>JALBCR010000447.1:0-137500 GCA_030710515.1 Abscondita cerata | reverse complement strand
TTGCGTTTGCATCGTTTAAAATGCAGCAAGATTGTTAAAAACAATATTCCCGTAAGTCTGAAACTTTTTCTTTTGAAATAAATACAAGAAATATAGGGAAAACTTTTTGATCGAATAAGGAATAAGGGAACTTTGGAAAGTTTGAAGAACTAACATCCAGTTCAATTTAAAGTGGTCTATTTTTGTTTGTTTTAAAGGCAAATCGTTCCCAAACGGTTCATTTGGGTGATACTGATAATGTTAAAAAGGTGCAAATAGAGTAAATTGATGTTAAAATTTTAAATGACTAGTTGCCATACAAATAATATTGTTAAAGTGGATTTTTATTATTGTTATGCAATGGTACATATATACCAACTAATATTTAAAATAAATACTTATTTCTTGGTGTGGCTACGCCAGCAAAGGGTAGTTATTGCGAATGCAAAACCGTATAGTTACCAGACGGAGATACTAAAAATAATTTGGTATGCATATACTATACAATAACACGCAAAGAGACAAGTAAATAAAGCTTTGTGTAATTTAAATATTACGCGATTCGATATTTCATTGATGTAGAATCTTTCTTCACTGACCTTGTAACTTTTTGGAAGAACAATGAAATAATTACAATTACATTTTATAATAGTTAATGTAATGTCTAATGCCCAGTTAAATTTAACTTTTGAGTAAGTACAATAATTGTTTTTAATCTGCGATTAAAGTTAACCGAGCTTAGTGAAACTGGCTATTAGATATGTAAGAGTAAATGTTATGTAACTTTAGTGCAATTCGCATTCCACAAGGAAAAATGTGAAAACCAGAAACGACCGGTATAGGTGATGAAAGTATGCTTTTTAAAAGAGATATTAAAGAGAAATTAAACGAAACTACTTACTCGGTAGCTTAGTTTCTTTAACATCAATTAAATTACTTAATTAATCAACTAAAATGCATATCTTAAGTATTTAAAGTTTGAAGTTTTTTTAAACTAAAAGTATTTTCATGTTTATTTGAAAAAATAAACTTAGCAGCAACACATGATTTTCTCATAAATGAGTTACATTCGTAAACAAGCTTTTAAATAGTTTGATTTTTTTTTAAATGTTTTTTTTCAATTTTAATATTCGCAGTTTACAGTTTATTTGTTTATATTTGGCGCCCTGTTTAGCACTCCTGAATTCCGCGCGCTTATGTTAAATATCGCGGATTAAAAGGGGGGGGGGGGTTTAGCAAACTAAATTCCATTTTAAAACGTATCAATCTAAAAATGTAGGTGCTTGCTGTAATAATTAAAAAAATGGTGTGTAGAATCTTTAAATTCGTATCTTCATCTTTTTCTCTTTTAACTTACCGTTACTAAGATATTCAGAGATCAGTTCCTTTCAAAAAAATGTCCGGAACTAATTTACTGAAGATATACCACTCGCACGAAAACAAAACAGAAAGTACAAAACTCTTTTAAAAGCGTAATTATCGCGATATTATGCATTGCTAATGCAAGCTCAATTCCTGTGTAATTAAAGAAAGCTTCAATTTTCATAGCACTACTCAAATTAACAATGTTTATTATACCATTGATTTAGAGAACTTGCACTTTGTGAAATGGGAATTATTTCGTTTATAAATCATTTGCATTGCTAATCCCACTTTAATTACACCGTCATTGAAAGGGTTCATACGGTGGAACACTGGAAAAAGGCCGAAAAAGCTGTAATTAATTTCAATCACTTTCGTCCGGAATAATGGCATTGTTTTCTCTTTTACGACAAACATTTACTTAATATACCTACCAGTTATATTAAGTTATGATCCTCAATTAATTAAAACTTATTTTATTTTCAAAAACGTTACTTTGTTTAACGAGTCCTGTCCGTAGTAAACAGAATGTTTAAATTTTTACGTAAAATTCATTTTAGTTGTTAGTTTCGCTTCCGTTTAATTACACAGATAATTTTAATGCAACAAATCATATAGTATTAAAGTGGCATTAAAATTGTTGCAATTATTGCAATTATTTTTGTAATATTATTTATGAAAATTATGGTATTTTTCTGTGTTTTGCATCATTTTTCCCACGGTCGAATGAGATTTTTTGTTTACTATTTTATATTTAATGATGAGATAAATATTACTGATGTTAAAACCTTCTTCTAATTAAGCTTTTATAATTTGGTAATAAGCCAACAAGTGGTCGAGCGGATTAATAAAAAGTTTCGATCAAGTATGTGAAAAGATGTAACAAATTAAGTAATTGTGAAACAACGAAGAATGATGAATGGTTTTATATAATTTATATATTCTCAAATGGGCAAGGGGCGTGAAAAGATTACCAAAACGCTCAGCATTTCAAAAATGGCAATGAATAAATGAAAAGAAGAATAAAAATGGAAACATCTTTAAGTAACAAATATACCGAGTGTCTCAGATAAAAGTAACTATTACATGGGGTTTTCGAAAACGTAAGAGATGTAATTTGGGTTAAATGGTAAAAAAGTTGCACTAATTTAAACTCAAACAAAATATCTATAGGGGTTTTCAAATTGTTGAAGACAAACTGTAAATTGTGCATTTAGAAAAACTACAATATCTTCGTGATCTTTAAAAAAATTAATAATCCTGAATTAATTAATTAATTAATTAATTTTAGATTTTTGTTATTTCTTATGGCTGTCATATTGGATTTATACGTTAATGAATTGAGTATAAAAAGAGTTTTTCAACCATGTATTAGATCTATCTTAGAATGACCAAAAATTTAAATTTATTTAATTCATGTTAAAAAATATATTTTTATTTATGAAATTTAAATTTTATTAGTGAAAAAGGTGAACAATGTTTAGAGGTTATATTAGTTATATACAGTGTGTCCACGGATGGGGTATCCTATAGGTGAAAATTCTTTTAATTTTAGTTTTAACGAAAAATGTCGTTCTTGATGAAAATTTTTGCTTGTTCTGAAACCCCATAAAATGAAATAAAAATTTGAAGAATTATAGTATCTATCAAAAATTACAATACAGAGTAATTATGTAAGAAAAATTAACAGTAACAGTAAACAAAGAACATCTATTCAATATATCCTCCTCCAACTTCAAAACATCTCTCGATTCTCCTTCTACATTCTATATAAGCGGTTCGCAGCATTTCTGAGGTAATTTGATTTATGGCATCAATTATTGCTCGATTCAAATTATGAAGATTATGGTTTTATAAAACTGAAATGAGAGATTTCGAAAAATTTTATTTTATGTGGATTTAGAAGAAACAAAACTTTTTATCAAGAATGACATTTTTCGCTAAAACTAAAATTAAAAAAATTTTCACCTATAGGATGACACAGTGTATAAAATTTTTTAATACATTTCTAGTAATTGATACGTTTCGCATTTATAAAATAATGCTTTTTTAATCATATTATATAAAATGGTATTTTTATGATAATTTTATATAATATGATTGAAAAAATATTATTTTATAAATGCGAAACGCATCAATTACTAGAAATGTATCAAAATTTTTATATATACCTAATATAACCTCTAAACATTGTTCACCTTTTTCACTAATAAAATTTAAATTTAAAAAAAAAATTTTACTACAATGTTATAAAATATCTCATATTTTTATTTATAGTTGTTCCCCCAGACAGGAAGCCTTCTTTATAGGAGTTGGAAGTAATACTGGAGTGCACCTTGTCTGGGGAATTAAATAATTAAGTTTCTTATTTATGATAAGAAAGTTAACAAATAATCCATTATTTATGATTAAAGTCAAAACAAAAATATCTATAAATACATCCAGACATGTACTTTTTAATCGTTTGTTTGGGTATTTATTCAATTGCTTGTACAATTCTTCTGCCAAGTATCTCGAAACTGTTTTTAAAAATAAATTTACATTTTCCAACATCCAAAGATAGGGTTACTATACATGTTTTAAAAGCTCTTTTTATAATTAATTTAATAACCTATAAAAACAATATAGCTGCCATGAGAAATAATAAAGTAGGTCATCCAATCTAGAAGACTTACAAAAATCGTCAAGAAACAACCAAATTTTATCTAATTAATTTAAAAAATGGAGACGACATTTCAATTTATTCTAATTTTTTTAAAAACAAAAACATATTGTTTTTCTTAACAATTTGAACATCCTGTAGACATTTAAAATTTCTCTACAACACCTGGTTGGGCTCGGAATAGCACAATTGTTTTCCATTTAACCAACATTGTATCTCTTACCGTTTCCCCATGTAGTTACTTTTACCTGGGACTCACTGTATTACAAAAACATGGCTGATTCAGTTCTACAATCATAAACATGTGAAAAGAGAATAGGCACGTTCTTAGGATATCAATTTAGACACAAACTGCATGTACAAAATATTTAGAAAATGTACGTTTAAAAATTCTTAATGTAATGGACACTAATATATCACTGAATATGTTTTGCCTTGACTTCCTTACGTAAATTAAAATGTATGTTCTATATGAAGTTTGCAATGACATTAATTATTAATAAATATTATCCTTCAGTTACAAACAAATTTTACTTTAATATATACTATATAAAATAATAACTTTTGCAATTACCAATACTTTAATATTATAAGATTTTTGTGAAAAAATATCAGTAAGAGTTTTTGGAGCTTTAAAAACTAATTTAAATTCTGAAAGTTTATTAATATTTTTTATTAAAGTAACAAATTCTGGAATGTAGATAATAGATAAAAATCTCTTTTGGAATCTTCTTTAATAGGAATTACAGAATTGAAATACTTTAAATTAAGCTTAAATAAAAATTTTGCATATAAATTTTTAATAATTTGTAAAGGGAATTTATTAACATTTGCTATATGAAAAATATTTTTAAGTTTATTATTGAAATTAGAATTAGATAATAGAAAGTTGAAAAGGCGATTAAATAAAAAATTAAAGGTTGATAATTTGTAAGTGAAATGATGGTTAGAATCAAAAGGAATTGTTTGAGCAGTTTTAGTAGGTTTTCTATAAATGTTAAATTCTATACAGTTTGTTTTTATTCAACGTTATCAAAGTATCTAAAAATGGAATATTGTTATTATTGGAAAATTCTAGGGTGAAATTAATTCTATTATGTATTTGATTTAAATCTTTCAAGAATTCATTAATTTGAGAATTTGAGATGCCTTGAAAAAACAAATTATGTCATCAACATATCTATTCCACAAAATGACATTATTCTTGAAAAAATGATTTTTAATTATGTAACTATTTTGTAAGTTATCTAAAATAATTCGGCTAAAATTGGCGAAAGTGGTGAACCCATAGGTAGACCTTCATTTTGTCTATAAAATTTGTCATTGAAAGTAAAATACAAGTTGTTAATACAAAATTCTAGTAAAATAAATATATCAGAAGTTATATTATTTGAATGAATGAATGAATGAATGAATCTTATATTTATTTTGTCTTTTAATACGATTAACAAAAGAATTTGGTTTTCTATACAAATATAAAACTAAAACCATATACTAAAAAACACATACTACTAAACTAACAATATTCTTATTTAACAAAATTAACTCTCCTACCTCTTCTTTTCTAAACCTCTTTCATCTTCTTTCCCTTAACAAAATCTTCTTTTTCATCTCCTTCATCTTTATCCCTTTATCTTCATTATCTTTCTTTTCCTCTCGTCCATCTTTTTTTCTTCTCTCCATCACTTCCTTCATCCATTGTACTCCCTCTCCTCCTTTCTCACCCAATAGCACCCACCACTTCGTTTCCTCTTCTCTTAATTCACTACATCCTTCTTTCATGTGCATTATGCTTTCCCATCCATCCCCACACAATCTACATATCCTCTCTTTATCCTCCAACCAGTATTTATTCTCCCTTTCTTCATTTCCTGTTCTAAACCTTGCTATCATTTTTTTTCTTTCAGCGATTTCCCCTCCATTATATATTTTGGCACTCTTCCCGTTATTAATTGTCCATTTTTCTCGTTGTATTTTCCTTCTTTTATTCTTGCTCTTCTCTCTTGCATTTGCGTGTCTATATCTCTCGTTATTATTTCCTTTTCCATATATCTTCCTTCCTGTCTCAAACTTCTTATCTCCTCTCTCGCATATCCACACCTTTCATAATATTTTTTCTTTCATCTTCCCCGTAACTAATTTTCTGTGCCTCCACTTCTTTCCAACATTCATATAAAAGTTCATTGTTCTTCCTGTTTTCCATCCTTTCTTCGAATCTCAACGCTCTCTTTCCAGTTTCTATCCGTATTTTTTCTAATTTCATTTCTTCTTCCACTATATAACCAGGTGTCTCCTTATCCAGCCCTAAAGTCCACTTCCAATATTTCTCCTGTGTCCTTTCTAATAGTTCCCATTCCTTCCATCTCCAAATCTCTGCTCTATATAACATCACACTTTTAACTATTTTGTCGAAAATCCATCGTCTTTTCTCTAAATCCTTCCCAAATGTCCTTTCACCTATCCCCCAAACTTGTCCTACTATTTTGTTTCCTTTCTGTCCGAGTTCTCTTATATGGTCTTCATCTTTATTATCATACCTAATGTTATAACCTAGGTACCTGTAATTGTCCACTTTCTCTATTTCTTTCTCTCCCCACCACCATTTCTCTTCTTTCCGTCTTCCCTTTCTCTTTTAAATTCAATTATTTTTGTTTTTTCAACATTTGCCTGTAGCTTCTTTCCCTCTAAGTATCTTTTTAAAACCTTAATCACCCTTCCTATTTCTTCTCCATTCTTCGCTACTGCCACTATATCATCAGCGTACGCCAGCACCCATACCTTTTTTCTTTCTGTTACTACTCCTCTCACCTGACGCTTCTCTAGTTCTTCCTCCAAATCTCGTATATATATATATATTATTGAGAACAGACTAGGGCTTAATGGGCATCCCTGTTTTAATCCTTTTTCCGTCCAAAATTCTCGTCCCAACTTTCTGCCTACCCTACATTTTGTTTCCTCATATATTTCCTCAATTGCATCCTTAATTTCTACATTTATCCCTATTTCCTCCATAATTTTCCATAGTAGCCCTCTATCCACATTATCGAACGCTGCTTTGATGTCAATAAACATTCCATACATTCTCCCTCCTTTTTCGAAATTTCTTTATTGATCATGTGCTTTAGAATGTATATATTATCTATTGTTCCTCTTCCTTTTCTGAATCCGGCTTGCCAGTCCGGGATAATTCTTTTCTCTTCTATTTCCTTTTCTAATCTTGTCCTCGTTATTTCTGCATAGATCTTATATCCCACATTTTCAGGCTCACTCCTCTGTAGTTTTTTGCCTCGTTTTTTTCTCCTCCCTTGTATACAGGATATATTATGGCCTCTTTCCATTTATTTGGAATTCCTTCTCCTTCCCATATACTTTCATATATTCTTCTTAAGTGCTCCTTCATTTTTTCTCTAGTGTATCTCCATTGTTCTCCTTGTGTTCCATCCGTCCCTTCTGCCTTTCCTTTCTTCATTTTCTGTATTGCTCTATCCATTTCTTCTTTAGTTATCCCCCATTCTCTGTTCCTTGCTTCCTTACTTCTCTCTCCTTTGACTATTACTTTTTCTTCCTTACCCCCTAACAGATTAATACAGTAGTCTTCCCATTTTCTGCATCTATCTTTACTCCCGTCCTTTTTGCGTTCTACTTCTGTTTATAAATTCCCATGCTTGTCTTTCATTTTTATTTCTTCTATCCTTTTCTCTAACTGTTCCTTATATTCTTCTTTTCTTTTTTTACATTTTCTTTGAATTTTGTTTTTATTTTTTTATATTCCTCTATTCTCGCACTCTGCATTCCACCATTCCTTGCCTTTTCCTGTTTTTTTTTCTTATTCTGTATTTTCTCTTTTCTGCTGCCGAATCCATTTTTTCTATTATTCTTTCTATATCTTCATTTACATCTCCTGTTTTTCCGTTTCTTCCTCCATTTTCTCTTTATACCTTTTTATAACTTCTTTTGTCTATATTTTCTCTTCTCTCTACTCTTCCCCATCTTCCATGCCCTTCACATTCCCTTTCTCTTCTAATATCACTTCTAATGGTTGGTGATCTGACTCCACCTCTTCACCAATTTTTAACATTTCAATGTCCTCTTTACTTTTTTATTAATTATCACATAGTCAATTACTGATTGCCCTTTTTCACTTATATATGTGTACTTACCCCTTTCTCCATATTTCCATTTAGAATTGTCTATCCTCTCTCTTCACACATTTCTAACAATTTTCTTCCTTGTGCATTTATTTTTTTGTCCATTGATGTTCTCTTTCTTTCTTCTCCGTTGACTATCATTCCTCCTTCCTCTCCTATCCTTGCGTTAAAATCCCTCCTATAATTATTTTCCTTCTCTCCCTCCCCTAACACTTTTTCTATATTTTCCCTTGTTTCTTCGATTTCTTTTCCATACACCGTAATGATTACATATTTCTCTCCTTCCTCAGTAATTATCTGTCTTTTTACAACCCTTGCTTTTCCTGCCCTTCTTTTTCCTCACTTTTCCACTCATTTTTAACCCCCGTGATTATACCCCCTTTTGCCCTACCCTTCTTTTCAGACCTCTCCGCAAATTGCACTTTTCATTCGTATTTGGTAAATCACTGTTATTTAATAATTCTGAAACTAAAGGTAAAGTATCTTTAGGAGGAACTGAACGGAAAAGGTTTGAAATGTCAAAGGATATTATATATTTAAAGATGAGTTTGATTATTTAGTTAAATCAACATTAGAAATATTTTCGATTAGTTGTTTAGTATTTTTAATTGAAAAGTTAGGTTTGAAATTTAAATGTTTACTAAATAAAGTAGTTTTATCTGACGATGACTTTAATGTTTATAAAGTCGAAACTATAGTCAATATTATTATAGTATTAAAGTATTGGTAATTGCAAAGTTATTATTTTATATAGTATATATTAAAATAACCAATACACAAATGGATCCTAACGTCATTTTAAATTTTACTTTATTATAACCTATTGCCGAATTTGAATCCTCACTTTTTAAAAATAGTTCTTATTATTTACATTGGATTTTAAGACAATATTATTACTATTCAATAAAATTTGTGGAAAACTGCAGATAGACGGAAGTCAACCGTCTTACAACGCCCCCCTAAGAATTATACCCTTTTAATTCCAATAATTCCAACCGAATAAAATGGTGGTTAGCGATTGCTAATGAACGACCAGCACCCACTAGGTGTTTCGTGTTATTAGGATTCATCAGCTCTTACGTGTGGTATTATTAAATAAATAATTAAGAAAATAGAAAATAAACATCTAATTAACTAGGTTATTTCAGAAAACATTACACTTGTACAAAAATCACGATGCCGGATTGACATTTTCTAGATATTACGTAAACAACCCAGCAAATAACAATAAATGTAACTTTGAGTTTAAGTAGTGATACTGATGTAACTGAAATTTTTAAAATTCGTTGTAATATTTTCGCAAAACCAATATTTACTTCTATGTGCTATAGTATTTTAAATTATCTCGTGATAATCCGAAATTTTTGATAATTCGACACAGTGGTGAGAACATGCTTAAGCAATATGTTTTTTTAAATGTTGTCTTAAATAGGTAACAAAACTGCATGTAACAAACAACATAATAACAAATAAAAACACAACATTACTTTTAAAATAAATATGTTACCAGTTCAAATTTCATTATAGTCATAAGTATGTCGATAATCACAAAGACAACAACATTAAAGTTTAAGATTCAATTGCGCAAACACAAATTGTAACTATCCGAAGTTGTTATGCAAATAGACAAACAACTTCACCAACTTCTACATCTAGACGAAGAAAAAGATTTGATATTAAGAAAATAGAAACTAGTAAATAGTTGAAAGTTAAGAGCAGAGATAGAACATCTGGTAGACGATTGTCACAATAAATGGGGAAATGGGGAAATAAAATAATTTACTTACCAAATAGTACAGATTAATTATAGATGACGGAATCCAACTCTTAGATCATCTGTAACAATTGTATAGGTAAAATTAACATGCATCATAAATTCAATAAGCCTAAGAACAATTAAATGAATTACTTGTTAACAGTGCATGTAAAAGCATTACTATAAAGAACAATTATTATAGTATCTACATTTAGTATCCGTGACACTAAAATACATACATGTGATGCAATTTTATTTAGGTCAGACTGTAATATGGAGTTGTTGATTATCCGTAAAACTTAAATGAAAGATTTTATATGCACAAGGTGGTGCCAATAAAAGTATTTTGTAGTCGAGGCACGATTTATGCTCGGGTTGGAAACAAGATTCAGAGCCTGATGGTTCGCCGTTGTATTTTCACCATCGAGTATTGCATGGTAATTGTAGTACGGCATGTAACTTTATTATGGCTAGGCGTTTATTATTACTAATTTTACGGGGTTAAAGATCTTTGAGCAATAACTAGAAAATATACATTACTTGTTATCGTTGTAATTTGAAATGGTTATGGATATTTTTTGAAATAGTTCTTGTATTATTCATTCAGCAAAATATTAACTTCAAATCTTACTTTTTGAGAATTATTATCGCTGTTTGATATAAATAAAGTTTTAAGTTGTTATAATAATAATAAAATCAAAGTAACCCAAAAACTTTTTGTTTTACATTTGTCCCTTCAATATTAACACAAAACCTCTTAAAAATTGTGTAAATATATCAAAACAGAAAATTCAATGACAATTTACTTTCGAGAATAATTAAAATTCAAAGTTATGGTTACATTTAATATCAATTTTTAAATTTAATAATTTTATAATTGTATTTATACTGCATGAAATTATTCAATTAGCCAATACGGAAACTATAATAAGATCGTTATTTCTTTATCTACTAAAAAGAACAGAACACAATCAACATTCTCTTACTTTTATTGAAATAAAATAATCGGTTCTATTAATTTTTTTCTACATTTAACAGTTCACTTATTATTACTAACATGAATTCAAGTCTCCAAAAGATACACTTGCACAAATTATGGATTTAATTAATTTTCCTTAAATCAATTTTTGACAATCTTGCTATGGTTTTTAGCAAATGTTTTCCACCTTGAAAAACTAATTAAATACTGCGCGAAAACAAATGTCAAGAAATTTAAATAGTAAATTGATTAGTAATGTTATAAACTAATATATATTTACAGATCATTTAACAATAAAATAAACAATTTTAATGAGAAGCTTGTCAACAGCAAGCGTTTATTTCTGTTTAACATGTACATGTAAAAAGTAGTGAGAATTAGGTCTATCGATTGATTATAAACATAACAATTTCAGAATTATAATCTGCTTACATTAATTATTGTTTATTAATATTATCATATTATTTATCTTATAGATTTTTTCACTTTTTCGAAGAATTAGTTAACACATTATAATGAAGCAAAAAAAATTCTGTCGAGTGGTCGGCCGACTGTCCGTCCACAAGTAAACAAGATATCAGGAGTTCGCCGTTTCGATGTCTCAAAAATTTTGCATATGGGTCGTTTACATTCACTTAAATTAAATTAACGTCGTAACATTAAGAATTAGTAAATGTTTAACAACTTGAACTTAGGAAGGTACTAAATAATTTATACGTTGATGTAAGTATGCTATTTTTTTACTTTAAATTTGAATTTATTTTAAATTATGTTTGTGTGCAGTTTTTATCGTGAGTGATGGCAGAGTGATGTTCAATAAGAACTTCTTAAGTTAACTTAGTGAATGTCCGTTAATTCTTATTTTTGTACCTACGTTAATTTAATTTAAGTAGATGTAAACGATATTTTATTTGTAATAACGCAGATTTGATTAGATTTTGGGCATAATCTGTCGAGCCAAAAGCGCCATAGATTTTCGAATCGTTGGAAGAGTATTTAGAAAAATATTCATTTTACAAATTTTTGCTTCAAATTAAAGTAATTTAATTATACACTTTTGTTTAAACTATTTTTGGTTCGATGAGTAATTACTCAGATAGACTATCACGTAACACTATTTGTTTTAACAATATGCCCACAAATATCAATTATACAAGAAAAGTTATCAGGGAAAAGTTGTTGGAAATTTTATTGTCTATAACTTTTGGTTGAATTTGTTGTTGTTGAGTTTGTAGCAGGTAGCGTTCGAATAATGGCTTTCAGTTATACATTTAACAATTATTTTTGGCCGTTACTGAAATGTATAATTCGATTTTACAAATTTCTTCATGGTGCACTTCTTTCTTAAGGGTGGAATTTTTTTCCTACTGAACACATTATTTTTTTTTGCTTTTGCTACCCAAATTAAAGTTAAGACTCTGTTAGATGTTTATTTTATTTTTCGACCAAATTGTTTTATGTCGCCGCACACTTTTGATACTCTTTTACACAGCTATTGGTATCAGAACGATATTATTCTAATATGTAGTTTACTTGAAAGTAATGTATATGACGTGAATTGTGAAAGATTTTATTTCAACGTAAACAACATTTTCTTTTTAAATTTTGACACAAAGTTATATTTTTAATATTAAAGTATGTGTTAAAACGATCTCCTTTGAAACATAGCGTTATTGGAATTGAGTTTGATTTGATAGGTTATACTTTACATGACATCATTAAAAGCTATAGATTGACATAATCATCCATCTGAACCACGAACAATATTTGCAAAAAATTCTAAGTTCTGTGCTGTTGAAAATAGAATAAGACACCAATATCGTAGAAGCTTTTCGCAAAATTGACAAGGTTTGTTTAGGTGTTGATTTTGCGTAAGGATTTATTATTTAGAGACAACAAAATTCAATCAACACAAGAATTAAAGCCGAAAGACCACGGACTTTGTCAAATTTTTGTCAGTTGAACAAAATTAAGATTAAACACATTTTGAAGTGGGTGGTTACGTTAATAAATAACCGCCGTATTTAGGACGAGGTAAATCATCATGTGATTTAGGCATACAATCGCACGAGTCAATGTTGTGAACGTTGTTGGTTGTGGTCTGGAGGAGTAATTGGTCAACAGTTTTTCAAAACACCGATGGACAAACTACTATCATCAATAGACAACGGTGTCATTAGACGTTAACAAGTTTTCTGTATTCATAAAATCTTGGTCTAAAGGACATGCGGTTTTATTTTGATAAAACAATTACTCTCAAAGTGCAAGATGTGGTCTTTTCAACGATATTATGTTTTGTCTTTAACTGTTAGTGTTCAGAAGCAACAATTGTTCGGTGTTTTGTTAACCTATTATTAAATTAAACTTAATTTGCAAGACTGACTTAAGATCTTTTAGTAAATAGATAATGTTTCCCTAAAAACATGGAATTACAAACGTCAATGATATATATACCTACCTACCTGTAGTGCTCACTTTATTGTGCCCATGCCCAACTTTTCCACTTTTTAACTCAAGAGAACAGTCTAAACCTAAAATTCATTTATCCTTGTGTGCATAATTTTTGAGAATTTATGAAGGTGAGTGCCTTCCACGTGTAGGGCAAATTTTTTTGTTTGGGCTTCTAATTATCATAATTAATTAGTTACCTATATTTATAAGTAACAACGAATTAATTTGTAACATTTCTATATTCATGCGGTGGAGCACCGACTTGTTAAAAAATTACGGTCAGGTTTAATTCTTGAGGGTTTTGGACTACTATTAATAAGAGAGGAGTATTTTTTTGGATTCTGAGGCACACAGATCCATTTCAATTTTTATCTAAAAATACATGGGTTTTCGTCACTCCAATTTTGAGCTGTTCAGAAAAAAGTACTGTTTTTATTAAAATAAACATGTTGTATATTATACTCTTAAGAATCCCCTTTGACATAATCTCTTAAAACTAGATTTGCCGATGTGAATCATTCTCTGCAGTTTCAAATTCTTTTTGACTAACTAGTGGGAATAACATGTACTGACACGTTTTTGTAATTTGTTTAGAATTAACTACTGTTTTACCAGTTACCTCTACTTCCACATTTTCTCTAATATCAGGTCTCTCGGATTTGGTTCTCTTTGTTTTCTTAACACTTCTATTTTTTTAAAATTTGACAGTGGGTTTTGAAAAAATTGTTAAATGTTGGCCGTTGTGGGAAGCGGACGGCAATTGGTTTTGCCAAAGATGACAACTTCTTCAGTAAAAAGTGTTAATTATTTTTTTGTTTTTCCCATTATAACAATAATTTATTTTTTTCCGTTATTGTAATTTACACTAGTTTTCTTTATTAGTTTTTAGTATTTATTTTGTATTATTATTACTGCTGTTTTTGTCTATTATCATTTATAAAGGGCACTGTGTATTGAATAAATAAATAATTTTGTGCAATGGACGAGGCGTTGGCCTTACTTTGGTTATTTTACGTCGTCTCAAACGTATTGAGGTCATTAGGAAGCTAAAAGAAGAATAGTATATACAAGGGTGGTCTGAAACGTTTCCAACGTCAAGGTGAAGATGGCATCACTCGCAAGGGAATGTAGTTTTAGTTACTTGAACCCACAGTTGAATGAGTCGATGTGAGTGTTTTTGCGAAAATGGAAAAAAAATCAAGTATTGAGCTGTCATTAAATATTTGTTTTTGAAAGGCAACACGCTTACGTAGATCAAAGAGAGTTGGACACTGAGTACGGGAACTCTGCACCATTATTTACTACAGTAAAATTTTGGGCGGCTGAATTTAAAGTGGCCGTAAGAGTTTGGGAGGTGATGAACGTTAGAGACGTTCAAAAACTGTAACTACTGACGAAAACATCCTTAAAGTGCTAGACGACCGTCGAATTCAAGTGGGAGAGATAGAAAAGGCGATGAATATGTCCAAACAACGTGTTTGTCATATAATGATAATAATAATAATAATAATAATAATAATAATAATAATAATAATAATAATAACCTTTTATTCATTTGCAAAATACATAAATAAATTCAGACAAATAGAATAAA
Source organism: Abscondita cerata (assembly GCA_030710515.1). Lineage (NCBI taxonomy): Eukaryota > Metazoa > Arthropoda > Insecta > Coleoptera > Lampyridae > Abscondita > Abscondita cerata. The sequence continues at coordinate 122,569 of JALBCR010000447.1, read as the reverse complement.
AAAAACACGAATAAATATGATAGAAATAACAGACAAAAAAAGAAGGAAAACAAAAATATTTAAAATACAGATATAGTTCAACAGAGTGAGCATAGCTTACAGCTAAGTTCGAAATTCCTGAATTTGACGCCGTGAACTATGCACGATGTATAATCCGAGCAAAAATTTCAAAGAAGCACAAATCGATTTTTTTTTAATTATTTACGATAGCATCTGTGATAAATTTCAATGTTATATTTAAACAATATTAAATTTAAAATAAAATTTAATATTTATTTTATCATGAGAAAGCTGTCCGCTCGTTGGGTACCTACCGCGTTTGCTCACGTTAGACCAAAAACGTATTCGAATGAACGATCTGTTGACGCAGTTTAGGTGCAATAAATCCGATTTGGAACTGATTAATGACTGCAGATGAAACTTTTGTACATTATTATACGCTCAAAAAAAACTGTTTTGTCGGCTGGAAAGGTGATGCCAACTGTTTTTTGGGATAGTCATGAAGTTATGTTAATAGATTATTTTCAAAAACGAAAAGTCATTACAGGAGCATACTACGTATCATTACTTGACAAGCTGGAAGCAGAAATTGCTGCCGCCTTAGTCAGCAGATATAGCCCCAAACGACTTCCTTTTGTTCCCTCATGTAACCCTCAAAGGAATGGAACTCTAAACTGCAGCGTCTATCAAAAACATTAAGTAACTGCAGAAAAAACTATACTTGAACACTCGCGTCAGTTCGCTGATGATGATAGCTTAGCTATCGAAACACGTGTTTGAGTATAGATTTTTGTGCAGTTTTTTGGTGTTTTCTTTTTTGTTACCTTCCTCTAACTATTGCGCTCTGAGGACAGACATTTTCGTCAAATTAGGAGGCGATCACCTTCGTGACAATTATTTTGCAGAGAAAATGTCGAGTACTATTTGGAGGGTTAAACAAAAGCGAGCATCGCTGCGAAAAATGTGAGTTACAAGGAGACTACTTAAAAAATAAATATGGATTTTAAGAAAAAAATGTTATGTTGACTACTAAGTTAGATATAGGATGTTCTATTTAAAAGTTTCGAGAAAAAGCGGTATTTGAAAATGTTTAAAAGAACAATTGAAAATCAAAAAATCAACATGATTTGATAAACGCAATTATTAGTTCATTCTATGGTAAAATTAGTTATAAAGTTTCAAACTTTTACTTATTACACCACATAAGATATGTAGCTTCAAAAAAGTTTGATTTTGGCAATAAACAACCAAATAACGCTTAAATCGTTGGTTCAAATTCCTTACAACTCTACATAATTTTAATGCTTAAAAAGCGAGAAATCAAAAAGTATAAAAATATATCGGCTGTTTCATTTAAACTAACGAACTTAATAATCATTTCCGGTATAATCGGAAGTGATACTAAGTATTTTGTTAACAAAGAGCACCGCGGAAAACCTTTAAATATAATTGTTCAAATTTCTGTATTTATTAGTTTAGACGTGAGATTTTGACCCGCACTAATGGGACACCCTGTTGGTTCATTCCGTGTTGTTGCTGTAACAAGTCGATAAAAACCTGCAGAAGTCCGATCTGAGGCTATTCAGATATATTCTTACACTTATGAAGTAATTTAAAAGCTAAAGTGGTAAAGGTTACATGTGTAGGAGGACTGTAAGTCAAGGATATATCGAAAAAAAATATGTACTAGTACAATAATTATACATATAATCAATAAGCAAAGCAAATTTTATAATAGCAAAAATATTAATTAAAAGTTTAATTTCTATTAACGTAACCAAGTGAAGAAACCCTAAATTTTTTTCTAACCATTGTGACACTAACAAAAAAATTGCTTTTCATAACTAGTAACGAAAACGAGATTATTTTGATTATGAACAATGTCACCTCAAAACTAGAAAAATAATTTTTAATTTGTTTTGAAAACGAATGTGGGGCTATTTATTAAATATATTGGATATACAATTACAATTACATTATATTTTAAATAATATTGTGAGTTTCGTAATATTGAAAGTCACATTCAGAATATATTTACAAATTCTAATGTTAATGACTATTAATTAATAAGATTGTTAATAATTATTTATGATTCTAATTATGTTTTGTTTATTTGACATTTACATCTGTCATTAATATTATAAGTATATTCTGAAGATGTTATTTAAAGTTGAAAATAGGCAATAAATAAATAAATAATATATTGGAAACTGACAATATTATTCAAAATTTTCAGTGGATTTTTCAGGATCTAGGTATTTTCTATTTATTCATTTCCCAAATGTAATTTCTTGATTTTTATTTTTTTTATTCATTTAGGGAACTGAATAAAAAAAATATTGTTCAAGTAAAATACTTGTAACCTTTTTACTATTGAATATTTTATTGTTCCCCAGAAAACTAATAAGATACCATCCCGACAAACAAATAGAGAAAAGTACCAAATTGTTAATAAATAAGTAAAATTAATTTAAGCTCAGAAATAATTATGCAGAGCAGCGTTTACAGCTTGTTAATAACACAAGTAACACAAACATAATTCTGGTTAATTATATAGTTATGTAAGTTTTGATTCATGAGTAGGAGATAAATTAAATTAAAACTGTATTGTAGTTTAATAAAAAAAAATTCGAGTCTTCGATTTTTGGTTTTTATTTTAAAGTTGATGACATTAAATCTTTTTTCGGTTGAAATTGCCGACGTTTCGTCCCCCATGTGAAGGCTTTTAATCGAAATGTTTAAGTCAATGAATAATTCAACGATTACAATAAATGTAATGGTTATATCTTATGTATTTTAACCCAAAATTTTTAATGATAATGTTTTAAACAATTCAAATTCGTTCGTAACAATAAAAAAAACTTTCGAAAGAACTAAAATTAATAAGCTTCACGCTTTTTCTTAGTCAGTTTCAAACTATTTCAGATTATTAATGCATGCGCCATTTATTATTAAAACTAATTTTAACAGCTAATTAAATAATTAAAACTCTCAAAAAAATGGAACATACATTAAGTAATCAATCTATAAACAGCGTATGGTACCCGCAACAAATTTTTATATAGAAAGTTGTGAAATGGTGTTTGCCATGTAATTGAATAAGTTAGTAGACAACTGTCCCTACTTATCATTAGAGTTTCTACTAATAGAAAGTCCTTTGCATTGATAATGAATTATGTAAATTCTTTTTTTTAACAACAAACTAATTATATTATTCGATTATATCATAAATTTTACAGCATAATAACCCAAAGCCAATATTATGAATTAATAAGTGTAACAGTTAAAAGTTTCTTAATTATTGATAAAAGAATTTTTTTAAAAGAATTAAAATGCAATTGCAACCTTACAGAAGAACGTATTCACGCCCAGGTAAGCATAACAATACCTTAAGAATATCTTATAACTTCAGAAGAAATAAAACCTTCAAGCGGTACTAGCCAGATTAAAACATGAACTGAAAGTGAGAGTAAAGTACCTTTTTTAGTTTCAGCAAATATAAATAAAAAATTCTTTCACGTATACACGAACGAGATATTTTTTATTGCTCTGGAACAATAAATTTACATACACGTGTAACTTACCAAAATACATAAGTACTAACATGCACTAAACTAGAAATGCTAGTGTATCAACATTACGCAAGATAAATACACATTTTCATGTTTTAATCTGTTTTCATTAAATCGAGTCAAGGAAAACGTGTTACTGATAAACCCGAAACTGATTGCTGCAGGTATTTACTGCAGTAGAAATAATAGTAGTACTTCGGGAAGTACTTATCCGATTGTTATCCTTGAAGGTATATTTATTGTTCTATGAATTAACACAATTAATAAGTTTTTTATGAATATAATTTGTGAACTGACACATTCATTTGTCTCTAAAGGTTAAACTGGTGCTAAATTTGCTAATGAAATAATAAGGGACACGGATTACAGCATCGTTTAATTGGTATAATTAGTAAATAAATGCAATGTATTCATATATTTCAATTATGTAATAAGAAACTTATTACTTAGGAACGTGTTATTAAAATTCTACAAATATTTTATTCAGAAAATACAATTATTATAAAATCATTTGAGAAATATTAATTGATATATGATTTGCTAATAAAATTTAATCAGGTCAACCCAGAAAATAAAAAATGTTAATCACTTTAATCTGCATATAAATAAAGTTAACCAGTTGTATGGTAAAGTAGAAAACATAACTGACTCGCTTAAGATTATGTGACATATGCTATCTACACCACAGAAATGTCAAAGATTCATTGTTTTGTAAGATCGAGTTGGATGTTAGTGATTAACATTAACAAATGAAAACATTAATAAATTGCGTTTGTAAAAACGAGACCGGTTTTGAAATTTGGTTTGTCGTCAAAAACATTAATTTATTGGTTTAAAATAAATGAACGTAATTAGTAATTAAGGCTTGTATTTTACATATCACACCTAAATAAGTAATAACATAAAGCTTGCAAATTTTGTTAGCCAACATTTGACATTGCCCTTTCGTAATTTTATGAATTTCTTGTTCCGATAAATTAGCATAAAATAACACTACATATGGCTTTAAAGGAGCAGTGCAATGCAAATGATTGTGGGTTTTTTACTCTGTTTAAATTTGTTTGCAATTACCATATTAGTTGAAATGTTGTGGCGCATAAATTAAAATAATATAAGCATTATCTAAAAAAACTAAGTTCGATTCCAAGCTGGTTTGAAAATGTTAATCTATTTTATTGAAAATAATTACACAAGTACATTATACTGAATACTTAAAAAATCAATATTGGCTTATGGTAAAGAGATTGTTTTCTCTGCTGTAAACTTATTAAACCTACTTTTTCTATTTTGCTTTTAGAACAAGTCTATTAAAGACGTCATTTGAATGTTTTAATTAACTAGTTCGCGTGCTAGTAATAAATTTTAGTATATTGATGTTGGTCAACTGTCAAAAATAAATATACATAACCTTCGGCAACAAGCATTTTATATATGTCACAATTACCACAAAATTCAGTGGGTTTACAAATTTTATTACTTATAATATGAAATTGTAGCAAACGACAAAATTTTTTCTTTTTCTCAATTCGGTTACTTATTTCAAATTTTGTACAATTGATTCAATTCATAAATTCAAAAAAATATTAGCACTATTTTCGTACTTTTTGCTTGATACTTTACTTTTATGTAAAATTTTACGTTTGGTCTAATTTAATATGTATTTTTTCTTACAGGATTATGCTGAGCAACAAACCTGTTCGAGTAAGTTTTCAATCCTTAGTTAAATTTATGTTCTAGTGACATTACACAAAAGAATTCTGACACATCCTCAAATTACGTAGGTAATAAAGAAGTATGGTACTTCAACTCTAAATTTTGAATTAAAAGTAAATTTTAAGTGTCATATCCGGTTTCACTGAGTTTTTTCTCTTAACGAAAATGCTCTTTTTATTTGTTTGATTAAGTTCATCTTGTACAGGTCAGCGATTTTGTAAGTGTTTGAAACCAATCGGCAGGTTCATGCGGTTTTAAACTCAATGAGGCATACACGAATCTTTTGTTACGTCAATTTTAAAAGTAATTTGCATTTTACATTTTTTCATACTGTTGTTGAAACCTGTGACAACAGGTTAGTTTAAGATTGGTCTTGTACTTATTAATTTTTTTGGTTTATATTCAATACTATTGACATTTTCTTTTAAAATTAATCTTGTTCTGAAAACTCCAATGTCTTTTTCATATACTAACAGGTTTTATTATTATCATTATTATTACTATCTGTTTCAAAAAAGCAAAATAGGTTTGTTTGACAAGTGATGTGAAATTTGACCGAGATCATCACTGTAAAGATGAACTCCGCACTCAAATAAAAGTTATAGACAATAAAACTTTGAACAATTTTTCCCCATAACTTGTTTTGTGTGATTGATACTTTTAGAAAAGTTGTTAAAACAGTTACTGTCACTAGAAACGACTTTTATTTGAAGAAAAAATTTGTAAAATTAATACTTTTGTAAATATTCCAAGAATTCAAAAATGTAAGTTAAAGAACGTTTTGGCTTCACAGATTATACTCAAAATCTAATCAGATCTTTGCTATTATAAATAAGACTCATATGCAGAATTTCATAAAATTGAACCGGTGCTTTTCTTAATATCTTGTTCACATACGGATGGATGGCCGGTCGGCCATCAGACAAACGTACTAGTTCTAATTTGTTGGAAAACGTGAAAAAAGGCGTGTAAAAATTTTCTGTTTGAAAACCGTCGCATAACTCTCCATTTTTTTCATAAGGTGTGGAGTACTGACTATTTTGTAGTCAATATTTTTCAAAATTTCGCACATTTTAAGGCAAACAAACATTGAAACGGACCCTCACTAAAACACTGGCACAAAAATTAATTTTTTTTTTATTTCTCATGCAGATTTTTTCTTCTTATTGGAGATGGGATGAAAGAAAACACTTATTACTATTTGATAATCTCTGCTAAGCAGTTGGTTAATTCAGTAGAAGCATTGTAAACCTTGGTATAAAAGGGTATGATCAGAAGTATAAAATTAGCATCTGTACTTTGAAAATTTGGAAACGCATCAAAGGTTGAGAAAAGAAAGATCAATAAGGTAAGATCGTTTGGGCTTACCAAAGGAAAAAGTGCTACAGAAGCATTGGTTATTATTATTCAGTTGTTAGAGAAATATAACCAAAAGGGAAAAGAGTTACTAGGGCTGAAGTGGAATGAATTGTTGAGCTGACAGATATGCTCCATATGGGACTTAATGTGACAGCATAGACTTCTACCATGAGGTTTATGAGGCTTAAACTTCAGGTTTCGAGCAGAAAAGGTCCACAAGTTATGTTTTTCTTTTGCTAAAACACGGAGTATTCATTGCATTTCTAATTTTCTTGTATACATGTAAGTATTTTTAATGTTTATGAAAATTAACATTCAAACCAATATTAATTAAGTAAAAATGCCCATTTCTTTGATGTCTATATAAGGAAAATCCCAGGACCCCAAAATTGTAGATCGGCGGCTATGAACGTTGATTATTAAATGAAAGTAAAGAGAGAGTGGAATAAAAAGATGGGAAGAAGTGCAATGGAGAATGGAGGATTCTGAACTAGTAGATACAAAAATTCATATTAGTGGTTTGGAAATAAAAACATAATAAGCTACTGAGTCAAAGTTTACCTAAAACTAATATCGATTTCAAAAAGCTAAATGGTTTAACTTTTTTCTCCTCTCCGCTTTAATTATTTATTGGTTGGGATTAAACTATACGATAAACGAGTGTATCTTAATGCAAAATCAAATCGAAAGAAGTTGTGTCATTAATAGTTATTTTAGTAATTAGTGCAAAAAGTGCATATTTGTTGCACGATTCATGAAGTTTGCAGCTCGAGACGAAGTCGAGAGGTGCAATCATGCTGACTGCAACACATATGCTTTTTGCATATGTTGCACACAACATTTTTTTCTACGATCGATAAAATAAAAAAATAATAATAAAAATAAAATAAAACTACTTTTTACACTAATGCAAAAATAATTTACTTTTTGCACTGATAAATAACTTTTGCACTTCTGAAAAAAGTGTAGCTTTTGGCACAGTAATTGCTGCAAAAAGTAGTCACTTTTTGCACGATCGTAGAAAAAGACATTTTGTGTAAGTCGCACACATTAATAGGATTAACTCAAAAATGTGAACTAAGACTTTTCGTTAAGATTTTGCAAATTCACAACAATTGAGGCGTTTATTAGTTAATACAGAACATTCGAGAACAATTAAAAATTATTAGGTGAAAATAAGGTAAGGTAAACGGCTAAGAGACACATATTTTGATCCCTGTTAAGTTGAAAAGATGAGGCTCCAAAACCTAGGTGTGTGCAAAGCTTCGTATACCATTCGACGCGACTTAATGCGGGCGAAATCCATATAAAACGTCAATTTTTGTCGAAATTAAAACTGAAGAAAAAATAGCCATAGAATTTAAGCTAACGGGTGAATTGGAAAACGCTGACTGAATTGTTGTAGGGTCGTAGAATTAATAGTAAAAATAAAAGAAGGGCGTTTAAATATAGGTGGCAAAACGGTCGTGATATGTGAAACATGACCAGTAAAGAAAGTCCATGAGCAGAAGTTGGACTTAGAAAGAGTGTATACAAACAAATTTGGAGAAAGACGAAGATGAAGATGTTCAAAATTCAAAATCAAATGATTTTTTTATGACGAAAATATTATGCATTTTTATGACGTTTTCTTCATTTTTTCAGCAGCACTTGAGAAATTTAATTTGCTTCAATTAAGCTTTTAATAGCCACATTATGTAAACATGTCGTAACAAAACAACAACCGCGATAAATGTACCTTTTTTTAAATTAAATTTGATTACTTTTAGTTATTATGTATTATTAGTCTCATCTAATTATTTCTATAACTATTTTTTAAACAAGTTAAATGAAAATTACTAACTGCGTTAAGCTTCAGAATGCGTTATTTAATACCTTGAGAGCTTACGCTTATCATTAATCAGTAGTATTGAGGACAATTGACATTGATGACTTGTTCTATCAATAAAGTTATATCAAAAAGTACTTACACAACGTATCCTCGATTTTGCTATTACATAAACCTGTTTGGATTTGTTCCTGTCTCTTCTATTCTTGATTGATTTTTTAAAACAAATGTAAGTCTCGTAGTAAATATTTGATTCAATCAAGTTTGGTGACCTCAAAATTTTGCTTTCGTCGTGTGTGGCACTCTGCACGATGCCAAGAACGCCTACGGAAGTTTCTCACAAATTTACAACAATTAGATAAAATTTTCGCGAGAATACTTCTCATTCATCTAAAAAATTGGATGTAGTTTTTATTTAATATATTTGACTTGAATGGCGGTTTACTATAAAAAGAACGTTACGCGGCACATGAAACAAATTAAGGTATTGTACATTTTAATTAGATTCTAAAGTAGTCTACAGTTAATGTACTTTGATGAAACGGATAAAAAATTAATTTGCACAATCGCTGTTTATAGAAGATGACTAATTATATTTTAACGATTCAATGATTATCATTATTTTGACTTTGTCATTTCTTCTTTGTTAGTTCTGAATGTTGTAATGACATGGATTTTCTTCTGTTTTTTTTAGTTTTAGTTCAGTGTTACATGTATTGTTTTCGTGTTCCAACGTTTCTTTTAGTTTTAAGTCAACATGAACTAATACATTTTTGATTACATAATTAAATTATAATTTGCAAAAACAGAAAAAACAACATGTTTGCTTGTCTGAATCTAACAATGGCAGTATTAATTTTTCTTCTAGAAGATAAAATTATATAAAATATTATATTATTGAATGCTATTTACGTAGAAAAACACAAACCACACGATAAAATGTATAATTGTAAAATTTTACTTTCTAATAACAACTTGTAAGTACTTTTTAATGGTTAATTATAAGTTGGTTTACGGAAAATTCTTTATGACTCACAGACGTGGTAATGAATTTATTTTTCGACACTAAATTAATTTAGTAGATCAAGTTTTAAATAAAATTCCAGCAAAGGTTTTTCGAAGTTTACAGCTAAATTGTTTTAGATATTTGCTTTTATTCGACGGTATTTGCATAAAAAAGCAATAATTTGTTTCCTATTAATATTTTCTAAAGTCTAATTTAAATAATCAGAACAATAGTTGTTAATTTAAGAGTAACGTTTCTTGTGTGTCGATTTTTCTAACACGTGTAGCAAATTAATTTATCCAAGGTAACTTAGTAGTCGTTCTATCTAGCGGTTCAAAGCATTGGAATTTATTAATTTTTAATAAAATTTAAACCATTTACTAGTATTATCATTGAATATATTTTTTATGTAATTGCGAATTTTTATGAATAATAAATTTTCTAATTCGATTTCACAATCGTTATTTATTGAGAAAAAGTACGTATCTAACATTGTCATTATCGATCTCGCATTTTTTCTTTTCTTTAATTTTTATCGTATTTAATTCCTTGGAATCTACCAAACTTGTGTTGTTCGATTTCCAATCCTTTGCATTACTTTAAAATTCTTTCAATTTCCTCGTTTTCTTTATATTTTAAACTTGAATGTTGTTTAAATTCTTTAAATCGTATTCTATGTTCTTCGAGATTTTCCTTTACTATTGCTGTTTGGTTGCTCATTATAATTTCTTCTCTTTTGTCTTCTTGGTAATTTTGTCCTTTCGTTTTGTTCATATTTTCTTTTTTATTCAATTTTTAATTTTTTTTGTCTGTTTTTATGACGTTTTTCTTTGTTTCATTGCTTTTTTTAAAAATTGTTCTACTACTCATAAAGTAAATGCATGGCCAAATTGTGAATAAATAATCAATTTTGCCTAAATCACAGCTTCAATTACTATAAGTTGTTTTGACAAAATCACAATTTCAAGTTATTGTATAATTTTACCTTAAACTACTTAAATTAAAAATTCTATCAACGAATAGTTATACTATTTATATTGGTTTATTTATTATTTATTTGTTTTTCATAATTATCTTTTTAAATGAAAACCATGGCAATATTTGTATAATCTGGATGGGCCGACTGCATTGATATGTGATTAATTGTAATTGATTAGACATTTACGTGGGCCAAATTTCAGCTTAATATCTTGTGTACATTTTGAGGAATCTTAAAAAAACCTTGAAAAATATAATTTTTAATAACCTTGTATTTAGGTAAAGAAAAGTTTTTGGGAAAACGTTTATAAGAATGTTACACTTATTTTCAATCACATAATCTCCAGTTTTCGTTTGTCGGTGATTTTAAAATACACTCTGTGTCAATAAACATAAGTGGTGGCTTAGGTTTAAATAAATACTCAGGTGGGTAAAGGTTGGCATATGTTTAGGTTTTAGTGGTTTTCCTAAACCTTGAAGCAAATGGTTTGCTAAGACGAACGAATCCACTATTGCACACGGTTTCGTTACACTATACAGGTTTATACTAATCTTCTGGGGCACCATACATAACACTTACATGACAATACAATAATGAAAGTGTACCATACAAATAAATAATAAATAAACATTTACCGAAGAAAGTATCATAGTAAATGTTGCCATACACGTATAGGAAATCTCGAGGAAATCTTCAAGGAAAAATTCTTTGGGATTTCTTTGAGGTGTTCCTTAAGCAAACCACACATAGAAATGATTTCCTTAAGGTGGTTGAACACCTCGTGACCAAAAGTCTAAAGTGTTACCTTTCCCCTTACGTTTTCGCAAAATATATTTGTCTACGAACGTCAATCCTCGGATTACTCTGTTTAGCAAATGTCTTTTTAGGAAACAATCTCTGTAATTGGATTTGGCAACGTAGTAAACTCTGAAAACTCGAATAAAATTCCACAACTGACAAGAATAAGGGATCATATTACATTTTCATTTGAGCTGATTAATGTATCACTTTATTTTAAGTACATATCTTGTTACACTTCATTCTGTAGTGCATTTTACTAGGTAGATAGATATAAATATAAAACGTTTCACCGATTTTACAGAAATAATATTCTAAATTGCAAGAAATCAATTTTTTTAAATCGCTAGTGCCATATTAAATTAGGAACCCAAATTTGACTACATAAATCTCCAATGTGATATTTGATGTGTGAATGAAAAAATTTTAAGCCAGAAACTACAGCATTTCTTTTGTACCGGCGACTATGGTTTTAAGCAAACTTGAAAATTGAAAACATCAAACATTTGTAAGAAATATTAAAATTACAGCATTTATCACTAGTTACTGATAGTGAATGCAAAAACAGTAACCGAGCGTAGGTGTCCCGTTTTTTGACTACTTCTACAGTTTATTTGGTGCTAGCAGCATACTGTGGCGTCGTTATAGCAAAAGGTTGTTATAAGTGATAAGTAAAATTTAGACTAATTACGTGTGTGGTGTGTGTGTGTGTGTGTGTTGTGTAAATAATGGGTCATTATTCCCAATTAAAGACTAAGCCATGGTTGAGCAAAAACGAAAAGTCTGAGACGAAGACTAGCTTCTATTCGACAAATGTAAGTATGACCACAATATTATTATCGCGTGTTTTTTATTATACATTTTTACATAAAACGTAAGATATACGTGGAATTAGTTTACATTTAAAAACAGCGTGAACTTTACTTATTTATTTATTCTTGATGTACCTATTTTGTGTAGGAAACAGAACAAATACAAGGAATTGGCGGATGAAGCAGTCGCCCTACCAGTATCATCTACGATTTTGGCAAATTGATCAACCGACGACATCTATAATACAGGAAAATATCAACATTGTGCATGAGCAAGTAGAATCAAACAAAATGATGGGAACGAGTTGCGTTCAGAAGTTTGTTTTGATGTCGAGGAAGAAGGTTTAACAGAAGATGCGCCATATTGCTTAAATGGCAGAAGAATAGTCAACATTGGCTTTTGTTTCAACAAATATTAGGACAACCTCGCCATGCCCCCTTCGATTGTGGTATTGAAGACATGTGTATAATATCCGAACTTCGACATGGATTAAGAAGTGATTTTTTTTTAAATGTAAAATGTGAAAAAGACTTACAACTTATGCTGTAAATCACGACAAAGTACTTCAAAAACTTTGTGAAACAGCTTGGAAAATCATGGAGGATGCAGGCAAGGAAGAAAATAGGATAGCTCGAGAGCTTGGGGAAGTTGACGAAGAAGGATATCCTCTTATTACAGTGATAGGCGACGGAGCATGGTGCAAACGCTCTTATAGAGTAAATTATGATGCCTCATCTGGAGTTGGAGTTCTTATAGGCCACCGTACTAGAAAAATTTTATATTTAGGAATAAGAAATAAATATTGTTGTTTATGTGCACGAAATGAAGTACGTAAACTACCGATACCTGACCACAATTGCTACAAGAATTGTACCAATTCATCTACTTCCATGGAAACGGATATTTTAGTTGAGGGCTTCAATAGAAGCGTAGAAATGCACGGTATAAAGTACGCTAAATTAGTTGGAGATGGTGATAGTAGTTTATATAGAAAACTACTTGAGACTAGGCCGTATGACTGGCCGTATGGACCAAAATTAATTGTACGAAAAATTGAATGTTGCAACCATTTATATCGGAATTTTTGTAGCAAAATGTTTGAGTTAACTAAAAAATTTGTAGTTCTTCAAAAATAAATCCGTCCCTATTACAATGAGAAGAAAATTAGAGGCGAATGTGAGTAGGCTTTGAAGCGGAATTAAAAAAGCGGTAGAACACTGGATTTGTCAAGAAATACCCTTTTCTGAGAAAATAACTAATTTACTGCGGGATATCAACAACTGTCCCAGTCATGTATTTGGGGATCACTCGAAATGTGCTGATATAGCATATTTTTGTGATGGACAAAGCAAAGACAACGAAGACAACTATGTTGAGACAATGAGAGAATGTGGGTTGTGTGATGATATCCTCGCCCATTTGAAGCGCATTATGAATAATGCTTCAAGTTTATTGACAAACATGGATACAAATGCCGCTGAACAATATAACTCCATCGTTTGTAAATTTGTTGGAGGTAAAAGACTTAGTAGAAGTCCTGGTAAAATTACAAAAAAGTATGTGACAAAAATAATGAACAATGCTAAAAAGAGAAAGTTAAGAAGACAGTTGTTTAGGTAAATGTTATATAGTTTAATGTGATCTATATACTATACGTTTTAAATTATTTTAGGACTACTACTAGGACCAAATTAAAAAACCAAGGTTGAACGAAGACTTGGACTATGGAGGACCAGCTGAAGATGCGAATTTTTGTTGCTAGCGCCAGATATGGATGATACTGAATTTACCAAAAACAAAGACAACATTCTGGAATCCATGAAAAAAAGCCTCGATGATATTTTAGAGATTGAAAAAAGTACTGTGGGTCAAAGTACTAATCCACTTTGGATTGAAGCTCGCGCAAATCGGTTGACAGCATCGTACTTCGGGCGAATCTGTTGTTTGAGAAAAACAACATCTTGTGAAAAAGTGCTTATAGAAATGTTGTACAAGCGATTTCAAGGCAACGATTATACTCGATGGGGCAACAGCAACGAAGGAAATGCACTTCAAGTTTTTCAAAATTCTTTCCCACAATTGCCACCACCACGGCAGTGTGGTGTGTTTATTGATAAATACAAGGGAATATTTGCAGCTAGTCCAGATGCAATCATGGGTGAAGATTCCCTTATAGAAATTAAATGTCCGCTAGGATCAAAACTTTCTCCAGAATATACACCCATTGAAGCTGCTTTGGCAAAAAAATAAAATTTCTTGAATGTAACAAGAATAATGAGTGGAAACTCAAGAGAAGTGATAAATATTTTATGCAAGTACAAGGACAACTTCAAATTACTGAGAGAAATTATTGTTACTTTGTAGTTTGGACAAAAAAGGCGAAACAGGGAATGGAACTATTTTAGTAGACAAAATTACTAAAGACGATTCGTTTTGGAACGATACAATGCGACCAAGATTAGAGTATTTTTATTTTAACTGTTTATTGCCGGAAATTGTAGATCCGAGATACTCAAGGAGACTCCCAATTCGAAATCCTGTAAGGCCCTATGATGGCTTAAAAAAACTATGTTCAATTAACAATTTTTTAAGATATAAGTAATTTAGTTTTTTAGTTATGATTTTAAATTTTACTAGTATATCGAAAATCATGCAGTGTCTGTCCTTATACAGTGCATTTAGAAATGTTTGATATTTTATCAGTTTTTAAATGCTTTAGTTCTGTAAGAATTGAGGCTTCCACGGCCGGAGTCATTGTTCAAACGAAAACGTCCTCCGGTCCAATTCCGGAAGATGTTTTTGCTGTTTTACTTCTTTTTATGTAATTTAAATTTTTACTCTCTTCATTAATTCAAAATTATGCGTAAAAGACAATTTTCTATGAAATTGAAACAAAAATTAAAATTGTCAGTATTGAACTGAAACTCAAGTTATAGGTGTAAAATATCATTTCGAACAACTTTTCTTAATGACTATTTCTGATATCTTTACAAAAAACACCATTTTTGAATATTTTAATATTAACATGACAAATTTGACATGTGCCAAGAACCCTTTACCGCCACCAATTAGTGTTATTTGGTTTTAAACCAAGCAAAAACTAAACCCTAAGTAATTTCTAATGCGTACTTTTTGGAATTCACTGTATCAATAGTTATGATTAGTAGCGAATGATTTTAATTATATTGATTAAACCGAATGTTTATTATACGTAATTATTGGTCATGTGCTGCAATTGAAACAAAAATTTTAAAAGTGTAATACCTCAATTCATTCAGTTGAAAAACGTATTTTTAGGTGCTCATCAGTCGTCTTAAAAAGACGATTTACGCACTCATTTGCGGCTGTAAAGTAGCACTTTTTTGTACCATTAAAACATCCACTTTGTTAAAATAATCAATCGCGGTTCGCAAAGTTTTTCGAAAAAGACAGACTCATATTCATCATCACAGTTGATATTCTATTCTCAGCAATAAATCTTAACGTTGTTTTAATTAATATTTCATAATTTAATAATTTATTTTTACAAAATCGTCTAAAAATTTTGTGTTCACCGCGGTTGTAAAGGTTTTTTTTTATTATAAATTAATGATGAGACATGTATTCAAAACTTTTGTTTTCAATAGATACCTAAACATCATCATTAATATTATGCATATGAGCTACGTACGTACGTTTAAATAATAACTTTTGTAAATTAAATTCGTTAACCAATGTATATTGTATAAACGTAACGTTTATTAGTACGTACGTAAAACAAAATGTTATGAAATATGATATATAAACCGATAAACGCGTAAAAATCCGCGAAAGACAGCGCTGCGTTGCCAAAGCTTTCCAGACCTGGAAGTTATTTTCGCAATCCGCTAGAGGAGCATCTAACCAGTGACAAATTTACCAATACTTGAAATTTCGATTGTCATACAAACTACCTGAAATTTATGATTTAATTTTTTTAATAAGTTTATTAAAAATAGACAATCGTCGGTACAGAAAAATTTCGTCGCATTCCTTTCACTAAAAAGTTTTTTTTTCATTAAAAATTCAGATTAAATGTTCTGTCCCTCCAAAAGTATATTAATTAAGAACGTCATCGTTAAATTTCAAAGTAAAATCTTTACTACTAATGGAGTAATCCGACAATTGGTAAGAGCGGTTTGTGTGTAACTCGAAAGCCGCCTTAAGGATATTTCCCGATGTGGGTAACTTCTCCAAGTCAACTCAAACATCAGTTCTGTATTTCTTCTCTATGCATCAATGATGGATAATAATAATTTATCAGCTATTGGTTGAAGTTCTCTTTCCAAAATTTGTATAAATGTGGTTAAAAATTGTTGTCGGTTTTAAACGCTTTTGTATGCATCAAAATTTTTGGTTATGAATTAGGGTGTTTAGTGGCGCTACAACAATTCCGGGTGTTCCATTGAAAGAGTATGGTTGTTGTGTAAAAGTAAATATTAGAATAAAAAATATAAAAAAACTCAACTACGCTGTAATCATTTAATTAATAAAAATAGTACCTAGCTTTGCCTTTTCGGAATCAATCAAAGGTATGAAAATAAATTCAACGATACAGTCCACAAACTTGGCATTCTTAATTTACATTATTTTACGTGTTTTCTTTATACGATATGTTGTTAGACACAATTTTTAATTAATTAAATAATTTTTTAAAAGTGAACCACGGTGAATAAATTATCAGTTTTAAATATTTAGTTAGCAGGACAATTGTTACATGATCCAGTGTTGTTTTAAAAGAAAATTACTTTGAATGCGATGTGTACAGATAAATAGCGATTATCCTGACTAGTAACTAATGGACATTCAAATCTCAGGACTGAAATGAAATTTGCCAATATAATAATTGAATTATTATGGATTATGTGTAACAAGATCTATCAAGAATTGATTTATAAACTTACATAGAAAAGAAATTAATCTATAAGTGAGCTCAGTTATTGAAATTGTTCCAGTACCTTGATCAAGTAACGAGTACTTGTTCTTTGAAACAAGAACTGTATATTGTCTTGCTCAATAAATTAGTTTGTATGTAGTTAAATATGAAGCTCTTTATATATGCGTGGGCTAGTATACTATTATTTGAAAGAGATAATAATTTTGATGTTTTGCTCAGCAAAATAGTAGCGGCATTCAAATCTTTGTGATTTAATTACTTTCATTAAATTAATTAACCAGTTTGTTGCATCGACGACTAGACAGAACGAATATATTAGTCAATGAACACCTTTATGTTCTAGAAAGAAATAATTTGTTTTGGAAATTTTCACTCAATAGAGATCATTCATCAATATTACGGACTATAATTTTATTCTACGTAAACAGATCTGCATGTCATGAATGTTGAAATTGAAATTAGAGCTGTTTAGTGTATGTGATACTGTATTTCATTCGCTACGTTCAAGATAAATAAAAATGTTTAAATGTAAAATTATTTTGACGATTTTAATGCATTGTGCTCGATTTACGTTCTTTGTTTGCTAAATGACAATTCGCTCATTAAATTTTGGAAACTTTCAGGTTTGAAATCGAGTTGTAAATTTTAAAACGAAATATGCATTTAGAAAGGTTAATGTGCATTTCTGTAGAAAAGTTAAAATATGTATGCAAATACATAATTCATCAGAAGTTTTTCTTATTACATTCTTAATCTAATTTAGTAGTTTAGTAGGTTTCGTATCTTTCACAGAAGAAAATAAAAACCTGTTTAAAATGGAATTAATAAATCAAAATTGTTAACAGAATCGAAATAAATTAGCTTTAGTCATAAATGACCAATTGGATCTTTATACGATTACGAAAAACAATATAGTTTTATCTAAAATTATTGTACAGGGTGTAAATAAATAATTTCGAAAAAATGGAAGTGGTTATTTATAGTCAAAAAAGAATGTGGGTCTTTCATATAAACCAAATTCATATGAGCAACCCTTGCTTAGTTAA
Source organism: Abscondita cerata (assembly GCA_030710515.1). Classification (NCBI taxonomy): domain Eukaryota; kingdom Metazoa; phylum Arthropoda; class Insecta; order Coleoptera; family Lampyridae; genus Abscondita; species Abscondita cerata. Next base: position 104,540 of record JALBCR010000447.1, on the reverse strand, counting down.
AGATTGCCCCAAAAAACGGTTTTTAATTATTTTCTTGAAAACAAAAAAAGGTACAAAATTTAAAATGACCCAACATTTTTACTATCGACGAAGCATTAAATTAATATTTTTGTGGTATTCTCGTATAGTTCAAAAATTACAGTCTACCCAAATCATGCGATGTATTTGATAATGCATTTTTTTCTCTTAAAAATTGTTGATCCTACAAAAAAAACATGCAGACCTTATTTGGTTAGAAAAAATCAAGCTATCCTCACTCTTAGAACTATAGGAGAATACTACAAAATATTAATTTATTGGTTTTTTTGGTAGCAAGAAATGTTCGCTCATTTTAAATTTTGTAAGGTTTTTTGTTTTCAAGAAAAAAATTAAAAACTGTTTTTTTTTGACAATCTTTAAGGGACTGTAACTAAGCAGGGGTTGCTCATATAATTTTTTTAATTTTTTGACATAGAATCACGACTTACATTTTTCGCACTTATTTATTTACACCTTGTATATACATTATTAATATTAATAAATTTTTAATTAAATGATAAGATTGCGACATTTAAATTACAGGTTTTAGAAGATTCTTTGCAGCTAACGATTAATATAGACAAGTTTGAAAAAAATAAGTGAGGTACCTGAAATGACGTCATAAGTATACCTGTTTAACGTGCGTTAATAGCAGATGATCGTCTATTCTACGAAACAGAATAGTAAAAAAACTACTTAGAAGAAATAGGTTATAAATGGTCGGTGACTCAACCGTTTTTAAAAAATTACGCTAAATTACTATTAATTTCAATTCCTTAATTTATGTAAATTGGTGCCGAATTTTATAATTATGTTTAACTATGTGAATTTTTCATAAATTTACGTGCCCTTCACGACGTTTTCAAACTACAGATACCTACTGTAAATTCTGACGTTATAGATTCGCCCACTTTTTAACAATGCCCACTTTCTTAAGGTCTTAAGCGAGATCAGTGACTCTAAAGCCACGGTAATTGAACCTTTGATTTTCTAAACGCTTATTTTTTTATGAAATCAAAGATTATTTACGCAAATAAAGATTTTGATTATAATTTGTTAATAATTTTAATTTAAGATCTTCATGAACGTTTCGTGCGTATTACATTTAAATTATTTATTGAAAAGTATTAATAAATTACGGAGGGTGCACTTAATATTATAAGCACAACCTGGAGCAAAATAAGAACATAATGAATAATGTTTTTCTATTTCGATTTGTTAATTTTTGTGATACTCTACTGATGCGCATTTTTTACTATTTTTTGTAGTATCACGCTCACGCTCTTGTTATTAGGTAAAGGAACGATATTTTTTATTTGTTACGAACTCAAAACTGCCAACTTAACTTTATGCAAAATTGAAGCCACCACATAAAATTTATCAAAAATAAAAAAAGGTATAAAAACATGCATCAGGTTTATACATTTACACTTCACAGACTTGCTTTTAGTTCATTGGCAAACTTCGTTTTCGTGTGACATTTGTTTTTCAATATGCTATTCCGTAAATATGATCTGCTTTAATTAATCGAAATTAGTGAAAGATATGCTGTTAAAAATTTTCATTTTCAAGTTGCCGCATTTGTTCATCTGGAGTGTTAAACTTGTAACACTTTATTAATTTGTGTTTTTTGAATCTTTCACTTTTGCTATTTGAATCAATTATCTATTTTTTATGTTTTGTAGCTGCTGACTTCTAAAAAAACATTACAAACTGTAAAGGTTTTTGTTCAGTTTACGCATTTACAAATAAAGCATTCATTGTGTCATAAGTCTAATTAAAATAAAAAGGGAATAATTAAGAAAGAAATTTAAAAAAAACGTACGTACTGGTACCAACTTTGTAATTCAATATTTCACGTTCATTCACTACTCACTATTGTGGTAAATCACGACAAGTAACACTAGTAAACATATTATTAAGAAAAACCCAAACGGGATTTTAACGATGATTAAATGGCAACCACAAAGTATTTGTTTTTCATTGAAGATCAGTGGGTCAAATCATGAGCAGTATTTTTACACCGCTTACAGATTTTTTGTAAAAAAAAAGATGATTTATTAATGCAATTAAAAGTAAAATTATCCGTTAATAGTTAGTAATTAAAGTAACGTTTTTTTTTATTGAATTAGTATTTCACGTGAGAGCAAAGCGATTATAGGTTTTGTTTCAATGTCAAATTGCGTTAGCGCAAAGCGCTAAGTAATTACTATTCTGTTTTTTTTAATTTGCAGATGTTTTGGGAAGATGACGTTGGTGTTGGTAAAAATGTTCTTCTTAGTAGTTAGTTAATGCTTAATGTGGTTAAAAATAACGAATTTGTTTTTCTTTCTTTGTGTTAAATAGTTTTGGTGTATTTGAGGCCGACTTCTTTAATCATAATTTCTTGGCGAATGGTTAATTTTTGAAAACTGAATGAATATTTGTTATTAAAAAAATTAAATAGCCAGAATCGGATGAAGGAAACTAAACTGCGTTTTCAATACACCAATATGAATTATTACACAAGTGAATTTTATAAATAATAATGAAATAGGAAACCACAGAACAGTCATATTAAAACTTATTTACTGGCATAATTTTTACATCGCTTTGTTCGTTGCATAAAACGTACATCTTACACGTTTTTACGTTTTGTTTTAATTATCCTAAAGATCATTAAGAAATGTCACATTGATTAATTCAATGACGCAATGTAATGTTTTTCGAACTACGTGCGACAGGAGGGAGTAATGGGTCTCTGTGTTATTCCCGCGTCACAAATGGTTAGAAATTCTAACGTTAAGAAATACGTAGTTTTTTCCATTTCGGTAATGTTCCTGTATATTTTATGTGGTAACAAATGTAACAGTTTTAATAAAATAATATACAGAGAACGTAGATAGATAGATTCTTCAACGTCGTACTAAAAGCTACTCGCTTTTAATTCACTTTTTATTTAAGTAACAGAGGTCAGTGATAACAGCATATACATACACTTATTTTGCCTTATCAAGCTCAACAGTATTATATAGTTCAAACGTGGATATGCCCTTCTTTAGGAAACATCAGGATTAACTGCAAACAAAGACATATTACTTGAAATAGGCTAAATTTTTGTTTATTTTGTCTTGTTATTCTTTTACCTTTTATTTGGGCGTTTCCGAAAGTTTGGATTATTTTCAGGACACATATGCAACTAGGGTTGGTAAAAATGAAGCCATTGTACCTATGCAATCGTGCTATTTTCGGTTTGTTAGTGTAATGAGAGTAATACACATTAAAGTTCATTGTATATCAGTCACTTTTTTGTTATATGAGCAAATGTTATTTCTGATGGAACTTAAGTTGTGTTAACGTCTTTATTGTGCAGTGTTTTTGTCCTTAATTAAAAAAATATTTGTTGTGTATGTTTTATACTACTTAGTTTAAACATAGGGTTCGACACCCAAATTGCATTTTTTGTTTTTCCAGTTATTGTTTTCTTGCGGTTGCCGCTCCATGGTGAACAACGGCTGCGATTTTTTCGTCGTTCTGTGTTTGATGTTGTGTACATGAATATGGTAATGAAGTTTTAGTTGATTATACATATGGAGTGCTGAAGGTGCACAGATTTTAAATAATGTGAATAGAATTCAATGTTCTTACTGCCACTCTTTGAGTACACCTACAACGCTTACTGAATTAAATTGAAATTTGACTTATTTATTCGTATGGTACATTTTAAATATTGTATTGTGATGTAAGTGTTATGTATGGTGCCCCAGAAAATCAGTATAAACCTGTATAGTGTGGTGACGAAACCGTGTGCAATAGTGGATTGGTTCGTCTTGGCAAAGAATTTGCTTCAAGATTTAGGAAAACCACTAAAACCTAAACATGCCAACCCTTACCCACCTTAGTATTCATATGTAATAATATTGATTAAGTGTGTAAACATTATAGAAGGTAAATAAGAACGTAAAATATAACAGCACAGCCATTACATGACGACATATAATAAACCCGTCCAAGCGCCAGTCACGACAATGACCAACAAAATAGTAGGTTAAAGAAATAGCAAAACAAAATAATGGAAAAACAGACAATCAGGGCAAGAATACAAAATATTGCTGAACTGTTTTTTTGACTTGAGAGTGGCCTATGCGTTTTGTTGTGTATGCATTCTTTAGCAGATAATTTAATAGTTTTATGTGTTACCCACAGCATGTACAAAGATTGATTGGGTTTTTTTCCATCTGCATTAAAGCAGTTACTTTCTACTGTGATATATCCATAAATGTTTGATATAGAAAGTGAATTTAGCCACTAATTTTTACGAGTATTTTGTTTTTCTATATTTAAGTAGAGAGTTTGTTTGATGGATGAATGATTGGGACCGGTGTCTCGTAAGAAAAAATGGTTTGTGTCAAACTAGTTTAGTATAAAGATGTTTTGTTCGAGGTATTAGGGGTAATTCATTGCCAACCCTCTCGAGTTTTAAATATTAAATGTGCGTGAAGACAACTTCACACATTAATTTAGAATCCAATAATTTGAAACGTGAGCTTTGATTTTGTGGACCAACATTTTGCAATAGACTGACATAACTCAGACCATTTATTCAAAATTTTGGCTTGTACCTAATAAAAAAAATTCATAAAATAAGATATGTGGCTTTGACATGTTAAAATGACGTTCCTTTGTAACTTTTTATGATTATTATTTCTTAAATGTTAACTCTGTTAAAATTTAACGTTGATTTACAGTTAAAATTAAAAAGTTTTGGCATTTAAAAGTTTCAAGAGACTGTGAATTGTCTACATTTTTACAATATAATTTTAAGGCATAATTGATCATTATAAGACGTTTTTTTTGATACGTTTATTGTTTAGCACTTGTTCTCTCCCTACGACGCAATCGTTAGAGGTAACCTTCAAGAAGTTCAGCAGTGCGTTCTTAATTATTTATGTCGATAACAACAAACATGTACAAAATTTAAAACTTTGGTATGCAATTACTCACCTCTTATTACCATGTGTCAATTTCGCCATTTATATTATGGTTACATTTTTGTTACTTTTCAAGTAAAGATGAACTTTTTCTAATTATTTTTATGGACTTATGCTTGAGCTACTCTATACTGATGATCCCTAATCGAGTGTTTGCAATACTCACTAATAAACTCGTTTAATTTAATTCGAGACGTTTAACTTAATATAAGGTCCTCATCCTTAATACATAACGTCATTTAAGTAACGTACTAGCCGTTCTATACAATCTACTTACATATAATACGTAAAAATAAGATAAATGAGTTTAAACACTTCAACTGATGGCTATATAAAAATGTGGATATTCAAGAAAGTTCAGGTAGTTGGTCCAAAGAACATTACCACTACATTAATGAAGTTTTTGAAACAGATTATCCATATGATAAAGAAAGAAAGAACTTATTTGAAATACAGCTGTTTTAAATTTTCGATTTTGAAAAACTTAGAACTGGAATCTTTGTTGTACCTCAAAGAATTTATAATTTATAAATTAGACATTAAATTGAGAATAAAATTAATATCACCGAACCAAAAATATAAAAGATATACGAAATGGTCAGTTGATATGTGGCAATGTCTCCACCATGTGGCAATACTAATAACATAACGTTTAGTTCCAAATGTTTACTTTAATTTATCATCAGTATGACATATCGAAGTAAATTATTTCTTTTTTAAATGATCTTCCTGGAGTGAGGGTGAAAATGAAACTACCTTTATAAGAGTAGTATCGCCGACGTTTCGTCTTTAACAAATGAAGGCTTTATCAAGGCGAACTATTTTTTTAGGCCGATAGTTCGCTTCTCCTTTTTGTTAAGGACACGACGCCGGCAACACTACTTCTATAAAGGCAGTTTCATTTTTACCTTCACCCCAGAAAAATCATTAAAAATGGACTAACTTTCAATTAGTATAACTATTATCTGGATGAATCAAACTCATTTTTTAAATTACTTTATGAACTTTGTGGACTATTTAGTGTTAGTTAATAATGAAGAATAAATCGATTTCTATTCCGCATTGAAGGCTTACTTGACCTTATTACTTAAAAATGTATTTTGCAATATTTACGTACTCGTTAGTAATGTAAGAAAATGAAATCAGGAATTGAATCGATGATAAATTTTAGTAAATACTTGATCAATGTTTACGTAGCTTTAAATTATGGTAGGTACTATTTAAAGAAATGAAATTTGCCTTGCAATGGAAAGTAAACGTAAAATGGACTTACGAATTGCACTATTCTTTCCATATCTCTGCTGACCAGATGATACTTAACAAGAACAAACATTTCTAGCAAATAAATGTTGTAAATATCTTTACCTACAATTACATTTAATTTTATTACAGTAATTTCATAAACACTATACTTCATGTTAATTTAATAAATTGCACCACACCAGTAAGTAAAAAGTGGGCGTTGTGTTGCTGGACTAATTTCAATTCGCGTGCCACTCTGTTCCATATGGTTTTAAAAAGTGTGGAACATTTGTCATTAAAAAAAGCTCGATTGTTCCTATTGCTAAAAAATTTGCTGTCACAATGATGACGGCGCTTTCAAAGAAATTTGAAGACGGAATTAAGAAAATACACAGATGCCGTATAAACTGCATTTTAAATAAAACTGGAAATTCTGTAATACGTGTACATTTACCGCGAACCATAATTGATTAGCAAAACAAATTGTTTATTCCCCACAAGGTCGTCTACAAATTTAGAACTATTTTTTTTCCTTTTTAAAACTAAACTATTATTATTATTATCCGCCGTCGCTTTCTTCGAATGCAAAATGAAAATGTCATGGCCGTTTGCTACATAGATTTGTGCCAAAATGGATGTAATAGTAAAAGAATAAAGCACATTTATTCTTAAACTGTAAAACATTCTTGCCTGGAATTCAAGGTTAAATCTTGAGTACATGCATGTTTAATACGAAACCGGAATTACTTATAGTTTTATTTTTAATTGTGGAAAGTTCAACCACTAATATAACTTGACAAAAACCGTTTATTATTACGTTATGCACGCATTTTTTATGGCCATTTGTTAAGTTTGAGTTTTTCAAAGTACGAGACGAAACCAAAAAGGTGCAGCAAAATAAAAGTTGCCGGGTTTGTGCTCTGACCGCGCGTTGAAGTTTCCGGCGTTTTCTTTGTCTGCACTGAGGTCACCGACTATGCAGTACGTTTAATTCACTTTTGTTTGTTTTCTACCGGTTTATTCTGTAATAAGCTTTTAATTTGGTTTGCTTTCTTCTTGTTCTTTTTTTAAGTTCTAATAACTAATTAACTAATTTACACCCCAAACATTTATTTAATGTTTGCTTTCAGTTATTAAATAATTAAAATACTAATTTGATGCTGCTCGGAGCATGATTGCTTGAAAAGGTTAAAGAAAAGAAGCCACTTTCATCGGTAATTTAATGCAGATGTATTGGATAGTATCGACGTCATTCAACAAAGGCATGCAAAATAGTATCACTACCACGACTTCCCACAAATATTCAATGAATTAATCATAAAGTTATTTGATGTAAACCTATCTTGTGACCTTTACAAAAGTAACTATTAACGATTGACAATGGTTCTTATACAACGTTGACTGAATTCATTCCTTTTTTCAATCCTCACTCTTAGAATATCCACTTACGTTTACTTTGTGCACATGTTACAATTAAAATAGAATATCCGCGATTAGAAAAATTATGAAATCTTCATACAGTTACTTCTAAAGAAATATTTAACATTCTTCAGCTTAGACACTCCCAAGTTGTCGCAAGGATACAAGGTTACATAGATAAAAATTCACCACCTTTGCAACAAGTACAATGACTAATTACTAGATAGAACAAGGTTGCACAAAGGTGTATTTTGATCAAAATTCAAAAAACGTGTTTCTAGTGAAAGTTTTTTGTTGTTCGAACACGAGCCACATGTGTTATTAGTATTACATATAAAGATGAAACATTTACGGAATTCGTTTAAAATGTAAATTTTTTTACTACAAATTTCCTGTAAGAAAGCGTAATGCACCGTATTATTTTATAACAAAATATCTAAAAGCAATTTGATGTAGAAAGTGCATTCGGCAAGTGAGCGTGCACTTATTGCACGAAATTGCCCAAATGCTTTTTATGCAATATAGAAAGTGTACAATTCTGTCTACGCTTTGTGTCCTTCAACTTAGACTTTTTTTTGGTCACACACACGGAGGTTATTATTTCAGACGTCATTAACCGCTTTGATCTTTCATCGGTTTCGAATTTTTTTCCAATATATGTAGGTTTTATGGGCATTTCATGACCAAATGATTGGTATGAGGTTTCTGGAATATTGCTTTGATTTTTTTTCCACAGACAAATCAGTTTTTAACGACTTTCAATTTAGTTAATGAATTCACCTATCGACTGGAGATACCTAATCCATTTTTTCTTGCCAACAATAAGGTTCGGTCGCTAAAGAGCTATTCTGTTAGAAATGCAGTAAATTCTTCTACATTGTGTAAGAAATGCGATTATGGGCACAGTTTCAAAAGAATTTATAAATAAAACATGTTCACATTACTTTCAACTTAATTCAATTGGTTTTTGTTTTTAATTATACTTCAGTTATAAATGATGTTTTTTTCAGGATATATTGCTGAACATTAATTAATTGATTTGTTAATGCAGTGCATTCAATTAAAAGAGTGTAAAGATGTGAAAAAATTAAAAATTTGATAACTTCCTTTTAACTGACCTTTTTTTTTGATATAATAGACGTTTCTCGTGGTTTTAATATTTCCCAAATTTCATTTTATTCCCAGCATTTCTTTATTTCGAACTATTAGGAAATGACTCCTTTTCGAATTAACAGAGCGTAAAGATTATAGTATGTAAAGTATGTTTTAGGCTGGTTGGTTCTATCTACTGAGCAAGAAAACACTGTCATTTAAATTGTACAACATTGTTTTTGAACAACGAGAGGACACTTTCATCAGCCTGGTCTTAGCAATTGCAGTGGTAATTTAGCTTGAGAAAGAAAATTTTCTTAACATTTAAAGTAGGACAATAGTCAATAAAAAACTGATTAGTTTCGTGCGTAAGTTGTATGTTATCATCAGTTGTTGGTGGAAAAGTTTTACGAGGGTGGTTTGAAAAGTCCGTGCAAACTCACTACTGGTGCGTATCGAGGTTATTTTCAGTTAGTAGCATCTCTTGGAAGAACACACACCAAGTTTCAGCCAGATCGGTCTATTTCTTTGTGTTTGGCGTTCGTCTGAATCGAGGAAGTCAAGGGAATTTCAAAAAATGGACGAAAAGAATTTCGTGTGTTGATTAAACATTACTTTATGAAACGGAAATTGCCTCAGGAGACTAAAGAGAAGCTTGATAAACATTATGGTGATTCTGCACCATCAATTAGAACCAGTTTATTAGTGGTTTCAAAATTTTCGGAGTGGCCATATGGGCACAAACGACGCTGAACGTTCTGAACGCCATGTTGAGGCCACTACTCCAGAAATCATTGATAAAATCTATGATATGGTATGGATGACAGAAGAGTGATGGTCCTTGAGGTTGCTAGTACTGTGGGCCTTTCGAATGAACGGGTAATGCAAGAAAAATCGCCACGATTGGCTCACAAAAAAAGTCCTTTTTCATCAGAACAACGTACCAGCTCACGTCTCAGCAGTTGTGGCCGCAAAATTGATGGAAATAGGGTTCCAACTCGTTTCGCATCCCTCCTATTCTCCAGACGTGGCTCCCACGGACTATTACTTGTTCCCCAATCTGAAGAAATGGCTTGCGGAAAAAAGATTTTATTCAAACGAGGAGGTGATTGCAGAAACGAACGCCTATTTTTTAGACTTGGACAAATCCTATTATTCGGAAGGGATTAACAAATTAGAGCAACGTTGGACGAAGTGTATAAGCCTCAAAGGAGACTATGTTGAAAAATAAAAAGAGTTTATCTCAAAAAATTAAGTAGTTTTTATTTTTGCTCGGACTTTTCAAACCAGCCTCGTATATAACATTATGTATGTTACTCATTTATCTTTGATTAAGTGTACATCGAAAATTTTTATCATTTGATAATTTGATAATTCACCACTAATATTTGTAGTTCTTACAGTTTTTTTTCATTTTTCTAATTCAACGTTTTTAACATTTAATGGTATGTTAGTTTTGTTTTTTTACTTCTGTTTGTAGGTTTATAAAGGACAGCCAAGAAGTTCTCTAACCCGGTTTTTAATTTTTAAAATTTAATGTTATGGTGATAATTGTTCTCACAATTGTCTCCTTGTAAATTAACCGAAGCTTAACATTAATGAGAGATTGAAAACTACCCCTAGATAAAACTAGAATTTAGATGTTTACCTTGCTTTTAATTTTGATTTTTAAACACAGACTTCTTACTTGTTGTGACTTGTTGCTTTTAATTTGTGAATAGTTGTTTTAAATATTTTCTTGTTTTTTTGTTAACTTACTAATTGAAGGATAACATATTATTATATAGGTATTTTGTTATGCCAATGATGTTTCTACAACGTTTTAGAGTGGTTTTAGTTTTATGGTGTAGTGTTGTCATTGTGTTGTAACTTAAAAATTTTGAAGACTATGTAAACCTTTTGATGCTTACATAATGAATATTGTTTTTAAATGTTTCCAATTTTTGTTATTTAAAGATACCACTTTCTGCTATAGTTGTCGCGGCAAACACGTGGAGTAATGACGCGACATGTAATAATTTTTAATCAGACATTGAAAAGTTTTATTTTAACGACCGTATCAATTTTGGGTTTTATGTCGGAAATTGAAACCTTCTATTTTATGAATTTGTGTATTTACTGTTAATGAATTATATATATATAGCTAAAAAAGCTACATAAAGATTATATTATTATTATTAATATTATAAGTATGAAATCGCATCTTGCAAAATGATGTGATCATCATTCGATTTCTTCGTTTTACAAAAAATTTGACGCTTCTGTAGTAAACTTAGATTTTTTCCACTTCAACATAACTAGGTTTTATTACTTACAACAAAATTGTAGATGAAGTACAGTTTTGACCTAAATTCTAAGCATATGACATTGTTTCTGGTCTACCTAGCATTTATTTTTGATCATATCTTCTAATTTGCTCTCAAAATCAGAAAAGAGAGCAAATAATAATAATCTTAATAACCTTACGCGTTTTTATGGATATCTTCTACATCGAAAGTCTCAATATGTAGGTGCTTTCTTGTTTACCTTGCTCTTCGAACCGGATTTTCTATTTTACTTAATGTTGTATTGATGTTCTGAGTCATCACCTTTGGATTATGACCAAGTTTAAGTTAACAAGAATGTTTGTGAAATATGATAATTTGTGAAAACAGAAGTTGTTGATTCGTATATGGCAAAGTTTCACGTGGACATTGTTTAACTCGTGAACTACATAAACAAGGGGTTTTGATATATGGAAATCAGAATTTGTGGTGGTAGGAAAATATTTATAATCAAAATTAAAGAAAAGAAAACGGCCATTATTTATTTATTTTTATATGTTTTTTTAGGATTACAAAGGTGATTTGCAATGCAAAAATTCTGTTGAATCACATTAAAAATTAAGTTTGTTTATTATTTTAATCATTTAATCATTAATTAATCCATTTGATGGAGATATTCTTAAATAAATTCAAGCAATAGTTTTCGCGTGTCGAATTTAGAAAAAGTGAAAAGGAAACATTTTATTTAAAATTAAAAGTTGATGTAAACTAATAATTTCAAAAGTTTACAATTTCGTAATGCGTTTTCTACGTCCGACATTCGTTACTCCGTATAAATAAAATAATGAAAATTGTTGCGGAAAATTTCCTTTGTCCCTTGTGTGTTGTTACGCTTAATTGAAATCTAATATCATATTATTTTGCTTATTTCAACTTGAATTTTGAGGCTTCAATTTAAAAATTTTTTTGGGTGTTTTAATTTTGAAAATTTTGTTTTCTCACTACAGATACTAATCGTGTTATTATTTTTGTATTATGTGTATTGCTTGTAATTGTTTTTAAATACTTATATTTTTATGTACTATAGTTTATAGTTTTTGAATATTTATAATATGGAAAACAGAAACAAAGATTATTTTATCAATTTTAGTATTATGGCATTATGTAAGACAGATCTATAGAAATTCCAACAAGTAATTACATCAACAACCTACCATAATGGTAACGTTTATAAATGTTGTAATTCAATTACAGTATTTTGTCCCAGAAATTCAATGACTACGTTGACATTTGCCTTAAAATGTTTGCGGTTACATTTCACATAAATTTATATCAGAGAAAACTGCAGTATTTTTTTTAAATTACGAAAACCTGCTATACACAACCCAAATTAATTGAAATCAAAATTGCGGCACGAATGCAGACGCCTTATGGAATGCAGCGAACATTTTCTCTTATTAAAACATGGAAACTTACAAAATTGAATTACTTTCAAAAGCATACATTGTTACTTTCCATACGGTACAAATGACTCAAATGTTATTTAGAGGCAAGGTTATAGTTGCATTCATTCGTTTTCCTTAAGTAGGTACAAATTCTATAATTGTAAATTAAATAGAAAGGTTTTGCTTCTAAATTGAAATATAATTGCTACAGTTGCAATATATAAAAAAAATTAGCAACATTTTTTCGCTTTAAACCCACAATCAATGATGGAAGAAAGTCACGCTTTGAAAGATTTATTAATTTACGAAATTTGCAAATATACGATTATAAATAATATTAAATGAGAATTGGTTGTTTAATTAATTTTTGAAAGTACTACATTCTGTGGAACTGTACCTAATTATTTTTTTTTATTTTATGTTACTTCACAAATTTATTCTAACTCCGCATTATGGTATTTTTTGCTCGTTACTTTTTTTTGGTTACACTTTGTTTTTATTTTAAATTTTGATGAACTGCAATAAAGCGTAGAATAAAATAAACGTAGAACATTCTTCGATTTGTTTTTTTAAATGAGTTCTAAATTATACTAAAACGATGGAAGTCATTATAATTTCCTTATTAACTTATATTCATTAGCACATTTATAAGGAATTTTTTTATACAATAAAATTGGGTTAATTTTAAATTTCAGATCATTTTATAATACTTAAAATAACAGTTTAAAAACGTTGGGCATCTTTATAATTTTGTGTTCAAGTATTTTGCCAATCCTCAAGACCAAAAAATGTATAGATATAGTCCAACAGTCTCAAAACTCTAAAGAAATAGTCAAAAATTTAAGTGACAATCTCACAATCAACCTATAGGGATTTAGTTTAATTAAAAAGCGTATCCTTGTAAAATAAAACGGTGTTATTTGAGGATCAAGGGAAGTGAGACTCTTTTATCAGTCGAGGACAAGTTTGGGTCCAGGCTATAGCGAGGGTTAGTCAGAGAACCCGAAACTGGTCAGAAACTTACTTCTCGAATTGCTTATTTAAAAACGAAAAATTGCCGACTGGTTTGTCATCAGTTTTTAAGCGAGTCAAGTTTTTAACTGAACCCAAGAAAATAACTAAGAAAGTTACAGCTTATCTTCAGCGCCCCTTTGTCAATTATTTATTACGTTTTCAGCAATATGATAATTGAAAGATTGTGCACTGTAAAAGTATGGTAGGGAATGATATAAGAAACACTTAGATTGGAAACTTCCATTGGAGACTAGTTCAGTTTTATTCTGGGTAAAGAACTACGGACGCAATGTTTGTTTTGCGCCAACTAATTGAAAAATATGAAGAGAGGCAGCAGCATAATTTTTATATACCTGGAAAAGGCAAGTGATATGGTTCCAAGGAAATTTATTATGATGGTAAATATGAGAGAAAAGGTAAGGGGGTATACACTCGGTTTGGATCTAGTGCAGGAGAGGCGGATGGATTTTAATTTCACCACGGATCTGCTCTTGGTCCTATTTGTTCAATATCATTAATATCGTTCCCGTTTAATTAGTGGAAGCACCAAAGTAGAAGAAAATCTGAAAAATGCGATAGAAAATGGAGGTTGATTGATGACAGATTGCGTGTGGGTTTCGAAGAAATGGGAACGTCTTGGATGTAAAGTTATTTCAGCCGAAGCAAAATGGAGTTACAATTTAAACATTGTTCTATGTTTGATACAAATTCAGGTTTGGTTTTTTTGTAACAGAAAGATAGAAAACAAAATATAAAATGATCTTGAGAGCGGTGCTATCCTACAGCAGTGAAATTATTTGGACATGTATCGAAGAAAAGTGAAAAGTTTGTGAGGGCCAGAAGCAGAAAGTTGCAAGGAAGAAAGAAGAGAAGATAGAAGGATAAAGCTAGGGGAGATGACAATTAAGAACAAAATTAAACTTCTAGGAAAGAAGAACAAATACAAAGTAAATAATTATTGAACTTTTAAAATAAAAAACTTATTCTTACAAATTTTGAATACAGATAATCTAAAAACAAGTAGTAAAAGTGATGCTAATGTAATTTATCTAATTTAGAGGAACTATTTTACTTTTGACTCTCATTAAATAATATTCAATTGAAATTAAGTTTATTGGAGGAACGTTTGATGAATAATATTTATTTAAACGAATTAATTTACCTTTCAAGTTTTTTCTGGATTCTCGATTATTGTTTACGATATATTGAAATCGATCGCTACTTCTAAATTAATCTTTCATAAGAATAAATTCTAAACATGTTTTTTGTTTTGAACTTTGAGCAATATTATAAGTGGCTTAAGAATTTTTTAAATACTTATTTTATCAGGTGGTTTCCTACTTAATGTAATTTTAAATAATAAAAATGAACAATAATAAACAAAACAGAACCGAAAATATTTATGAAAAAAGTTACTTTTAGTTAAGCGGAACATTGAAGTTTCTGGCCCTGATGTACCCTCTAACGATAGTACGCGAAACGTTGGCAGCTACAGTTATAATTTCGACACGGTCCAATCTCGGACTATGTTTTTGTTTTAATGATGACTCCAGCCGCAGAAGTTTCAGTTCTTTTCACTTTTCAATATATTTAAGTTTTTAAATGACGAAGATAAGTATCAATAAAATTATTAACTTTTGAGTGTTATTAAGACCTCTGTTTTCTAACTGACATAATTGGCGAACAAAACTTGTTAGTCCAATATCTGTTTATATGTTTGATATACAATTGATGTAGGTATAATTTTCTCAAAAATCTGAATCTGAAATAAAATTAAAGGGGTTCCTTTAAAACAACATTACGAGTTGTGTAACACCTTGTACGTTTAAAATCATAGTAGAGTCAACATTCATTTTTTATTTTAAAGTTAAAATATCCAATTATTTATATTTGGCAAGAAAAAAAATGCAATGCATTCTAAAGCATTTTTCTCGTAACTCTTTTGGTTACTAAGGTTCAAAAGGAATAAAAATAAATACTAATAGCCAATTCAAATTACTATTCGCAAATGCAACGAAATAACAAGGTCATCTGAAGATGATGATCTGAAATAATTAGATAAAAAAAAGAATGTATGACGTCAAGTGAGCACACAAAAGTAATTGGCACAGTAGGGAAACAGTAGTATATGATCCTCTGTTTTGTTTGGTTTTTATTGTAAATATTGTAGAAAAGCCTGATTTGTTGAAAGTGGTGCTCAAAAAAAGAGGAACTTGATAGGATACTTTTAAGAAGGGGCTGTTTAACAACAATTTATAACATAAAAGGTTAACGTTTATTTTGTCATGACTTCGCCTAGAAATTTTATTATTTTTCCATTAAGCTTTACTCTTCATCTCATAATATTTCACCGTTTTACAACATAATAGAAGGATGACCAAAAGGGTAAGAGAAAAATGAATTGACTGATGACTTAAAAGAGAGTCAGAATAAAAATTAACGGAAACAGCACAACAAGTACCTAAGCAGAGCAGAGCACATATGATGATGATGATGATTTAAAAGAAAAGTTTCGGGCATTTTGAAAAATACGAAACGTCGGTTAGAAAATTTAAGTTTATCACATTAAAACATACTATGTTTTTTATCCTGACAATGCTAATAATGTCAATAATAAATTTGAAAATATAAAATAATTTATAAAGTTCATATAAAAAATAGTATGAAAGTGGCATGTGATTAGTCTTCTACGAAACAATTTCCTTTTATTTTAATGAATTTATTTCTTTCGCAATTTTCAAAATATTTTTTTTTTAACATTGAAACTACAATTTCTATTATCAACTCTTCTATTGTTATACGATGTTCACTATTAAATTGAATTAGCCAAGTCGAATAACATCATAACATGATGCACTATTATTAGTGATTGATTTTGATTGTCAATGTTGATCTTATGCATTATGATTAATGAAAAAAATTACTTTGAAATGTCCCGATTTGAAAGTTACAAACCAGAGAAAGTATTTTTAATTTTTTTAACAAATAACACTTGAAAAAATTTTCTTTTCGTTAAACTATTTTTTACTTTTAATTATTTGTAAGGTTTCACTCTGTAATAAGGTTGTAATTAAAGAAACTTTGTAACTATTGTTATTTAATAGATTGAAAACACAATTGGTACCTAATGTTAATTATGATCATGACGATAAAATGTATCGTCAAAATATTGAACAATGGAAAAATTTTCAGATTAGTATGTACAGCGATGTTCATGTTGTTCAAATATTTTTTTGTGAATTATTTGCGATCAATAAACTTGACCACGTTGACTATCTCTAGTAACTTTATAATCAATGCTATCTCACTTCTTGAATTCGTATCGGTATAGAAAGTTTTATTTTTTCGGTAAAATTTCAAGCGATATTCTTTTCAAGGAAAAAATTAGGTCCTGCACTATGTAATCTTTGTAACTGTCACATGGAGAGCTGACACTCATCAATTTTAATGCAAAAAACATGTACAATACCGGAAACGGCACAATAGCTTACTTTTATTGGGATTTGTTGGGGATGACAAGATAATTTTAAGAAAGGGCGCTGGATGGTGACTTACTTTTAACAGTATTTTCTAAAGTATGATGAAAATGTAGACATTAAAATTCCGAATTTTTTTACAACTGTTGCGTCAAATGCAAATCAATCTTATAACTATCTGTACTTACAGGAAACTTGTCTACCTTGTTCTTTGTTGAATACCAGTTTTATTAGTATTGTCCCTATAAGTATACAGTGTAGGTATTTTATATTGTAGTTTATTATCATTATTCTTAATCCTCTTATAAAGAACATAAATACTGTAAATGGTTATGTAACTTAGTTGCATATTAAGCAGGTTTGCGCTCTATACACGCGTTAAAGTTTCCTCGGCTTATCATATTCAATATTTGTATTAACTGTGTAAACGTGCACTTAGACTTGATTCAATTATGTAAGGCGGAAGTATGCTGTACCACACTTATTCTAAATCACTTTCAATTAATCTACCGTACGTTTTGTTTTAGAAAATGATAATTATAATGCGTGGGAGATGCTTCTAATAAATCAGTTTAATGATCTACCTAATTTATTGATAATTTCAAGGCTGACAATTTTTAATTATACATAAAACATTGGAAGTTCTCTTCCGAGAACTTTTTTACAAATTGATTAACCTACATTTATGTTAGGTTGGTGTTTAATAGCACACACGGATTATATGTCAAATGAAAAGTCGTAAAAATTTTAATTGCAATAGAAAATTGCGTTTTGAGTTACCATAACTTTGTGTTATGTACTTTAAGTTTGCATAAATCACAATAACGTTTTTGTAATAAGAAACAATCTTTTGGTTTTCAATTTGTCACAGACGAATTTAATTTTAGGTTTGAAATTATTTTATTTTAAATGCACAGCGTATCTATACATTATCCTTGAGGTTCAATCAATATATTTCAAAAGCCCTCACTCACTTTCATATGTCTGTTTCAAGGATTATTTTTTTTCGTGAAGACGAGTAAATAATAAATAATACTTACCAAAATGTTTTAAGTCCTTAGTAACTACTATTTATTCACTCTATCATTATACAATCACAAAAGTCTAGAAATGTTCACGGTTTTCACATATAGTCCTCAGCTGTAAATTGAAGAAAAAAAATTTAGCCGCTTTTGTACCACTTCAAAAGATGATATTCAGTAAATTGATTATCATTTCTTAAAAATGCCAAAGGAAAGTATTCCATAAGGATTGTCGGCAATTACTTTTACATATTTTCTTCACTCAAAAGAATGTTAATGTCAATATAACTTTCATATATTCATATTTTAAATTGACGTTAATAAAAATGCAGTTAATTTTATATTTGTGAATTATGAAAAAAAACTAAATGTAGATTCAGTTGAAGTGGAACAACATTGTTAACGACCACAAAACCGTAACCGTTAAACAAAAAAAATCGAGTAAGTTACGCATTCATTTTTGAAAAAATAAAAAAACATACTTTTCCACTGTTGGATAAGAACACTTAATAATTGACCACTTTTGGTTCTTGCAGAACGACGTTCACAAACGGACTACTCAGGTAAAGTCGGTTCACCTGTTGAACTGCAAGGTGGGGTTTTCACATGCTGGTCACAAAGTGTTTGTGAGATGTATTTAATTTTTTATTATACAAAAAATTTATTTCTTTTGTTTTTCGGAAATTTTTAAATAATTAAAAAACATGTTTTTTTTTTATTTAAGTTTTTACAGCGACGAACATGAATGAGAATGTTTGTTGCGAGCGTCATTCCTATTAATGTGGGAGAAAAGAAGTTTCGCAGAACAGTCATTTGAAGAAGCGTGTTTAGTCATACTGATTTTTTTTTGGGTAACCTACGATCATATCGTAAAAATACGCTTGTGCAATACAAGTTCCGTTTTTTATTTATTTAAAATGGATTGCAATTTTTATAATAATATAATTTCACTGATAATACGTTAGCTTTCTTTCACAAACTTTTAAAAATGATTATGAACCGAATCTGATTGAATGAACTGAATATAATTATTACTTTAAGAAAATGTAGAAAGGTACACTTAATTCAGTTGAAATTTATTGCAGAATGTGTGCTAGTTGCTAGCGAAACCGGGTTGATAAGAACGGCCATTGATTAAAATTAAACGATTACGGCACCAAGTTTAGTCGAAAGTGGGAAATTCAATGCTTATGGTAAAAGAACAATCTATCTTAATTAAAAGCTTAATCTAAATTCTTATTTCTAATCCCTCATTACCGCTCTAGTGTAATTTTATTTCACACCTAAATCATGACAGTTGTGAAATAACTAAAGAATCTTTGAACGCCATTTAAAAAAAAAATTTTTAAGAATTATTTAGTAGTTTATCATTATGCCAGATTTCTTGTTCGGTCTCTGTCCTTATTATAAAGATGATATGATAGCTTGGAAAGAGCCCAGTTAACCTTTTGCCTGAGACCACCGTGATTGGATTTCTGTATCATCTCAATGGGCACACTTGCCCTTCCTCGGCTATAACTTGAGTTTTCTCATTTTTTATTAAAGACATCTCTAATTTTTGGGAGTATTGCCAAGTTTATTTGATCGTGATTCATACTTTTGAGAACTGATAGGATCTTAATTCTGATCCTTTTATAGTGTTCGCAAAGGAACCAGACTATCAAGCACAATCTACATGTTAAAACTTTCATAGACAGGATTGACAGTCAAAAGATGAGATAGTCTCATGTTGCGAGAATGGACACTCAAAGGCTCTGGAGGCTGGAGTGAAGGCAGATGACCTCGAGGGCGACGCCGAACGAATTGGCTGGAATGGTTTAAAATACTTAATTTTGAAAAAAAATGGAGGTAAAAGTAAAAATAAATTTCTGCAATTTTGTAAAAGATGTCCTTCTCTTTCAAATAACTCCCAAACTACTGGAGATGCCCAAGGAATGTTAAAGAATTAAATTGTAGCTTTTTAAATTCCAAAGATTTTGCTCTATGTAAATATACAATAAATATTAAGTGAGATATGGCCTTTTAAAGTTCATATTTACGAGCAAAGTCAACCTTCTTTGAACTCATTAAACTCAAATTAAAAGTTGTAAAGGAATTTAATTTATATAACCTTATAGCTCTTAAAAAACTTACAAGATGGTATATAGCTGAACTTTCTATCATAAAAATGAAGCAGTTCTGATTAAAAAACTATTAAGTTTTTTTTCAAAAGATCGAAAAACGTATACCGGAACATACCGATCTACATTTCTACTTTTTAAAATGATATTTTATAGTTGCAAAAAAAGGATGCAGTATTTTAAGTGGCTTTATTAGAACTCAACTTATTATTCTGGATGTCCTACCGAGGACAGTGCTCCAGTTGTAAAAGAAGATGAGGATGAGGTAGACCATGACGATGATGTTACCAATGAAGACTTTCAAAAAATTACTAATGTTATTTATTTATAAAAACTTAAAACTTATTTTTGTCTATGTTTATACAACATGTCCAAGATATAGATTTCCTCTAGGGGGATCATGGAAACTGTCAAAGATTGAAGGTCGGTTAAATAAAACAAAAGTTGCGCATTTACAGGCTTTGAAGAATTCGAGTATCTCTTTTAGTTTTTGAGATAATGGAAAAAAATTCGTTTTAAATTTTTCTGATTTTATTTGAAGATATCAAAAATCGTTATTCAACCTTTTGCAACTAATTCAAACAAAATTTAAAAAATTTTTTTTATAAAAGCACCTATCGATGTAATATAGATTTTGAAGTTACCCTTTTTATTAACTAAGTTATCCTCCGATGTCACAAGTTCGCGCTATACCCTGTATAACTGTGATGTGCTGTTAGAATTTTATTGTTACATCATTTTAATGCCGTGTTAAATTTTTATGTAATTGAGCATAAGTCAAAGTGGTAGTAATGGAACAAAAACCTTTTTCCACGACATACTTAGAAAACGGACGTTTCTTCTCTACAAATAGGTGAGGAAAATACTGCCGAGTTATAAAAAGGCCTCTTTAAAAAAATGTAAGAAGGTGTCATTAGAACTACATGCGCCTAGTACTTAGTTAAACAATTTAATTTAAGATTCAATCAGGTTTGTTTAATTTAATATCTTATATTTCGACTCTTAACCCTACATTTATTGGTTAGAATTACGCGGCTGCGCTATGACAGATTGAGACCCACCAATTAAATAATACTTCTTTCGTTAGGTTATTTTTTTGGGGAATGTCGTGGAAAAAATGTTGTGTCTAACACATGAGGAAAGCTTTGCTATGTTCGTGAGGCAACTCGAGCTCGACTGGGAAAAAGAATCGCTTTCCTTACTTGTTGAACAAATAACTATTTTTTCTTTGTTTTGTGTGACATATGTTAGGATAAGCATAAACCACGGCGTGTAAGTTGTCGAATAGTTTTCTTTTCTTAATAGGGCAATAAATTCGTAAGGCTTGGTTGCTCAAAATTTCATTTAATCTCTTGTTAGTAAACTAAGCTATCATCATCGGCATACTTACACATTAATTATTACTTAGCATTATATATTTTAACATTAGTCAAATACCACCCAAAAACAATGAGCATGACTTGTGTGAAAGACCAAGAGGCAGACCGGGATCAAGAATATGAAAACATGACCTAGAGGAGGACTAACCGTTTAATACTAAGACCAAGCCAAAAACTTGCCTGTGTTTTGCATTTGGCTACCACTATATCATAGCACTAGACTGTGCAATACTTATTTTGTTTCAAACTTCCGAAAAACAACACAATAATCATACATGACGATAAAACAGGTTAGACTTATTCAGTGTTACTTTGACAAGAAATTAGTTTTGGTGGCACAGGTGCAAAATGAACTTTGTTTAGGGATATTCAAAACCGACGAAAACGACCAAGGTATGAGGGATTTTCTGAAATTAGATTGTTTTTTCCCTTCTGGGCAAATGAGTTTTTGAATACACTCTGAGACAAAAAACAAAGTCAATCGAGAAAGCATGAATAAGTAAACTAATTTTTATTTTGCTTTTTTGACATTAGATGTATCATTCCTCAACAACAAACTGTCAACCAAATTTTTTACTAGGATGTTTTCCAAAGACTTAGAAAAAGAAGAAGTTCGTGTAAACTTAGACATTATAGAAACGTGAATTCTCCATCATGACAACGCCGATCTCTTTAATGTATTTTTAACCTCAAAATACATAAAAAATGTCATATGGAGAACATGAAAAAATGTTATAGACATGTAAAGCAAATTGAAAGGTTTGGTCTCACTACTTTTCTACCATATCACAATATGTTTTAAATAAAAAAAAGAAAATAAAACTTCCTTTTGGGAGAGTCGTATTATCTATTTTTCAAAATTGACTTTTTGTTAAATTATATGTTTCTGTTTTTTTGAATTTGTGAGAAACGTTTCACTACCTTAAACTACTAGTTTTTTTTTAATTTTACTAAACTATGTTTTGAGATTTACAAGGTTTCTCTAATTCTAAACATTACGTAAAAAAATTGTAAAGCTAAAACTTGAACACTTTTTATAAATGACGTTAAAAAAAATTGTGGATAATTGAGCGATCGGGAATGGAACATTACATTTCACAGCTAAGAATGAGAATTTATTGTAAATTTATCTCTGTTTATATTTCAGTGAAATAGAATAAATAATGATTATAGATCCGTACATGCTTCAATTGCAGTTCTCATCGGTTGAAGTATGAAATTTCCATACTTCCTTGTTCTAACTATAATTGTACCTTTTCTAACATTTTTTTTTACAAAACTAAAAACAGTACTGTGTATTGTTGCAGCTTTGGCACAAGAAAATAATTGGAGAATTTCACGCTCGTTAGTTTAAGTCTTTTAATAATAAAATTGCTAATGGAAGATGTAAAAAAATTATCACACGCAACGTCCGTCTTCTTATAGTAATTGCGAAGCATCCAATGAATCTTTTCTTAAACGTTATAAGAATAATCTATTGATAACGATTTTTTTAATGAAACCCATAATCCTTTTTTATTCACTTAGGTCGTAGACCCAAAGAGTCTCACATGTGTGTATATTCTTGTTATCTTAACAGAATTTAGGTAGCTTCATCAGATTTGAATCATTCCGTGAAATAAAGTTATGATTCATAAAATGTATAAATTATTGGATATTTTATTGTATGAATACTACTTCAAGTTGTCATTTAAGCGCATGGTTACAACTACGTCTAATACATAGTTGTGTTGTGATGTAAGTCTCTTCAATTATTAGTATAAACCTGCATTAAATGATGATATTACATGTCACAACCACTTTTCTAGAATTCCTGAAATTAGTAGTTTTCATATTTTTTTAAGATACATGTACAGTGCACACATATTTTCTCATTAAATTTTGTTAATTTACATAGCAATATATCATTAGTATATTTAACTTGAGGAATTATTATAAAAACTTTAAGAATGTAATAAAGATGCGCTTTCGCATTTTTAAAGTATCGGACAATCAAAATGCTAATAAAAATACAAACAGACTATTAACAAGAAAACAACTCATAAAAGGTCAAATATTTTAAATATTTTACAATTGGTAATATTTTGCTCATTCTTAACTTTTATTTTATTTCCTTTTACATAGTTGCATTACAAATCATAAAACCGCCATAAAAATAATTAGTTTTTGTTGTTATTTAGTGTATTTAAGGATTACTCATAAATTGCCAAAATAACATGACACATGTGATAAATTTTCTTATCTTTGAATATTCGGCACCGAAAATTAGTATTGTCTAATTTCATTTGCTTATTGAATTGCAATGCCAAATAACGTCTTACTTCTAAGAACAATTATATGACTAATAAACACTACTCAAAAATTAGGTAATTATGTAAATCATACATTTTCAAGAAATTGAATTGAACCTTCTCACTTTTTTATTTTTGTACAGAAATTTTGAACTCCGTCGGTACTTAAATATAGAAATTTAAAAATTTGTTTAATTTACTTTACAATTTGATGAAATGTACTTTTGATTTACAGTGTCTAAGTGCAACTATAATTAAATTAGCAGTCAATTCTAATCTTTTGTATAGAAGTATCTATACCTTTTGTTTGAACTTTTGTTTCTAAAATTACGTTTACTTTTTTTTTCGATGAAAATTTAGTCATATTTACTAGTATCGGGTGATGTGGGAGTTTGCGCAGAAGTGTTATTAACTATATTAGTTTCTTTTCTCATGAGCAGACTTCCATCATTGAATGTTTTACTTATGAATTCATTTGACACTTGAATATTAAATTTGACAGTTTTCGATGTTAACCGGTAACATCGAAAACGCAAATTAAGATTAAGATAACTTATTATTTATTATTCATTAATTGTCACAGCGTTTCAAATGGGATGGTGACTTTAGTCACTCGATCGTTTTGTTGTTTTTCTGGATCGCTTTATATTTATTGTAAATGTATTGTACTTAATTCATTAGGGAGACTTAACCGTTATAAAAAATGTATGTAATATTTTCTAACGCGACAAAAAAATCGGAAGAACTGAATATCCCACTGGTAAACGTGGTAAAAATGTAGATACTCACTTAGCAAAAACTTTTCTAAGAAAAATTGGAGTATAATAGTAAACTACACCCTCCAGAAAAGATATAAGATTTTAGTAGTAGTAATCTAAGGAATGGAATACTAAACTGCAGCGTCTATTCAACAAACAGAAAAACACCAAAAGCTTAGCTATTGAAACACGTGTCCGAGTAAAGTTTTTTGGTGCAGTTTTTGGTGTTTTTCTGTTTGTTTAGTAGTAGTAATGTCTGTCTGTATTTATTTGATTTTAATATTAGCTATAGTGTTCCCAATATCGATTTTTGGACATCTTGTAGGGGTGATTAGTGATGGATCGATTAAAAGTCTATGGACTTTTTTGATGCGGACGTTTCGGCCATACTTGGCTGACCTTTATTAAGGTTAAAAAGAACAACAGGTAAAACGATATTTAAAATAAATATTTTATCTTTCATGGATATTTGAAATATGGTTTTGGCTCCAATTCTTTATTGTATTTGTAGTTTTTATTTATAATATCGTTTTGCCTCCATTCTTATTTACCCTTGATAAAAGTCAGCCAAGTCTGACCAAAAGATTCTTACTATCTCTTCTTTTTGAGTTTTTTGAGGCTATTATTCCTTTTACACCCTTGAGTCAATTAGTCAGCCGCCAAAACTGTTACAAAAAACCTATGATAAATTGGCAAACACCTATGCATTCTGATACTTTATTCTGAGAAACTCTGGATTAGTGACCAACGACAAGAATTCTTGGAAAACAAATTCCTTGCTTTTTTATTGTACATGAAAATAGGAAGTTCCGCAAAGGTTTGGAAATCGAAAGTTTTAACTATTTTTTAAATTTTTTTCGTTCCAATCAGAATTAGTAATTTAGGATTAAGTTAAAAAATTATCTGTTTTGAGGATAGATTCTAGGACGACCACACATGCATAAACACGATTTTAATTAGGTTTATTTTAATACTCTTCATTACATTTTTCAAAAAGGTTTTTTAGGAAAAATGAGCCTTTGGAGAACACTTACAAAATTTTCATTTTACGCATTTTTTCAATTAATGTTATCACACTTATTTTATAAATATTACATTTAAAATTATGTATGGATAAGTTAACTAATTTTGTTCTATAAAGTTTTTCTGAAAGACAATTATTTTCGAGTTATTCGCAACTGAAGGTATTGAGTTTTCAACCAAAAGAAAACCATGTTTTCAGACGGTTTTTCGTGAATAACATAAAAAATATAATATGCATGTTGAGAAAAAATCATTAGAATCGAAAATGTAGCTTATAAAAAAACAAAACAAACGGTAGGTTTATGGTTTTAAACGGAGTTATACCTTATTAAAATGTTGTTTTTATTTGTCAAAACAAAAATTGAAAGTTTTATCGTGAAATAACTAAAAAACTATGCATTTTGCGGGAAAAATGTATACAAACTTTTGCTTTGAAAAACTATTTAATTATTATTTTATAGAAGTGTCTAGCATCAAAATTAAGCGAGTTATGACGTGAAGAAGTGTGGTTTCTATTTTTTTGGCAAACAAATTTATAAATCACCCTCTAAATACTTACTACCCCAGTTGAAATAAATTGCTACTACTTTACAAATCAGTTTATTTATGTATTTCAAATAGGTTCCGAAATTTTGACCGGTTTAAAGTACGTAGTTTTGAAAAACGTCGCGCTTTTTGTAATTTTGCAAAAAAAATGCTTTTTTCCAAAATAACTTAAAAACCTTAAATATAGGCAAAATTTTGTAAAGTACAAAATTGTAGGTTTTTAAATTTTGTTTTTTTTGGTAGGATAAAAATTGAGTAAGATATGACCGTTTAAAGTTTGTATATGTTCATAAATAATACCATTGTGCCGTTTCAGTTCAAATCCTGTCAAAAATAAGGGTTGAATAAATTTTCAATTTATATGACCTTTTAGCTTGTAAAAAACCTAAAATAGTTTTTTAAAGTTTTTGTAACTTAAAAAGGTGCATTATTTTCCTACATGAATCTGCAATCGTCTTCAGTATTCACCTGAAGACGATTGCAGATTCAATAGCAATTGAAACGTTGTGTTTATTCTATTAAAATAAAAATATAGACAATGGAAGTTTAGAATAGTGTTATTATTTCAAACATAACATTGTCTAAACCATTCAAACGTATATTTTCCTACCTATCTCAAAAAAATGAGATACGAATCCTGTATAAAAAAGAGCGTTTTTGCAAACTCAGTTATGACTGGGAAATGGTTGGGTTTTAAATCTAGTTAAAACTTTCGATCAACCTGCACCTGAAGAGCTGTTAAGAATGATATTTGCAGCTGTTTAGCGTGCGGTTGATTTTTTGAAACCCTAATGCAGCGGAAACGATTGTCAAAATTCTGCTCTTATTATAGACCAAGAGGAGGAAGACGAGGACGAGCAAGAAAACGAAAACGCAAACGAGAATGAAGGAGGGGAGAGGAAGATGGGCGTGGATATTTTTAATTATCCGGTATTACGGTTTTTTGCCTTCATTGATTGGACTATGAAAGTTCCCTTGTAGAATCCTTTAATCGTGTGCCTTAGTAAGAATTAGATTCAATTCAAACTCCCGAACAGCTTGTTCTTTGACTGCGATTATACCTACTGGTATAAAAAAAAACGTGTTTGGACATTTTCTTCGGGTTAGTTTTGATAAAAATGTATCAAAAAAAATTGACTTCTAGCAATACTTTTATACGATTAAAATGAAAGAGACATTTAAATGTGGTAAGGAATATTAATAGCAACAAATAAAAAAATTATATAAAATTAAATTTTAAGCAACTTTGGTAAAATTACATGAAAATTTTATCTGCTCACTAATTGAAGTACAGTAATTTCCATTTTTTATTTTCTCTTCTCAAATTCAGTCAAAATATTATCACTTGACATTCTCATTAAATAGTTTGAATTCTTTTATTGTTTTTTTTCATTTGAAACTTATAATGATTTAAACTTTCTAAGCAAATTTATTAGTTAATTTGTTCCTACATTCTGAATTCAGGTAATATACACGTACTTCAAAACTTCCAGGCTAAATAATCACTAAATCGTGATTGATTCAACCTAAAGAAGATTTTTAAACCGTGATTGTGGTATGCCGAAATGGAAAGGTGCATGTAGATGCAGTGAGGTTCTGATGTGAACGGTTGTTATTGAAACGCAGAAAAATTAATTTTTTTTAGATTATAATTTTAAATAATTTGCGCTCGCTCATTGAAGTTTATGTTTTGTATTAACTGTAAGAAATGTTTTTGGTATGGTATAAAAACAAATGCATTAATATTTTCTATTATCGAGGATGATGTATTAGAATTAACCGCTATACATCAATTATATACATAATGGAGGAGAAAAGCAACGACCTTAAAACGCATATTTACAAGCACTTTTATAGTGAATTTTTGATTTTATCATAGTACTTCTAATTAACTAATTGATGTATCAAAAATTATTGCAATAGTATGTATAAATAATTGCACATTTGAAAACATTCAAACAATGTAAATATAAAATAGTAAGTAATCAAGAAACAGTCGTCAGGATGTGTATGACAAAAATTTAAAAAAGCTCATTAATTGCAGCTTACAGCAACATATACTACAAAGTTTTCAAAATCTATATCGTACAATGAGTAGCGTTACGTACAAAAATTATTGAATAATATTTCAGTTCAGTGACTTTATGACCGACCTTAACAAAACGCCTCCACTCCCATCAGCCAGCAGTGTTTGCTAATCTATACTTTATGTACATGCATATACTTTCCAATGGTGTAAAATGTGGCAATGTGACCTGTCTCCGTAAGTCAACAATCTCCGTTCTCAATTAGCGTACAGGACCAAAATTGTATGAGTCATATTTTTTGCACAAATTAAATATTTCAATAAACAATAACAATCCATGTACACTTTTTACGCGGTTCGTTAAAATTTAAATCAATTCGTTATTGCATTCTGAAAATGATTAAATAATCAAATAATTTGCTTATCGTTTATTTATTCGTTTTTATTTGTTTTACAGTTCCTTATTCGTTGATGTTTTTAATAAATAGTAAATTTTTTAGAGTATACAGTATGTCCCCGGATCGACTTTAAAAATGGACAAAATTTCTAATTTTTGTCACTCTTAATGATTTGCCCTACTTGTTTTCAAACCTCCAAAACACAAATTACTTTTTATTTAACTGTGATGGTTTTCGAGATAATATCTTTTTTTTTCAAAATTTGAACTTTTCATAATTTTAAAATCAACTTTAGAAAGGGCATTTTATTGAAAAAATACAACTGACAGCACATGAACACATTTTATGGCCACTAAGAAGTCCTGATTTTACAATAATGGACTTTTGTCTGTGGGATCGCCTAAAACAAATTGTGTACAGTGAGCCACTAGGCTATGATGAAGAGCAATTAAAACATATGATACAAAATACAGTACAGTCCGTATCAATCTTAGAAGTAAAAGTGAATTTAGAGTTCGCATTTAAATTTATGCAGAAAAAGGAGGTGCATTATTTGAATAGTGAATTAATAGTTTAGCTTTCATTTTTATCAATTCAATTCATTTTATTTATTCTTTGTAATTACATTCATAAACGAAAGATTCGATTTCTTACACACAGAAAAATAAAAACCAAACTCCATACATATAATTTTTCTTAATCCCCATATTCATACAAAATTTTCTTAAATAACACCTTATTTATATTTCTCTTTTCCCTCTTATTTTCTTCTCTTTTCTTTAGCACTTCGTTCATCCATTCTATTCCCTGTCCACTCTCTCCTAATAGTATCCTTCCTCTCTCTTCGGACCGCGGTTCTCCACAATTTTCTTTTAAATGCTCGATATTCTCCCGCCCTTCGCCACACATCCTACATATTCTCTCTTTATCATTCCTCCAGTACATATTCTCTCTTTCCTCATTTCAGCATCTAAACCTCGCTATGATTCTTTTTCTTTTATACTTTTTCCGCCTTCAGATATCCTGGTATTCCTTCCGTATTAACTCCTGTACTTTTTATTGTATCTTCCCCCTTTTATCTTCGCACTCTTTTCCTGTATCTGTATATCTTTATCTATACTTATCACTTCATTTACCATTATTCTCCCCTCTCTTCTTTTTCTGTTTATCTCCTCTCTCATTCATTTTTATCATTACTTGTTAAAAATATTAAAAAAACTTGAGCCCAATTTGAATATTTTTTTGATTTTCTTTGTTAATTTTTAGGTTCTTTTTAGGTAAGTAATTTTTTTTAAATCACGCTGAACATTACTGTCAGATGCATTTCTTGGCCGTAGAAGAACATAGGTACGTATGTGTATCGTCATCAAAAACTTGAAAAATCTTAGTTCAGAAACCAAAAAAACTGACAAAATAATTTGAAATAAAAATTTTAATTTACTCGGCCAAGGATATAATATAGCTTTCACTAGGAGTGGTTGCTTTGAACTTTTATACTCAACTTTTGTATGAAGAAAGCTTTAGCACTGGAATATTTACTTAATTCTATAAAAAACTTTAGAATCAAGGCGTCTTTTATAACACATGACCAGCCATGGTGGGGAACTTAAAACATAATTATGCAGATACTTTTTGTCAAGAAAGTTCTAATTATGTGAAGTAAGCAAGCACTCTTCTGATTTGTTTTGTGAAGATACCAAGTCTTGCTTGATGAATTTGACTAAAGTACCAGATAATAATTTATTAAAATAAACTTTAACCATTAGTACCAGTTGGATTCGGAAAAATTGATAGTAGGGATGAGCACTTTAAGACGCAAACATTCTCAAACTTGAAGAACTTTTTACATGCCATCTAAAACAAGATCTCTCAAAAATGGTCTTGTGCAGTACATCGAAGAATAGAAGATATTTGAATATAAGAATACGATGAAATATACTTAAATTTTAAAAATCAAAAGAGAAAAGTGTGTTGGAAATTTTATACGTTATGAAGAATACATAAGGGAGGTTTTTACAACTGAACATAAGAAAGACATGTGTAACTGTTTTGAGATTGATTAACATAGACTTTTTTACGTTTTTTTAATGAGCAAGCCGTGCTTGATTTATATCATGACTACAACACGAATGGTGAGGGAAGATAAAACTGCAATTATTTATTTATGTTCTGGTGATAATCGTGATAATAAAATTGTTCTCAAAAATTTAAGGTATTTAATTATTGACATAAGTTAGACTTGGCCTGCTTATTGACTGTATCATATCCCTAAAATTGAATCAGATAACTTTTAGTAAAACCAAACACTAGAGAAAACTCTTAGCGTTCCAAGAAATTTGCAATTTCAATTGTTTTCACAAAATATTCCTTATTTTTAAGTATTTCTTTTGAATGCAAGCCTTCAGTGATTTTTTGAAATCCATACTCATTTTTGTTTTTGATTACTTACGTATTTGATTTTGATTCTGAAAAATTTCTTCATAAATTTAAGTTTCTAACCTTAATTTTTATTAGAATATTAAAAGAATGGCGATCGAAGAATTATATAAAATATTCAAATGAAGTTAAAAGGTAGGAGGGTGGATATAAGTACAGAACAAGAAGAGAAAGAGAAAGGGGAGAGTGGGAATTTGTGGGAAGGAAATGTATAATATTGGAAGCGGACACTCTAGAGAGAAAGGAGAACATTTTGAAAAAACTAGTAGTTTGGGGGCTAAAAGTAAAGAGTAGAAAGTGGATACAAAATCTGCTAAAAGATATGTTATAAGAAAAAGATGGGAATAGAAAGAATAAGTGAGGAAGCCATACAGATAAAAACAGGGAAACATGGAGGACAAAATAGAAGTACTAAAGAACAAAAAGAAATTTGAAAGATACTAGAATAGACACCATAGATGAAGAAATTACAAAGACAGAAAGGTAGATACAAGCAGAGATAAGACAGGAACGAAATGGGAAGTGATGGGAAGAAAAGAATAGGTAAAAAGGGAGAGGATAAAAATGAAAAGAAAAGAATAAGATTCTCTTTTAGAACGTGACAGAATTAAAAACAAAGCGGGGGAAATCCAGAATTATATAATTAAAATAACGTATTGTAGATTGCCTGAATGAGAAAGGTTCACATATTGAGCAGGTCTCTTAGGTAGGAAATATAGTTAAATTAGGTAGATTTTTTTGTATTACATGACGTTTTCCCAACCTGGTGTTTGAATTATATTTCTTCCATTTTTATTGACAATGGGCTCAAAAAAATTCTAGAAATAAAATTAGAACAAAAGTGTCAAAGAAGTGCTAATAACTTACAAACATCTGAAGAATGCTGAATTTTGTTTAATCTGCTCTTAAAAATTAATTCTACATTGATTTTTGTTGTTAGAAAATACGTCTCTGAACAAGCCAAACCTCACAATCTTTAAAACTATTAAAGGACATCCTCACTATCAAAAACAGCATGCAGATATGGTTCAATGATATAAATTGTACAAATTACAAATGGCACACATTACACAACGATAGTGAGTATTTTGACATTTTGTTTTTTCCCAAAGCCTTCTACAACTTAGTAACAGCAATAAAATTGTAGGCATACTAACATTTGTAATAAATTATTAGTAATTAGTGGTTAAAAGAACCGTGCAGTTGCATCAAAAAACTATGACACGTGTCTTGATAATATGATGGTGCTGATCATAAAATGTAATGTAGAATACAGATATAGTGTCAAATTAGAGTCATTCCATTTAAAAAACAAAAATGGCGTCAATTTTCTATATATCCAAAAGTGCCACCATTTAAAAATATTCTAGTTACACTTGGTGTAGCCGTGATTGGCCTGATTTCTCTTTTTTCAGTAAAAGTTTGATTATAATAGAAATTTTGTTATATGTAATGAATTATTGTTATTTAATTCAAAGTTTTGGAAAAATGCGAAATCTTGTAATATTATGTTTGACTGTTTTTATTACGACACAATTTTGACTTATCAGAAGCGTTTGATTGTGTATGATATCCTCCTATTAAAACTTGAAAATTTTGGTATACGTGGAAAGTGACATGATATTATTAAATCATACCTAACAAACAGAAAACAGTTCGTGATATTCCGAAGAGAAATCTTAAATTTATTAAATGTTGTTGTTGTTGGAGTTTCTCAAGGAAGCGTTCTCGGCCCTCTGCCTTTTTTAATCTATATAAATAATATCACAAATAATAAACTAAAAGAATTTATAAGCTTTGCTGACTATATAACGTTACTCTCTGTCGGGCCAAACGTAGTTCAAACTTTGCACAAAATGGCTGACTTCTGGTTTAAGTGGAAATGATATAAACTTTATTTTTTTAAATGAATTATGTAGTATTTTTAGGTTAAAGTGCCTTTTTTGATAAATTCTCTCTAAAAAACTATAACACAAGTATAGCACTAAAGTTACCAATAAATTAGTTATTTATTATTCAAAATCTAAAGAGATTGTATCTAACGATTTGTTTGTGATATTAATATCGGGTTTTGTGATTTTACTGTAGATTGCGTTTATGCACTACTCTTTTTTAACATAATTTTAAAATACTTTTTTTTAATTAGAACACCCTGTATATTTTGAGTTTGGTGGATGTACAATTTTATCAGCTAAAAACTTTGAATTGCTGTATCTCCTTTCGTATTTAATCAAAATTATAAAAAAATGGTATCATAAGAAAGCTAATAAAATTTTGCATTCACCAAACTCAAAATATACAGGGTGTTCCATTTGAAAAAAAAGTATTTTAAAATTATGTTAAAAAGAGTTAGTTGTTATCATCGTGCATAAACGCAATCTACACTAAAAAAGCAGTTATTATCAAAAAACCCGATATTGATATCTCATACAAATCGGTGGATACAAACGTCTGAAGTAGACTACTTTTTTTTCATTTAACTCTCTGTAGTGGAAGATGGTATCTGTTTGATCAGCATCCTTGTGGCTTTAAAAATGCCATAATATATACGGTGTTACAATTAAAAAATGCAAGTTTGGTTCAACACTTTATATATGAACACCCTGTATGAATGAACAAAATTTTAAAGTATGCACTTGTGAAATATCTATAACCTCGAGAAAACCGCATTTCAAAATGTAGCCCCAGTGAGGAGCTACCTTCCGTCGTCACACCGATGGGACACACTGTAGATTTTAAACTATGTAGGTACACAATTTCGAACAAAACCAATTACCTTTGGTTACAGAGAGAAAGGATCTTAAGTCAAAAATGAATTTTGAAGAAAGACAAAATATTGCAATTGTTTTGTTTTCCAAAAAATAGAATATACAGAATAAGAAAATTAAATCTAAAAAATACTTCATAAAATAAAGTCGAATGTTGCTTTTGTTTTTTATTATGAAGAATTGCGCAGAAAGATTTTTTACTATTTTTCAATTTGAATTAGTATTGTGTTAGTATATAAGCCATTTACAGTGTTTACATGTACTTTTCACTACACTTTAAAATGTAAAATTACGTACGAATTAATTTTGTATTTTTAGTTGTATTTTTAATAACTTGGGCATCGCTAAAATTTAAAACTTGCTTGATGTACTGTGGATGTACTTAACATTTATAATTTCTAAACATTTATCTTTAAATTAAAATATTTTTTAAAATTTTTTAATTTATATACAGGATGTAGATTACTGAGCACCGACAAATGGAATCAAATTCACTGCTATTAAATTTGAGTTTTTTTTATATCAACCCGAAGTACAGGCAATCCATTGTAACTTAAGAAATCTCGCGCAGGAAAAATGTAGCTGTTTATAGAATTTCAAGGCGTGACCAGACAATAGTACATCCGGGCAGAAGTAGGTATTACTAGCATATAATACAATTGGTGCAAGATAAATATTAATTATTACACCAATAATTTATTACTTTTCTGGTTAGTTTTAACCAATCAGAAAGACATTTATTAACAATAAATTAATTTTGTTTTGTACATCCAAGCTTTGTATTCTAAATTAGTCATTTTTAAAAGAAAGTTTTACATTCAATGATATGAATTTTGACCCGGAAGTGTAGTTATTAAATTAAAATTAGAAAGATAAAAGATAAAATGTTATATTTCACATTATAAAGGACGGTCATTATAATCATATAAAAATTTAAATTGAATAAATGAATGTGAAGCAATATTTTAAATATCTACGGTGTACCTACGCTGATACTTATACCCCAGTGTTTATGCTGGAATAACAACAGTTACGAAATCATTTTACCTTTGAGTGTACAACGGTCCCTACTCCAACACCTTACCTGCAACGTGCAACTTTTCTACAGTTACAAGGATTGCCTGTACTACGTTAATGCAGTTTTGCTGAATTTAAGGAATTTAACAGTATATTTTAACAGTCCATTTTTAGTTTTTCATCAGTTCAATAAATAGTGGTCGTTTGTAGATATATTACTTCATTAAGAACTAGAGACAATACAGAACATTACTCGTTTTTTATCTATCAATATGAGGAAGATTATAAAACATTTTTTTTTGTAAATTTGTTTACAATTTCAATTAATTGCTAACCACTTTAAAAACTTGAAGACTTAATTGCGATATAATTAATAATGAAATTTGCATAAAATGTCAAATTATTTATATACTATATTTTCCACATCCTTTAACCTTGCATCAATTAAATTTTATGATTATAGAAAGCTTAAATTGTTTATAATTTAATTATCGATTGTATTTTTAAACAAAAACACATTCTTTAGCCAATGGCAGTATAACTTTTATCTCATATTTTAAAATATTTCTATTTTAAGTAGAAATGAAGTGAATAATTCCAAAATATTTCTTTAACGATGCATTATTTTATTTAAAAATACAGACAAGTTATACAAAACAATGCCTTATGATCCAAGTCGTGCGAGACGGTTCTACTCGGCTGACTTAACTAGTAAACATTAGAAGAAGCTCAAACACAACTGTCTGACGATCTATTGTGTTAAATATAATTAATATATGTTGAAGAAAATAGTGTTATATAATTACAGATATTTTCTTAAATTGCGCAATATTAATGTATTAATATTGATACCCAATTTCATCGTTGTGGAGCTGAAATGTATGTTTTTAATTTTTTGGTTCGCCTACGATTTAATTTTTAATTAAATTTATATGCAGTGAATTAAATTTTGTTGTTTCATTTACAAAAACAATAAATTTAAATTTCTCGCTGACTAAAAAAAAAAGTGTTCATAAATAATGTAAAAAGTAATCAGTAGTTAGTTTCGGTACTTGGACGATATGATTAAAAAAAAATAACAGTAACCTTCCAACATTTAAAAGTTGGGAAAAGTAATTACCTTACTAATTTTATTAATTATGAACGTGGCACTAAAGTAAAGAGGCTTAAAATATTTTTGTCTATTTATTTAGTGATATTAAAGTGACTTTATATTTTGAAATCGCTTTTTAATAGAGAATAAGTTGCGAAGCGAATACTATGCTATTGTTTATCAAAATTCAAACGGTTAAATAAACAACAAAGTAGATCAACAACATTCTAAGTTGAAAAAGCAATTCCTAGTGATTATACTGGTAGTGTGAAACGTGTCACGATTTTGCCGTGCTGTAATTCAGAATATATAGCCTCTTGTAATAATCGAATAATGTAAAAATTAAAATACATAATATAAAAAATGCCAATATACATAATACATATAATACCGATCTTTAAACAAAAAATAGCGACGCTTCTATATTTTTCTCGGTGTTGTCAAAAAAAACCCATATGTTTTGCCTACATTTCAGATCAAATTTAAAATTAGCATTTGATCTTTTTTAATTTTGTCAAGAAGTATTGTATGCGCCAATCGTTTCAATTACACTTCAGCAGGCTTATAGAAAAGTTTCATTTTTACCAATGATACCTGCCAAAACGAAATATAATTTTAATGTATCGATAGAATTATACATTAGACGTTATCAAAATATTTTTGCCACAGTTTACGCAAAAGCATGTACATATCTATGGAAAAGGTTGTAGGGCATCCATCTTTAAAAACTCGACAAAACCCAATTTACAAAGTTGTTTTCGAATTATATTTTATCGCTTAAGGCTTTCCCAGTAAGCGAAAGGCGAATTGTGGTTATTTGTTAAGAGTAGTCGGGGTTAAAGAATTGGGTTTCAAGAATTGGAATCCTCAATATTGGGAGCGTAACAAGAGACCATGCTGACTACATGACGATAAAAGTAGCGAACGTTTTGGAAGCAAAACTAGAGAACTGGGAGAGATGAGTAAGCTATTCTAGCACTTACGCAAACCACCAAGCAGAGATTGGACTTGTCTTCGTCCGACGCGGAAGGAGAATTTAGTGAAGGTGAATAATTGAGTTGATAAGGCGGCGAGGGTGGAAGTACTAACATCAATTTGATGTGTGAGTTTTGCACTCCAAACCGCCTGTGACGATGAAGATAATTAGACATTAAAGAATTTTCAGAGGACGAGCGGTGCTTTCTTTGAGGTGACTTCATTGTTTATATTAGTATTACCAGAAGCGAAGCATGGTGTGTATGATTGCGTTAATTCTAGTAAAAATAATTTAGGAGAATCGTTTCATAGATTTTCTAACCGAGAAAAATCTCCGCCCAGGTTTAAGTGCAGCAGACAAAACTAAAACAAAAGTTTTGTTTTTAAACAAACTTAGCAGTTTTAATATTGTTCTGGAAGATTCTTCAGTAACAACGTATAAAACAACGAAAATAATAAATTTATGTTCATATATTAATCAGAAAGGAATATCTAATATTCTGTGAGAGAACTAATCGAATTCTGAATCAGTGAATGTTTTTCTTATCGATGATAAGACAAATTTTTATCAATTGGAAAATAGTTAAAATTATGTTCCAAATATTTATTCAAATATCTCCATTTTCAATTATATTTTTATTGAATTTTTTTTGTCATGTTTTGCTCAAAAATGGCACAAGTTTTAGGCGACATAGCTAAATCAATGATGTATTTAAATCAACAATTGGCACCTCCATTTACTTGTTTTTGTTTACTTTTTTTCCTATAATGAGAGGAAGATGATATAGATAACCTACAAAGGAGGAATTTGTTAAAATGTTAGAACATTTTGGAAAGAGAACAGCTGAAGGTAAATAATAACTTGGTGGAGGAACTAATAAGATTCGGGAAAGAAACAATCGCTTCCTCGAGGAGTGAAAAAAGGACATCCTTGTGCCAATTTTACTCTATACAAGATAATACTGTAATAGTAAATAAAATGACTAATAAGGTGCATACAGATAAATTTAGAAAATATCGGTATTGTTTCAGAAAGGGTAGGCTGACTGTAAATTATGTAAGCAATGTATTGAAAAGTTTCAAGAATACGGGATAAAGCTACAGATAATGTACAAGCAGACAGCCATGAAACAGAGGAAAATAGTAGGAAAGTTAATAAGATTGATAGTATGTCGATAGAAGTAGCGTCGGGGTAAAGGAATGAGAAATAGATGATTTCTAAATTAACTTTTAGATTAGACAGGGCAGTAAAAAGAATGTAACTTGAAGAGGTTAATTAATAAATCAAATAGTTGCATTTTCAGATAACTTAAAAGAAGAAATAGTAAAGAATGAACACGAGGAAGAGAGAAAAGCCTGTTCTAATAAACTAAGAGGACAGTTAATACACAATCGCAGTTTGTAAATGATTTTGATGTTACTCACTACGAGGATGTATTGATATCTAGTTAGCCTAGACCAGTTCCTTGCATAAACAAAATATTGCGTTACCATAGCAACGAACAATAACTTATTAGAAGTGTCAGTGTAAAGTTTGACGTCAAAAAAGTAAACCAGAGTCACGCAATAAATTAAATGAAAAAGATGTCCACCGAAATTGTGAAAATCGAAAAATTGGAGTATCGAGCCATCATCAAGTACCTGTATTTAAAAGGGTTAAGAGGTAAGCAGATTTACGAAGATATGCTTAATACCCTTGGTGATCAATGTCCTTCGTATGCGACCGTCAAAAATTGGAATGCAAGCTTCAAAAGAGGTAAATTTTCCATTGAAGATGATGACCGATCGGGAAGGCCAGTTTCTGTGTCAGTCCCCGAAAATATCGATGCAGTTCATGACATGATTTTATCAGACCGTCGAATTGGGCTAAAACGGATATCTGAAGCACTGAATATTTCATACGAACGCGTTCATCATATGGTTCACGTCAATTTGGACATGAGAAAAATTGCTGCAAAATGGATCCCCAAATGTTTGAATGTTGACCAAAAGCGTGCAAGGGTATGAAGCATCGCGTTCGATCTGTGCTCGATTTGAAAACGATGTAGACTTCTTAAACCGAATTGTTACTATGGATGAGACTTGGGTACATTTCTACGATCCAGAAACAAAAGCAACAATCGATGGAATGGCGATACTCTGGTTCTCCAAGACCTAAGAAGTTTCGTGTCCAAAATCTGCTGGAAAAGTTCTTGCTTCAGTTTTTGGGATTGCCATGGAGTAATCATGATTGATTTTTGGATAAGGGTAGAACAATAACTGGATATTACTATTCGATCATTACTGACCACTCTACGGGATAAATATTAAAAAAAAAGACGGAAAAGCTATCCAAAGGTGTTTTGTTTTTGCAGGACAACACCCCTGCACACAAATATCATGTTACCATGCAAAAATTCGTGGATTTAGGGTTTGAATTACT
This sequence comes from Abscondita cerata, assembly GCA_030710515.1. Classification (NCBI taxonomy): domain Eukaryota; kingdom Metazoa; phylum Arthropoda; class Insecta; order Coleoptera; family Lampyridae; genus Abscondita; species Abscondita cerata. Next base: position 65,326 of record JALBCR010000447.1, on the reverse strand, counting down.
AGAACACCCCTTATTCACCCGATTTGGCTCCGTCCGACTATCACCTCTTTCTTCAACAAAAAAAAGTTTAAAGGTCGTACATTTTCAAAAAAAAGGAGGTAATAGAAGCTGTGGAGGTCTGGTTTGCAGAGCAAGAAGAAACATTTTTTTAAAGGTCTAGAGACGTTGCAGGTTTGCTGTAATAAATGTATCCAATTAAGAGGAGAATATGTTGAGTAATAAAATATTTTGACATTGAAATTTTGTTTGGTTCTATAGTAGGCTAAGAATTTTTCAATCAAATCCTCGTATTACTCTCAGTCAGTTAAGGCAAATAAAGCCATCAAACAGCACTGCACAAAATGGGAAACTAAGTAGTAAAAAAGTTGGAATACTTAGGAATAATGTTAAATATCAAACACGATTAAGTACAATGATACAAGATACAGGATAAAGCGTATTACAAGTGTTTAAGTAAAAAGTATAGATATAAGTAACTAAACTAAGAACAAATTTAAAGTAGCTATTAAACTTTGAATAACTTGTGGAGCAGAGATAATGAAACAACAACTCTGGAACAAGAAAAACTGCGAATATTTGAAGAAACATAACCAGAATGAACCTTTCCCTATCAACATGACTTAGGGATTGTTGAAACAACGAAATCCCATTTCATCAAGTTCCTAAGATATCGGTTTTAAAGCAAGAACTTAAGCATTTGGACATCTACAATTGCGACCTTCGATTTTAAAATTTATGAATTGGAAAGAAGACTTAATTTTATATAAAATATAGTTTTTAAAAAAAAATATTATTTAAAATATATAAGATCTTTGCACTGTTAGGGCCCTTATAAACGATTAAAATTAGTCAATTAAATTATGTTTAAATTTTTTTATCAAAACAGGATGTCCACTATCTGGATTATCAGTCAGGAAAACTCAAGGTGATCAGAGAAAGTCAGTGAAATCGAATTTACGTAAGAAACTCGCACTAAAAGTCTATAAAAGTATAAGGGCTTTGCTGGTAAGGAAGAAGGAAGAAAGAAACAAGGAAATAAAAGAAATTACTATCTCTGGACGATATACAGAAAATGCAGAAATGGTGGAAAGAAATCAAAAACGGAATTATGGATTACTGCTTTTTGAATGTGTTCTTCTTCTTAGTCATGGACAATTTGATCTTGGTCAAATGGCCCATTTCAATTGGTTATATACTTGTATTACAATGAAAAATCTGTATTTTAACGAGTTGCATTAAAGTATAGATTGTAAAGTTCTAATAAATTAATTATGATTGAAGAGTTGAAAAACAACTTGGAAATGACAACGACGGTAAAGGAGAACATCTTTAAAATACATTAACCAAAGGATACGACTGAATATAACGAGCCGAAAAAATTGCCAAAATTTATCGCCATAACTGTCAAGAAAGGTATAATATTGTAATACACAGACAACTTCTACCTGCTACTTTTCTTTGTTATTGTTGATGTACTTTATATTTGTGTTGCTCCCAAATAACCTTCCTTTTTAATTTTGTAATACGAAAACAATATTTTATTAAAGGAAAGGTCCCAAGGTCCTAACTTCTTCTGAAAATGGTGATCAATATAGATATAAAATGACGATTAAGAAGTATTACGGTGTGCTGCAAGTAAAACTACGATCTTTTCTCTAATAATGGATGAAGCAAAACCCAGAAAAGCATTTATACCTTTATCATTCCTTTACATGGAAGTTAAACCTGGACAATATGAATATTGAAAAAAAAGAACAATAATGTTTATGAAGAATGTTCTACGAAGATCACGTAGAAGGAGAATTGTAGAAGGGCGATTGTTTATAGAATATTTACTAATTTGTGATAATTTGCACAAATGCAGTCAAGACCAGTTTACATGATGTACCTAAATTAATAAAAAAATTTCAACAAATTTGATATTTATAACAAATAAATGTGGTTACCGAATACGTTAACTAAATTGTTAAACTTGGTTGTAATATTGGCTTTAAATGTTAAACAACAAACTAAATCTATTAAGTTGAATCATCTATTAAAATTATATAAAATTGGTATATGCGGTCATAATCAAATTTGAGAGACGCTAGGACGTTTCAACAAGTTTACGTTCAAACTAGAATATTTGAAGATCATTCCGGTTTTCTTGCCCTCGTAATTTTTTGGAAAAAATTAATAATATTGTTAAATCAATAATTGGCATCTTCGAACGGTAAACTTGCAAAGGTCTTTACCTGATGTTTGAATTCTTTTTTTTTGTTCGTTGTAGCGATAGTCTATTTTTGCTCATGCTTGAGTTCAGGCAATTCACCAACAAAGTTCTTGGAAATGCGGACCCCTGTCTGCACTCATACAGTGAAAAGATTTTGTTTATCTCAGTAAAAGTATTCTTTAGTTAGACGCTTTCGATAAAATAATAATTTGAAACTCTAATTGTTAATTAATATTTCTAAAAATAATTGTAAAAACGGAATAATATTTAATAATAAGAATAATTTTAAAAGGTAACTAATTATCTTTTTCAATATTTTATAAATGTGAATTTATCCAATTTTTGTTTTAAAAATTAAGATTATTTCAACGAATTCAATACATTTGTTTGTTTAATTTATAAAAATTTTTACCTGTCGTATAGGAAATGCGTAAACCCTTCATTCTATACGTTGATTTAGGTGAATGCAGAAACCGAAACCACTTACACAATACTTTGTTTTACGTTTCTCTTGATGTTTTTTATAGACGGAAATACGTAATTATAAGGGTTTAGTTCTACTACCTGATCATGAATAAAATTTTATACGATTCATGACAGAAAAATAAACTCTACATAAGAAAAAAGAAAAACTGAGGTAAAATTGTTGTGCAGGTTTTTCTTGTTATTAAATAGTTTAGTAATGGTAAATGGTACCAAACTGTTTCTGTGTCACTTCTTTTGACGTATTTTCGGCTAGACTGTAGCTTCTGTTATGTGAGTTGCCTAACCGTGGAAAAAGTTGAATGTTGGTCAGTAACGTAAAGCAATAGGAACCCGATTGTACACTCAAAGGTAAAATGATTTCGTAATTATTGGTTATTGCAGCATCGGACACGGGTCGTGTAAGAGATTAGGGTACACTGGATATCGTTTAAAATATTACACTTCCAGCTTAGGAATGTATTATACTTCTTGTAATACAAACATTATACGTATTAAAATTTTATGAGAAAATATGGTTAAATAATACGTATGTTTCCGGAAATTCATATGCAATTAAATTACAATTACTAGAATTTGGTAATGAAAAGAGGAAATCGGCGCGAAAAATTGTTTAATTTAATTTTTTAATTTTAAATATAATGGGGTTGTATCGCTAATTGTTATTAGCATAATTATCGTAAATGATGTTAATTTTGCAAGATGCATTACATCAATGACAATTAAATATAAAACTTACTTAATAATAAATAAATTTAAACTAAAAATTATAACACATATTTAGTTTTCAGTCACCGTCCTTTATAATGTGAAATATAAATATTTATTGTTGTAGAGGGCCTTTGTGAGGAGTTAGAAGTTGCTCAATGAAATTCGATATTTATTCCACCAACGTTTCGACTACTATTTTTTCAAGGTATTAGAATAATTATTTTCTGACCAGTAACTTAAATTAGATCTTAAGTAAACGATACTGGAGCATTTAACACATTATCAAACATATGTAATTAGCTTTTTGAGAAAATATCTTGTCATTCATTAAAACTAAATTTGTTATTGATTACGATTATTTTAATTTTTCTAGTAATTATTAACGACGTAGTTTACAAAACACAACCTATTTCATCGACGTACAAACGTAAAATTAGCAACTCCTCACGAAGGCCCACTACGTGGACAACTATAATAATTCTAAGTAAAATGTGTGTCTTGCGACATCTCGTGTAAACATTGACACGTATGAATAGTATAAACTAAGAAAAATGCCAACAGTTAACTGTAACGGCATGTGTGTTAAAGTGCAAAGCGCTATCTAAGCGATAGCTTTAATGCTTGTAACACATGTTGCCGATAAAGCCAAGATAACTTGTACAGAAGTACACACGCAACAAAAGAACACCTAATAATTCTGTTTAATCAAGGAGAGCACCCAAATAATTTTCTATTTTTTTTTTAATTTTAATTATATAACCTCATTTCCGGCTGCAAATTGATCACTGAAATGTAAAACTTTCTTTTAACAATGACTAATGTAGAATACAAAAGCTTGGTTGTACAACGATAATAAAGTTTGTTGTTAAGTAAATATCCTTCTGATTGGTTAAAATTTAAACTTTAAATCTTCTGATTGGCTAACAAATTGTCAATAGCTTTTGTTAACTAATGGTTATGCTACTAACCATAAAAGTCATAAATTATAGATAATTATCATTATCCTGCACTGATTTGAATTATTTACTAGTAATACCTACTACTTTCTGCCCGGACTGTACTATTACCGAATCACGTCTTGAAATTCTATAAACAGCAACATTTCACCTACGCGATGGACGGCCTGTATGTTGATCGATGTTTTAAGCTTTAGATTAAGTTTTAAAAAACTTATTTACCTCTCTCAGAAGATTACGTAATTAAGATCGGTATTTAATTCAAATTCGGTTATAGGAAGGTATGCCTGTAAACAAGCAACGTTGATAATTGTCACTAAAGAACTCCATTTCCTTTTGGTATCTTTACGAAGAAATCACAGTTCAGAATTTGCAGTTTCTTGTTTTGATTTTCTTAGTGTAGATTTGTAGATCTTGCTAGTTTTAGTTTACCAACGTGGGACATAGGTATTACTTTCGAAACCGGTGGTGCCCACTTAAGAATGGAATTACTAAATGCTTTATATTTTTTGTAATTATTCTTTTAAGAATTCTTTCGAATTTTTGCTCTTTATCTTTCTTGATAATGTGTTTGAATGATATACTACTTTTCTGGTGTGACAGTATCTATTCCTAGTTTCTGTGAACTAGTTGTTCAGAAAAAAAAGCAACTAAGATTGCACAAAAACTGTAATCCGACCACGTGTTTTGATAGATAACCTATCATCATCAGCGAAATTATAACGCCATTGACTGTGACGTCAAAGGTCATACGTTGAAAGATGTACGCCAGATTGTTTCTCTAATTCAGAATTCATAGAGTCAACCTCTTACAAGGAACTGTCAACTACAGGTACAAAAAAACTTTCTTCAAAGTTTTATAAGTAACGAGCTATGACTTGTCTAGTGGCAATGACAGCGACGGTTACTTATACGACTCTTGACGTCACACGTCACAGATTTGTTTTAAGCGGGAAAATTATTTTTTGAATTTCTAAGAGTAATTTCTCGAAAACGGTCATTCAGATTTTTTTTTATTTTAACAGTGTTGGTAGGTACCCACAAACTTCAAGTTATTAATTTTTGAAAAAAAAGTGTAACACCCAAATGTTTGATTATTTATTTCTATCTTATTTATTACTTCAATAGTGGACTAATTTGGATCGCTACTACCCCATTAGTTTGAAATTATAAACATGATCAATGCAAGCAAAGTGTGATTATTCTTTACTAATGGCGTCGATTGTTTAAGGAATTTCCAAGTATACTTACTTACATAAATGGTCAACTGAACCATTTCATTGTACCTATTTATAGATTTTTATCAAATTTGTATCTATTCTGGTAGCAACATCAAGTTGCTACCAACCTATAATCGTCCAGATGGCAAAACCACTTTTTCGCATTTTCTGACCTAACCATCCACCCAACTGAAAAATTCAAAAATACATAGCTGTACGATTGTTGGCCTCGAAATTCCACGTCTTTTGGTAGCTAATTTCTGTGATTTCAGAAAGTCCGCAAAACCTATATCTGTAAGCAAGCAAGCAAGCAAGCAAGCCGCAAGTTAGTACGCACGATAGCGCCTCACAGGAAGCATCTAAAACATTGATTTTTTCACAGTAGGTCTGGTTTACTACAAGGAAGAGCTGATTAGAAATTGGGCATGGTACGACGCACCCTTCCTGTCCCAACCTCACCACAATCATTTTTATTTTATCAATATATTAAATATTTTATAACTTTTACTTGTTTTAATACTTTTACTTTTATTGTCATATCACTCTTGAATACCATATGTATTTGCTTTCATGTTGCTACCAACCCGGAAAGGTGTCAGCCCTTTCTACTAGTTTTAAATCAATGGAAACAAAGCATAAGTGAGAAGTAGGAGCAATGCCACCCCTTCCTGTTAATGCTTCAAAATTAAATCATAATATGTCAACAGTTGGAAGCACAGTAAGTAAGTTATTCAAAAATGTAAGGTCGTTAACAATGTGTCACCGCATTTAATCTACTTTGCTGTAATTAGCTTCCATCTGTAATCTAGCAGTTAACTTTAAAATTATAAAAATAATACGCAACCGTTTACAAAAAACATTGTCGTTGATTTAATAAAATATAAAGTATACAACAAAACTTACTGCAGTAAAATCGGATAATGAATCGACTTAAAACTAACAATGATGTTTGAGATTCTTCGGTAGTTACTTACTAAAAGACACAAAACAAGTACACGAAAAAAAAAGAGTAGAAAAATCACACATATATACACCACTCACGTACTTATATGTACAATAATAACTGATACGAATTCAAAATTATACATGTCTCATCGATGAGTCTAAAAATAAACAATTAACAACGATGCAACTAAATATTGTAACACGATGACGTACCTCCATTTCGAAAATCTAAAGCGCCGTAACTGTGACTGTAGGGACCTAAGCTTAAATTGGGAGCGTCTCTCCTTGTCCAGCTTTGTCCTTTGTAACTATTACAAGCTATTAAACTGTTCATGCAAGTAGGTCGAGAATTTTCAATGGAAATACCACTTCGCAAAGATCTGGCGCTGCAAAAATATTCAAATGAAGCAACGTCTGAATTTCATTGAAAAAAATGTAAATAAATACCTTTTTGAACTTTCATTAACACTGTTATGCGCTGCAAAGCTACCAGTGGCCAATTCTTCAGCTGTGATTTTCTCTTCTTTTATTTCTTCATACTTCACAGGTTTATGGACAATCAGGTATACGGTTATTACTATTCCTACCAATATGTGCGTGACCGTTACAAACATAGTTGCATTAGGAAAACCAATATTGTCGTATAAAATCCCACTTATGGATGGTCCGATAAATGCCCCAAGTGCAAACATGCTTGTCCAAAGACCTGAGATTAAACCAAATGTTTCCAAGTTGTTGGGAAGACCGTTTTCACTGTAAACCCACCTGTTATGTACCCAGAATGAAAGATACTTATGAAAATACTTACACACTGGTTCTAAGTGCGTCAGTAAAGGATGCAACAAGTTGCGCTGCCATTCCAAGACCGTGGAACACTAATCCAAGAATGGTAATCCATAATACGCTATTATATAAAAGTTATGATAATAATTCATGCAACCCACAATACATCTATGTAATACTTACGTTTCCATGGGTAAAAATGGTGCAGGTCCTAACAAACAAAACCCGCTTGCTACCAAAACGGTTCCTATAACTATTATAACCTTAGGTTTTACATTTTTGTCACAAATCCATCCGAAGGCTGGAGCCGTAATTGCATATAAACCACCGTTCACGACGAACATTAATCCCAAAACTACTGGGGATAAGTCGAATCTTCTCAAATGCGGCTCTAACGTAGCTTGTAAGAATCCAATCGACATACTTGTAACTATGATACTTATTGATGCTAATAGGACACCGGGTATTTTTAATACTCCAAATATCGATGCTGAAAATATTGCATTATTGCATAAGCGCGTCAAAAGAGAAATACTACAACTTACGTCCTACTTCTCTTTCAATCTCTTGATCGTCGTGACTGGGTAATACGAAAGCGGTTAAAATTGCTGCCAAAAACAATGCTGAACCCATCACGGCGAAAGGCATAGAGTAACCACCTACTTGATATAACAAACCGCCAACAGTTGGTCCAACAATTAAACCAAATCCAAAAAAGGTTTCTAAAGAAGCCTAAAATCATGATTGTTAAATGAGACGATTTAACAATTATTAACCGGGTCAGATAAGAATTGATATACTTTTAAAAAACCGTGATAGTTCTATTTACAAACAAGAGATCATAATATGCGGAAATATCTACTTACGAAAGTGGTCGCGACGTTATCTGGAAACTCTTTGGCAATTATAGCAAAACTGGCCGTAAGGAAAGCGGCATTTCCCATTGCTTCAACGATACGAATTATAAAACTGAGAATTATAAATGGATAATGTCCTCTTCGACTTTGTCAACAACCTGCAATAATAAAATTTGGCTATGTTTTTTTTGTATTAAAGACGTATTTTAAGATTCTTATTGATCTGGTTTTAGCTACTTCAGAGGAAAAAAAATCATGCAAAAAAATTAGAATACGATAATCTTTGAACCCTCCACTAAGTAAAAAAAAATGAGACTCATTAAATTTGTAATAGTTGCAAAAGAGTTACTGTAATTTGTTGTTAGTTAAAGGAGGTTTTGGGATAACGAATCACACTTCATCAAATAAAAAAAAATGTATAGCAACAGCGATCGTAAATAAAAATATATTTCGTGGAATCCTCCTATAAATTTTTTCTACAAAAATTATTGTTTTCGACCAAGTAAATAAATATTAATTTATTTGGATGTACAACTAGAGCAATGATAAAAAATTCATATTAAATCACACCTCCCGTTAAATTCCAAAAATAAGTCTTATTATTTATCATCGTAATGTTTTAGGTAATAAAGAGAGTTACTTACCCAAATAAAATTGCGCAGATGCCAGTGGTGTAAATACCTCCATTAAATAATATTTTGGGTCCTATCTTATTAAGATACTGTCCATAAAGTGGACTAACCAAAAATACTATCAATTCAAATATTCCAAAAACTAACCCATATTCTGATGCCGAACAACCTTTTTTTTCAGCCTAAAACAAACAAGAACAATGATTGCAAAAATGCTTTTTGTATAGAGTTGAGTTTCTGCAAAATTACAACGTAATATTATGTTATTTTTATGTAGTAAATGAACCTTATAATCAACATGTGCATATCGGGATTTATAGTAACATATTATAGTTATTAATAATTTATTTTAGATTGAATTATTAATGACTATTAATTACTAAATTAAGTATTTGTAACGATTGTGCATTAAATGCAACTATTGTAACATATTCCATATACAAATAAGTATCTCATAAAACGCTAAAAAAGTAAAATTCTAAAGCAAATGAAAATTACGAGTAATGTGAGGATTACGTAATAGCTATTTATGTAACCTGTAACGAAACGCATTGTTATTTGTAACGGATTTTGTGCGAAATTGTGAAGCGGGTTCTGCTACATTCAGTATTTTTTGTAGTAATATCGAAAATAAAATCAAACGTATTTCAAATTCAAACTTTAAATGAGTGTTAACGCGGTTGCCATTTTAAAACTGCCATCAAAAAAATTTGAGAAGTAATGAAAACATTTACTTTTCCTACTTAGTTACGAAATTAATTATGAAGAACTTCATTTCATATGCTAGAACCAAAAAAATAATTTTGTTTGTTGCTTACACTAATTGTAATATATATTTTTAGATTTAATTTATTGCTGTCTCGTCAATCACTGAAAGAAATGTGACTTAAGGATCATCTCTGACTATCTCATGACGAATGGTGAGTGTTTTTATTCAACATAGTTACAGGTTTTTTTTAATTACTCTCTCTATTATGGGAGATCTTTGTTATAGGAGAAGTCGATAAATTGAACGGCGATTATTGAAAATGTAATTTACAACTACTTTTAAATTTTAATGTTTGCTGTTACATTACAAACAAAATTTTAATAAAGTCTGAAGAAGTTCTCGAAAAAAGTAGAGGACAAAACGTTGTTTAACCCATTAACACACACTATCCTCATATGGGGACAGCATAAACAAGCGTTTACCGCAGAACGTCCTGATAAGCGAAAATAAAATTGCGTTTTAGAAAAAAATGTTTCAAACGAAACCTATAGACAATAGAATTTCCAACAAGTTTTTTCCCTCAACTTCTTTTGTAAAATTGATATTGGTGGAGATATTGTTACAATAATTAGTGTCACGTGATTGTTATATCTAAGTAATTACTTATCAGATCATAAAATAATTTAAACAATAATTAAATTATAAACAACTTTTAATTTTTGTTTGTTATAATCTAATTAACAATAAGTATTCTTGTAATAAAGCAAAGAAAAAAAAAATATTTGTGGACTTTAACGAATTAACTTAAATCAGTAGTTAGTTTTACAATCACCGACCTTTTCTGCAGGGGAAGGTAAAGACGAAAGATATTTTTTTAACTCTTTTAATTGCCACTACATACCCTTATTTTCTTCATTCAAAAATAGATTAATTAGTTTAGTGAATCTGTAGTTATTAGTTCTTGAACTCCACTTCTTAAGTTTTTAACTTGCTGTTGCCAAGTAATATAAATGCATTTGTTATTGTCTTTGTTTTGAAAATTAAATGGTTTCTGAATTATTTATTCAAATGATGTATCATTTTAATGTTTTTTTATATTTCCACAATTGTAACTGATTCGAAGTTCTTTACAACCCGAGTGCGGTAAAACAAATTTTTCGAAATGTTTAGAATCCGTTAAAAGAAAATTTTAAATAATGCAATTTATGATGTAACGCTAGAAAAAACCACTTATTTCAACGTTGTAACACTCGCGTTCGGAATCTTTCGCTCGTATCGAATTTCAATTCTAACCTTATTACAAAATCTACTAAAATGCAGTTGTATTTTGAGTAAATTGAATTTTGAGGTGAAGCAATGTGTGTGAGGTTTAAGGTGTTGGGTGCTTGGGTTTGTGGCAATTTATTATTATTGGGATATTTAATGTATGCATTGTAGTGTGAGCTGTGAAGAGATTTCTGAATATAGACGATCTGACAATATTCCAATGGCAACGCTCTACGGCCTAACAGAGTCTGTCAAAATGAAGTGGAAGTTTTAGATTAGAATGTGAAACTTAGTCTTAATGAAATTTATTGATATCTCATGCGTTTCTTGCCCTACTATATAGTGTGTCCCAATCTGAGTAGCATTGCATGGGTATCTTTGTTATTAATGAAGATAGAGATTCGGTTAAATGTGCAATGTTATATAGATTTTCTTGCCTTTTTGAGATACCGTTAAGTAGGATTGAAATTCCGATCAGTTCCGAAGATATCCGAAAAAACCGAAAAATTTCATTTTCGAAAATGTCAATTATATTTTTTATTAGGACAGCTACTATAAAAAGTTTGTACAAACGTGTACGAAATTGAAGTTTTAAGTCATTAGTATCAGAGAAATTTACCAACAAATAAATTAGCCAAGTTCACTTTTACAAGATTCAGGCCCTAACTCTTGAAGATTATTTCTTGCAATTCAACTATTTAAATACCTTCTAGAGAAACGCTTAAAAAAGCAGAATTTAAAAATGCATTAATCATATTTGCTCTGTCGAAAATTTCCACTACATCTGTCTTAGGCGTCACCAAGAATTCACAATAATGTATGGGGTAGAATCCTCGGGGATAAATATAATTGAAATTTATCTTTTCCTACTAATTTTTGTTGAGCCAACACATACATGCTGTTCTGGATGATGTTCTCTTGCTATTAAGCAGAGGTTTTGCTTCATATACACCACGATGCCCCGTCACATTTTAGCATCATAGATGGACAGTTTTTGAATAAGTTATTGGATTTCTAACAGAGCATCCTTGGTTTCTTGTCTTAAATACTTCTATATGGTTTTTCAATAAGGACAAGACGTTGTTGGCAGCTTGTGGCGGCCATGTTGTTTTAGGCAGACACTAACTAGTTGTTCATATTATAAATCGTTGATATGCAACATAGTTCTTGAAAAGTTATTATGCTGTTTAAATATGTATATTTCTTTGACATAATTGTATATTAGTTTAGACAAATGATTCTAATGTGAATTTGGCACAACCTCGTGATGAAGTAGCGCGTTGATATTCACCTAGTACGAAAATGCTTTCTAAGGGAGCTATAGCTCTTTGAAGATGGCGCCTGGTAAAGTAAAAAATTAAAGGATAAACTTCGCGAACTGACAACAATTTGACAATGAAAAACGTAGGTTGGCAGTTTAGAGCCAACTAGTGCAAAAAATATAAATTTAACTTTAATGACAAAAAAACAAAAAATTTTCAAATCCATTTTTCTAGAAAACGCTGTATCCTAATGACTTAAAGTAAGAGTACCTTTTAGTACTAGAATACCTGAAAATTTAATAATTTAGTGTGACAAATGCTTAAAAGTTAAAGACAAAAAAGTTATGCGTTAAAATAATCGTTGACCTACCCAAAACGGACGCCTATGACCGATACTAGAAATTCGCAATTGATGGAATCGATTCATCTCTGAAGGCTAAACAAGCATACCAGTTTTTGCTTTTCTAAGTAGAACCGTTCTGGAGCTATTTAAAAAAAACTATTTACAAGACGCCATCTTCAAAGAGCTCTAGCTCCCTTTAGGAAGCATTTTCGGACTAGGTGAATTGGGTTAAATTGTCTTAAAATTATCTGAGAAATCTCCGGTCTTCGTTTGTTAGGAGAGTTACTGACACCCTGTATACCGTTTCTTATCTAAATCTAAATCAGTCATTAATACTATTAACGGTTTACTGATATTTTGGGGTAATTACCATATGATTCTGAATCAATGAATGAATTTTCCTACTATTGATAAGTTTCGAAAGGCAAAATACGTATACGGTGATTTTATTATATTTGTTTGTAACTACAAGAAAATTTGTCTGTATTCTAATATTAGACTTTATAAACGGCTTATAGAATTACTAAACATTCTACGAAGACTGAAAATGGATTCTACTTACAAATTTGTTCATAACGGATTTTGGACCAATTCATAATAGCAAATGAACAAAAAAATTATTGTTAATGAAATAAAATTGAATTGAATTGAAACGAAATGCTGAACTAATATTAAGGATTTTAAATAATGGTGTTTTATGGCTTCTTGTCGAATTTGTTTTCAATTTGTTCTTGAGAATATTGAGCTTTTTTTCATGGTTTTAACATTTTTTTAATTTTAAATTTGTTGTTACCAAGGCAACCTTAAAGTACGTCGTGTTTTCAATCATACGATTAAGATTATGGTAATAATTGTTGTTGAAGGTTTTGATGAGAATATTTCACTTTTATTATATCTATTTTCAAATATACAATTTATAAAACGTTATTTGAAAGACAATTCATTTAAAATAGTAGCAATGATGGTAGCCAATAAAACAAAATCTAGAAAGCCACTCTAAGATTTAAAGGAACAAAAAAAGGGATTTTTATCGTTTTAAATAAATGATTGTTGGCCAGATTTCTTCATTTTAGTAACTATTATTGAAAATAAATTACTCTTTTATAAACTAAATACAGGGTGTCCCATAGTTCCGGTCTCGGACGATTACACACTTTTGGTAGAAGATAGAATTTTCAAAATTTGGTGAAAGTTGTACCACAAACAAACCATACTCTGAAAATATTATTGACTATATAGGGTGTTTCCCAAATGTGTGGTTATATTAACTTACATTTTTTTTATATGGAACACTCTGTATTGTACCTACTAGAAATTTCAATTCCCACCTTTAAGAAGTTTTCAAAGATATTTGGATTTACTAGGTTATACAAGATATTTTTATAAGATATGGCCAATAGCCTACAAAATTATCCCTAATCTGTCATCCCGCCATTCACTAAATCTAGTAATTTCGAAATATTTTTTTATTTGGGTAATATTGTGGGGTTCTTACTTTTTACTTACGATGTAAGACTCTACTGAAATCATTTAACAAGCAGTATTTGACATTTGTCATTACTCCATAGCACACTTCAAGATATCAACAGAGGTTAATTTTTAAATGACAATTAGAATAAGAAATGCATTTGTTGACCATCAGAAAAAACACTAAAAACTGCAACAAAAACTTTACACGTGTTTCAACAGCTAAGCTGTCATTATCAGCGATACCGATTAGACGCTGCAGTTGGTGTTCCTTTCCTTTGCATTTGTTGCTATAAATACTTCATAATTTGTTAAATAAGTTTGAAATGTTTGGTAACTGATAATGCAATCGTACAAGATCCACACTGTAGCGTTAGAAATGTAAGTAACCAGTTAAGATATTAGTAAAAAAAAAACTAGTGATTAAGAAGTATAAATTGCAAGTGCTCCAATTAAAAGAATAAACAAGTGCTTAAAAGTTAACGGTAGGCATTTTGAACAAATGTTAAAATAAAAAAATACATAAATAAAATTATATTGTTACAAAAAAGCTGTATATTGCGTTTTATTTTCATACTCATGATGGAGTTGATATTTTACAGTTTTAATGATATTCTCATTCTGCTTATAGAAATTGACCATAAAAACCCTATTAGTGCAACCGCTAACAAATGACAGTACAATATACAGGGTATTTTATTTAAAATTTTGTGATATTCTTTAATTAGAGTTTGCTTCACCCTGTATTACAAATGTTACGAGATACCAACTTAACGTAATAAATTTAGTGAATAGCGAGATGACAGATAATGAATAATTATTATAAACCATTGCCCATAGCTGACAAAATACCTTATAACATAGTAAGACCACCTATTTTGAAAATTCTATCGTCTACCATAACTGCGCAATTGTCCGACACTAGAACTATGGGACACCCTGTAGAAACTTGGAAGACTGGAAGAAATCTTATTTAATTATGTTATCGTGTATTTTTTCCTTTAAAATTATTCATAAAGTTGTAAATCACAATCTAGTAGAATTACAACCATTTTACACTTTCTCAAGGTTATTCATTCACTTCCCATAATATTTACTGTAGATAAATCTCTTCTAGTGATGTATGAAAGAAACAAGCTTATATCAAATTACTTTAAATTCACCTTCTTTCTTTCTACTAAGATTTTGTGACATTATAATTAATTTTTAGTGATCAAAATTGAATTATGCGTTCACTGAGGCTTTCGATTAAAGATATTAAATAAATAAGAAATTACGTTTTACGTCTTCCTCTAAAACTGAGAGAGATATACAGAGTTCAAGTTTTCAGCAACCTTTTCTCGAAAATCCCGTTTTGATCTACCTTCATTTTGGGACATTTTCTAGGTACCCTTTTTCAATTTTCAATAAAAGTTACGAACCGCTCCACCTTATATAATGAATAGATAATAACTGACATTGTAAATTCTTGAAAGAACAATTAGTCTAATTATAACTAACAGAATAATTATTGATTTGTAGTTAGTATAAATTCATTAATTTAATCTTTTTCCAATTTTAGAAAGCTCATTATTATTAATTAAAGCAAATATTATGAGAACAATTCTTAATTGTTGAAGCTAGTAGATAGCACAATATACATTTAGAAGTAACTGAAATTTAATTTGTTTACGAATTTTATTTTTTTTACCATACACGGAACTTAAACGAAGTGAGACGCAATAAATTAAGTATTATCAAAGTCCTAAACTGTGTTATAAATATAGATAGAAAAATAATTGGCGTTCCGTTTTCAGAACTGCATATTTTTATTGCATAAATAAACATAAACATAAACTTACTAATGAATGCTTTTCATTATACGCGCTAGCTTTATAATTTTTTGAGCTAATGTAATTATTTGATGCAGTAGTAAAATGCTTAAGAATAACATAAATTGTATTGTTTAATGCTTATGTTGATAATTGGTGACAAGTTATTACCGGTTATTTCTTGGAGACGCCGTATTATTATCGATTACTGATAGGGAAATAATTTTAAAACTCTTAGTCAAAACAAGATAATATAGTATTTGGTTATTCTATTGTATAAAGGTAGCAAAATTTGGAATAGATTTTACGTTGTACTAAGAATTATAATTTTTTTTCCTATATCAATGTAAGTTTTAAGGGTTTGCATTGATATCAGTGATTTAAATTTTTTTTTGTAACTTTAAAAATGTTAGAAAGTACAGTCCATTCACTTTTATTTTTATCAAAGACGGCTGAGTTCATGTACACCACTGTAGTTTGGAACAATGCAATACAATTATTAACAATTATTAAAACGTGATTCGGCATTTTGAAATTTAATTTTAATAATTTAAATATATCAACATTTAAGAAGTTCATAACATTTCTTGGGAAAACCGACAGTATGTAAAAGTTCAAAATAGAACAACTTATATCATTATAAAATGAACACCCACTTTACTCTGATGCAAATAAAAAGTAAATGGAATGCGAACAATAAATAAATATTGATTCTAACTTAAAATGCACGTAAAATAAATTTCAACATTATTCCTTGATCCCTAAGGATCGTCGTTTCTCGCTGTTTAAAACTGAATACCCATTTCTTTTGGGCTATAAAACGAAGAAGGGCTGTGTTTCAATTTGCATTAAGCTTTGTGTGATTTTAGTACTAGTAGCTGGTTGGTTTGCAGTTTTGTTTACTATTTTCTGCAGTAGAAAAAAAGTTTTGTGATTGAAAACGAGAAAAACATTACTCCTTACAATTTAAATATAAATTGAAAGAAAGCACAATGACCATGACACTGAGCTTATCATAAGAAAACAATGGCAGTTTTCACCAGAGTAACGATGTTGACGGACCTGAAAACTAAGCTAAACCGATAACCACTTTTACAGTCAAGATACTAAAGAATTCAAAGTGCGTTACGATTAGATGATGCCATTATCGAGGTAGTAACTCAAGAAACGCAAAACAATTTATTAAATAATTATGATTTAATGAAAAAAGTTTAACTACTTAATTTAAAAAAGTTGGAGTTATAAATATCGAATCTGTAGCCCACCTTGGTCTTTCCATTTTTTTATAGGAACAGTATAGTTTAAGTTCTTACTTAAATTATCAATTCATATTTTCCAAAAGTTATTATTTTTTCAAACAGATTATAATTTAATTATATTCACAGTAAATATCTGACATTTTTTGTTTGTTTTTAATTATCAAAAAGTAATAAACTGCGAAAGCTTTTAAGATAAACTTATAAAAAGCGAAATTGTCTGTAGAGTTCAAGTACAAACAGGTCAATTGTTACGTTCTTCTTAATGCGTTCACCTCATTTTAAAAAACAAATACGTAGTGGTAATTGCAATAAAAATGTCTAAAAATAATTAATATTTATTTTGCAAACCAATTCCGATACAATTTCATCCTTGAACTAACCTTGACTTCATGAAGCACTAATTTAATGAATCTTTCTTATTGTTAGCAATATTTAATAAAAAATAAGTAACTATCAAGCACGGACATTTTGGAAAAAAACTTACCTCGTTAGGATAAAAAGGTGCTTGCAAAGACACGCAAATCGCATTGCAAAAGTCAGCTATGCTAAAAACAATCAACGTGCACCACTGCCTTTTAGTGAAATGACGCATTTTTGTTT
This sequence comes from Abscondita cerata, assembly GCA_030710515.1. NCBI lineage: Eukaryota > Metazoa > Arthropoda > Insecta > Coleoptera > Lampyridae > Abscondita > Abscondita cerata. The sequence goes on along the minus strand of JALBCR010000447.1, from coordinate 47,810 downwards.
AAAAATAAAATTATAATTAAAATAAAATTAAAACTTATCACTAAGATCACAAATTTATGTAAAAATTTAAGTACAATTAATTTATTTAAAAGAGAGATATATCCGCATTTTATAGATATATCACGAGGACATCGTGGAGTTTAGATTTATTATTTAGACACGTCTATATCGAAGCACAGAACAAACTAAATCTAAAATTCTGAAATTTCAAATTTATTGAATTATCTATAATTTTCTTTAGTTTATTGGCCTTTGCATTTTTAGCGGTAAACTTAAAATCTACATACTTTATTGGTTGTTCATGTGTATGGTGGGGCTAAGTTCAAAGAGTACAACGTTCAATATTGTACATTTGATAATGATTCTATGGCAAATTTTGTAGTAAACTAATTAAATAGTAAAAGTTCCTAATTCAAAGTTCTTGGCTGATAACAATATGTGTCAAGCAATTTTGGCAAACTACTTAGTACTGCTCCAACACTGAGTTTTTTTGTGGTAAATTTGTAACAGTTTGACAAAATCAATACATGTCAATAAGCTTTTGCGGATGTCCAAATTTATTATCACTACCGTTTGTGCTGATGTTTCACAACCAACACATGTTGCAATAAGAAGTTAAGTTGTAAAAATAGTACGGTTCTCGATTAACAATTTTTTTTAAGTTGTTGTCGTTATTAATGTAGACCAAATACTGTTTAGATATGTATTGAACAAAGTGCACGATTACGTTGATATCATTTGTGCTTTCAATAAACTATTTAACAATCAACTAGATTATTCATAATCGAATTAATTATAAATAAAGTAACTTTTATTTCAAATATTTTTAATTGTATGTAAAATTTTTCGCCTTTTTTTAATTGTTTACTTTTAGTTTTCGTTTCTTGTCTAATATTTTGGCATTTTAAAAACAATTTTTTAGTGTCCAGTAACTCCACGGACAAACTTCGTGTAGTGATTAGGACCTACAGGGTATTAAAAACATTTTATTTTCCTCGTTTTTTTTCCGATATTTTGCGAACAAATTTGAATATGGTCCTGAAATTTGGGACACGGGGGTTTTTGTAACATTTATTTATTTAGTTTTATTATTTATTTCTCCATTTAGTTCTTAAATTCAAAGTTAAAGAAAAAATGCTAACATACGTTACTTTGATTTTTAATTCCAATTAGCTAAGGATTTTAGGGAGTTAAATTAAACTATTCATCAACCAATATCTCGAAAACGGTCGATCTGAGGGCATCGACCAAGTATACCTTTTTTGCTCAGAACTGAAAAGGAAAAACTAATTGAAATGGAACTTCAATATACCGGGTGGTACAAAATTTATGGCGAATTAACTTTTAGCATACCACTGTAGATAGCGCTTTCTGAAAGATGCATCAAAATCAATGAAATATTTCAGTTTCTCGGTCATATTCAAATTTGTCCGCAAAATATCGCTAAAAAACCGAGGAAAAAAAACCCTGTAGGGCGTAAACGAAGCGTTTTCGGACCTGGGTTTATATGAACTTTTCTTCTTATTTTTGGGTCTAGAATCCCTACGCGAAATTTGTCTGTAGAGTTACTGGACTAGCATCTTAGCGTTTTCGATATAAAAATGAATGTATTCTTATTATTATTAGTCTTCACGGTAACTTAGGTTTCGTTTTCTATTCTCTGTGTTTCTATATAATGTATTGAACACTTTAGTTTTTCCTCAACAACTTAACCGTATTTGTAGGATATATTTTATAGGATATACAGTGCTTTTCATTTAACATTGGTCATAGGTTTTACATGTTAATATTTCAATCCCATGTTAACATTTTTTGGAACATCTGGTATAAACCATTTATATTAATTATAATTAAGTGGTAAAATATCTATTAGAAAATATTCTTTAATTCATTTTGTAAGTTTTTAATTTAATAAAGAAAAAACAAACAAATATCGTCTCGGGGTGGATTCGAACCGACGAGTCTAAGGGATTTTTGTAATTTGACTAGGTTACTATAGTAACGAAATTGTCATTCAAATTTTGTTTATTAAGTTTGAGACATTTCGACACGTTTAATTTCTAAATATTATCATCTCAGTTTATACCGTAAAAGAAAGTGTTCAGATTCTTTTTTGGAGGCCACCCCCCCCCCTCCCCCCCCCCCCCCCCAAAAAAACCAACCCCTCAAACCCCCCCCCAACACCCACCACCCCCCCCCAAAACACCCCCCCTCACCCTATCCTCCCCTTCTCTCCCCCCTAACCAAAACCCTCTTCTCCTCTTCCTCTTTTCTTCTCCCCCCCCCCCCCCCCCCCTCTCTTCCCTTTTCCTTCCTACCCACCCTTTAAAACTTTCCCCCTTTTCCAACCCTTTAAATTTTTTCCTTTTCCCCTTTCCCCCTCTTCTCTTTTCACCAACCTCCCCTTCTCTTTTCCTTTTCTTCCCTTTTTAACTCCTTTTTACTTTTTCCCCCCCCTCCTTTCTTCCCCCCCCCCCTTCTCTCCCCCCTTTTCCCCCTTTCCCCCAAACCCCTCCCCCTTTTTCAAATAAAAACCTCCAACTCCCCCCCAACTCCCCCCCCCTTTCTCCCCTCCCCCCTTTCCTTCCCCCTCTTTCCTTCTTCTTTCCCCCCCTTCCTCCCTCCTTACCCCCCCTTTCCCCCAACCACCTCTTCCTCCTACCTTCCTCTCCCCCCCCCTTCTTTCTCCCTTTTTTCTCCCTCCCCCCCCTTCCCCCCCCCCTTTCCCCCCTTCCCTTTCCCCTCCCCCCCCCTCAACCCCCCTTTCCCCTCCCCCCCTTCACCCCCCCCCCCCTCAACAAACCCCTCCCCCCTCCCCCCTTCCCTTCCTTCCTTCTCCCCCCCCCCCTTCCCCCCCCCCCCCCCCCCCCCCCCCCCCTCCCTCCCCCCTCTCAACAAAAACTTCTTCCTCTTCCCTTTCCCCCTACGTTTTTGTACAGAAGAAACTGCCTTTACGGATTGTATTATAGCAAAAAAGAAACACAATGGCCAATCCTTAACCCTCACAGAACACAACATGGACGACAATTAAATAAAAAATAATTTTGAGGGTGTATGCAAGACAGTATACTAAACAACCAATTATGAAAGAAAATGCAGATTCATGTTTAAAAAAACCATTGATACTTTAAGCATCCATGATTTAGAAACATTCCGGTGGTGTAGCGTTCACTTGCTTTTGTGAGATGGTAATCTGGAAACATTTCTCAATATTTCTTTTATTCTTACTCCCCACAATATTAATAAGATGAGAAGTTATGCAGCGGTTTGCAAACTAAAATGTTAACAACATTTTGTTTCACTTTATAATTATAGTAGATAGGTTATAATTAAACAAAAAAATTTTTTGTCTGGAGGCCGTCCATCCGTATATACGATACCTAAAGACACAGTGGTCCGATTATTGTGAATTTTTTTTGAGATTAGATTTTCGGATAACGGTTTTAAGTTATTAAGTTAAAATAAAGCAAAAAAATCAGTCTGGAGACTAGACAACCCGGATCGTTTGTAGTTTGTTTCCGTGCTCTTCCGTTCAAATAAAAGGGTTCAGAATATTACATCATCTGGCCAATCATTCATAACTGTCACTAGAAGGTTAAAAGGATGTGTGACTTCATCGGTTCTTATCCTACCAAAATAACTAGATACAATACAGATACAATTTAGGCTAAAATATGACCTGTTATCAAAATTGGCAGAGAGCATAACTTTAGACCAAGAACATTATTTTATGTACTATTTTACATTTCGCTAGAGGGCGCCACGTAAATCATTCCTGATGATGAAGTCGACTGGTAACTTTTTTGAAAAACTTCTTAGTGATTTTGATTAGAGAATATTCCTACACAATATTGGTACTTCTATTTAAATACGATAATTTCATCTGTTTCCGAGAAAAACGCAATTGAACAATTCATAGTGTCAGATCGGGGTTTTCAAATAATACTTCATTTATTAAGGGTACGTTTTGCACTGTCAGATAATTATGCTTTTCTGTAGATTTTGATAAAATTGATAAATTTACAGTAAAATTATTAACAAAAATGAAAAAAATTTTTTATCTAACGCCTGTATCTTTTCCACATCAATATTTTATTAAGGGATATTGTGTCTTATGGTCATATTTTTGGTCTAAATAACCCGCCCTTAACTTATGTCCCAATAGTTGTGAATCACCTTGTATATTTAATTCAGAAAGTAAGGGAAGAACAATGCTATGTATTATAAAATTGAGAATTGAAAGATTCATCTAGACAAATGGGTATGATTGAATTCTCATAAAAGCAAAAATAAGGTTGAAGATGTGGAGATAATATCTTGAGTAATGTTATTAAAAATCATGGTTAACTAGTGATATTTTGGCTGTTTGTTGCATTGCAGAAGAAACTTCAAACAGGATAAATTCTTTCTTCTATCTTACTTCTATATTTAATAATAAAATAAAGAAGTGAATTGTAATAATTTAATAATAACAACGCAGTGAGTCATACCCAAATTAAACGCGGCCCGAGTAAGTAATTAATGAATTGCTTAGTGACAGCCATTTTGTGGTGACTGTGGCCAGTTAATCTGTACATTGACTTGTTCCTTATTGCCTTTGGGTAACATCATATCCAAAAAATTTATTCACGCACAATACTATACTCGGGCCGCGTTTAATTTGAGTATGACTCGCTGCGTTGTTATTATTAAATTATTTACAATTCACTCTTTATTTTATTATTAAATATAGAGTAAGATAGATTTAATAATTTATCCTGTTTAAAGTTTCTTGTGCAATGCAACAAAAAGCCAAAATATCACTAGTTAATCATGATTTTAATAACATTACTCAAGATATTATCTCCACATCTTCAACCTTATTTTTGCTTTTATGAGAATTCAATCATACCCATTTGTCTAGAGGAATTTTCAATCTCAATTTCATAATACATAAGCATTGTTCTTCCCTTACTTTCTGAATTAAATATACAAGGTGATTCATAACTATTGGGACATAAGTTAAGGGCGGGTTATTTAGACCAAAATATGACCATAAGACACAATATCCCTTAATAAAATATTGCTGTGGAAAAAGATACAAGGCGTTAGATAAAAATTTTTTTCATTTTTGTTAATAATTTTACTGTAAATTTATCAATTCTTATCAAAATCTACAGAAAACATAATTATCTGACAGTGCAAAACGTACCCTTAATAAATGAAGTATTATTTGAAAACCCCGATCTGACACTATGAATTGTTCAATTGCGTTTTTCTCGGAAACAGATGAAATTATCGTATTTAAATAGAAGTACCAATATTGTGTAGGAATATTCTCTAATCAAAATCACTAAGAAGTTTTCTCAAAAAAAGTTACCAGTCGATTTCATCATCAGGAATGATTTACGTGGCGCCCTCTACGAGAAATTGTAAAATAGTACATAAAATAATGTTCTTGGTCTAAAGTTATGCCTCTCTGCCAATTTTGATAATAGGTCATATTTTAGCCTAAATTGTATCTGTATTGTATCTAGTTATTTTGGTAGGATAAGAACCGATGAAGTCACATCCTTTTTAACCTTCTAGTGACAGTTATGAATGATTGGCCAGGATGATGTAATATCTCTGAACCCTTTTATTTGAAGGGAAGAGCACGGAAACAAACTACAAACGATCCGGGTTGTCTAGTCTCCAGACTGATTTTTTTGCTTTATTTTAACTTAATAACTTAAAACCGTTATCCGAAAATCTAATCTCAAAAAAAATTCACAATAATCGGACCACTGTGTCTTTAGGTATCGTATATACGGATGGACGGTGTCCAGACAAAAAATTTTTTTGTTTAATTATAACCTATTTACTATAATTCGCCGGAAAAGTGAAACGAAAATGTTGTTAACATTTTAGTTTGCAAACCGCTGCATAACTTGTCATCTTATTTATATTGTGGGGAGTAAGAATAAAAGAAATATTGAGAAATGTTTTCAGATTACCATCTCACAAAAGCAAGTGAACGCTACACCACCGGAATGTTTCTAAATCATGGATGCTTAAAGTGTCAATGGTTGTTTTAAACATGAATCTGCATTTTCTTTCATAATTGGTTGTTTAGTATACTGTCTGGCATACACCTTCAAAATTATTTTTTATTTAATTGTCGTACATGTTGTGTTCTGTGAGGGTTAAGGATTGGCCATTGTGTTTCTTTTTTTGCTATAATACAATCCGTAAAGGCAGTTTCTTCTAAACAAAAATGTAGAAGTAGATGAATAATAGGATATTATGTAACAAGGAAGTAAAGTTCTTTGTTGATATTGAGGATGAAGTTACGAATTATCGCCCGAAGAATTAACGAACTCTAGTCCTGTGTATTATACATTGTTTTATTCACTCTAGTTCATACTTTAAACCTTGGGATTGTAAAAGCTGTTTTAATTCCCTAGAGATTTAAAATTTAATCTTTAAAAGGAGAGACTGAAGTCCTTGGATGCATAAAACAATTTATAAATAATGTTACTGTAGATTAATTTATCATTAATAATATAATAAAGATATTGACTTGACTGATAATGTCAAATTTTTCTGTCATAGTTACCATAGTTACGTACATTCATCATAATTCTTTTCAAAATAAATTTCTAAAGAACCTTATTTATAATAAAAATCGCCAAAAAAATTTTGTAACAGCAACAGTTCTTTTGTTTTCACAACTATTTAGAGGTTGGTACCTGGGTTATGTCATTTTATGAATGTAACAGTAAAATACCAACTTGATTCGTAGAGAATAAAACGTCACCATAACAATCGAAAATCTCGAAAAGTTGAAAATAACACATAAAAACTAGCAATAAACGCTTTAAGAAAAATAATCTACTATTTTATACGACTACCTATTCTCGAAAGTAATCATATCGCAACACAAAGTTGTGCCCGAAAATGCAAAATATCATAACGCTTTCAAAACTATTTACACTCATATCGTCTTAGTTACGCTTAGCAACGACCTTCGCATCAACTTTTTACCACTTAATTCAAAAATTAAGTAGGTAAACGTCTACCAAATTTGACACGTTATTTATTTGAAGCACGGTACAATAAAAACTAAAATTGTTTTCAATTTTGTGTACAGTTTGCTCTTTTCGAACCCTTCTAGGTGGAGGTGAATGAAATAACAACTCAATATGTTGTCAACGCCGACGTTTCGCCCCCTATGCGTAGGGCTTTATCAAGGCTCATAACAATAAAAAGTTGATAGTCTCAATTACCATCAATTGATGGAACGTCACACACGGATTAAAAAAACAACAAAAAAAAACAGTCATACATATATATATAAGTTGTGGCTAAAAACGATATTTAATTAAAAGACAAACAAACAAACCCAACTTGATACAAACGACAAATAACGAATGAATAAAATTCAAATCAGTACTTTTCAAAAAATACAGATATATATCCGTGTGTGACGTTCCATCAATTGATGGTAATTGAGACTATCAACTTTTTATTGTTATGAGCCTTGATAAAGCCCTACGCATAGGGGGCGAAACGTCGGCGTTGACAACATATTGAGTTGTTATTTCATTCACCTCCACCTAGAAGGGTTCGAAAAGAGCAAACTGTACACAAAATTTATAATCTTGGAGGAATACTCACCTGATTGTTTTCAATTGTGACAATGCTTCAAAGGACCCCGCAATAATCTTACGGAAATGGGGTCTCGGTGGATTTTTCTAAATTTTTGATATGATGTAGTGCGTGTTATTCTTAACAAAAGTTAACATTGCGGCAACCTCGTAAAATGAACAGGTTTGCTGCTACAGAGCGTTGAAATCACCCCTGGCTCAGAAGAACACGTTTATTTTTAAAGGCGGGAACAATACTTTTAAATGTTTTATTGTGGCTTATGTTGCATAATATTAAACATATTTTCCCTGTATAACTTAAGAACGGCAACAGATATCGTAATTTTTTATCAAACTGTGCATTGAGCTCTAAAATAGGCAACTTTTTCCCTATTTAATTGTATTTGTATCTTTTACCGTTTCCGAGATATCTATATTATCCCTTCCTATATGAGCATACCCAGTATAATTTTAACATTTAATATAGTGATATTATGGTGAACGGGATAATAATTTTTAAAAAGAAAGAAAACTATGGCATATCATTAAATTCAATTTTAACGTTTTCTACTATTTCAAAATAATTTATAAATGAACCAAATTGACATTAGTGAGAAATAATTTGTTAAAAAAGGATACATTTTTAGCAAGCAGTTACTTTGACGCCCTCTAGTAGCAAAACTGTTCATTTTTATGATTTGTCACCTCATTTTTACAAAATATCGTGGACTACAATATATTAAAAATTCAGCAAAATCCACCAATTTTTTGGTGACAACCTCCGAAATAGGGGTTGGGGTATGATCATATAAAAATGCATTTTTTTAATTTAAGCTGTTAGAAACATTTTACATCGCATTTAAAAGTACTATATATATTTTTTTGTATTTAACAATAGGGGTTGGGATGGAAAGGGGTGAGTTTGGAATTTATTTTATAAAACAGCTTAATATTATGCAACATAATCCACAATAAAACATTTAAAAGTATTGTTCCCACCTTTAAAAATAAACGTTTTCTTTTGAGCCAGGGGTGATTTCAACGCCCTGTAGCAGCAAAACTGTTCATTTTAGGGGGTTGGCGCAATGTTAACTTTTGTTAAGAATAACACGCACTACATCATATCAAAAATTTAGAAAAATCCACCGAGACCCAATTCCGTAAGATTATTGCGGGGTCCTTTGTATACCTGTTGCATTTTTTGCGGCCACATGTTGGAAACTGCGACTAGTCGCTAGGTATGCAACACCTTAATCTGTAATAAACGATCCGAAGTTTTTTTAACCCTTAATGAGTAAGAACCCAATTTTGTATTGTAGTCGTCTAAAATAGTGTTCATGACTCGTACGAAAGTGCAAATATCTGTGCTCGTGTTTAGAACCAATTTCGTCACTTGTTAGGATAAATAACTATTTCAAAATCTTTAAAATATTCAATACTCTATAATTTTATTGCTTTATAAATAAAAGAACAAATCAGTGGTCATTATTTTAAACCTTATATTTTTAGAATTTACTGCATTCTTTATCAAATGATATATAATATATGTACTCTAATTACTTATTTATTTAAAAAAGAGTCATTGTTTTTGTAAGATTTAAACGTGGAACGTCACAGCTTATGAAGAAATTAAAATATTTTTGAATGCATCATACTGGTAGTGAAAGTATGAATGAATCACAGTATTCATTTAATTTAAATTTAATTTACGATAGGAAATACTCTTTAACCCCATCCGATGGAAACTATGTCATTATTTGTAGAAACATAATCACGCATTTAAAATAAACAATTTTCATATTAGACCATAAATTCGGCATGATTAAACAAGCAAATATTTTGAAAGATTATATCAAATAAATTAGTCCATATAATGTTAAGCAAATTGATATCTAATCAGAAGTAAAAATTTTACTTCAAGTTTAATGTTGAGAATCTGTTACGAAATATGTATGGACAGAAAAAAACTTACTTAATTGGTATCCTTGTAAACATACACACTGACATTGAACTATTTCTTTCGAACATAATTACATATACAGCTTGTCTATTTAGTGTGTAATTGTCTTATTATGGGCTCCCATACTATTTGTCCGAAAAAGTGTGAGCAGGCTTTCCAAATAGACTAAAAGTTGCACATTTTAAAGATATTTTCATATATACATGGTAATTTAGAAAAACGTAGTCAACCAAACTTGATTTTGTTTAAATGGAACACTATGTATATTTTGCACCGTCCAAAAACTCGTGAACTTTTGTGTACATTTGACGTGCAAATCACATCCCTAGCTTCAGCGTTTTCAATTATTCGTATTACTTCAAAATTTTTAATAGATAATACGTAATCAAAAAAATTAGTTTACCGTGACAGTTAGAAATCAAAATTATTTTCTGATGTGTCTGAGTACGGCTCTAATACGAACCATTCTCGATGGCCGAATATATTGTACACGTCCGAAAATTTGGTTCAAACTTTGGCATCACAAATACCTGTAAACTCAATTTTTTCAAATGGAAACCACTATTTTTTATGTCACTAGTGATTTCTTCTTCAAACATGTCCTATACCTGAAGTAAGCAGTTTTTGATTTATTTGATAAAATAAAATTTTTTTCGTACAGTGCACTACGAGGATTGGGATAACAAGTTTCTAACGTCAATTTTTTTATTATCAATATTAACAACAAAATGAATTAAAAAGTGAATAATTAAAACGTCGAAAAGCCGCTATATTTTTTGTTTAACAAAAACATGCGTTAGTAAAATGTTAATAACAAATAAGATGTAGGGCGTTAAGGTATTACATGTTCATATTATTTTTGAAAATTTATAGTAGTTTGAAACCAGCTGAATGTATTGAACTCAAATTTGGTACTCTTTAGTTTTTTAACGTTATAAACACGAATCGGTCACCACTTTTTATGATACACTTAGAGGGCACTAGTTATACACTGTTCGACTTTGATAAATCCACAAAATTGTTTTGCTTCGTACATGTATACAGGTTGTTCTAAGTTAAGTGCGCACCATTGCTAACTTTGTTATTATTTTAGCTACGAAGTCAGTTAAATTAGCAATCTAGTAGTATTTTTCCTGCTGATAACGACGGAAAAATAACTGAATGTCAACTCTTTTAGATATTCAAGAAAATAATATTTTTTTAATGGAACACCCTGTATATGTTATTGCAGTTTGATTAAAAATTTAATTGTGAACAAAAAGTTTTAAATAAATATTAAAAAAATTAAAAATATGACATTTACTAATTACTCAGTACCTTAGTTTAAGTAAAAACAAATCAACATAACTATGAAAAAAAAGTTAAAAGTTTATACTATAATAATTACAGCAATTGTTCAAAAAACATTGCTCCCTCGTTCAACACACTTAAAGACCCTTTTATAAACGCTGCGAGGTGCCTTTAAAATAATATGTGAATCAATATTTCTGATGATGTTAATAATGGAGTTTTGTAGTTGATTTAGCGTTTCATATCTAACAGTTTCATGTCTGGTAACCGTGAAGGCCCGATGGTCCGCTTGTACCTATCCAACGATTTTGAAATAATCTGTCCAATAACCGCTGTACACCATGATAATTATGGGCTGGTGCCCCATCCTGTTGAAAATGGACAAGTAGTCTGTCTAACAAGTTTAAATTATCCAGAAAATTTTCTAATATTTCCGATATAAATTCAACATAACTCTGTCCTGTTAAAGATCCATGATAAAAAATCGGGCCTACAATTTTAGACCCGATAATACCAATCAAACGTTTACACTAAAACGATTTTGTGGATTATTAGGATGAACAAGTAAAGAATGTGTATTACTCTAATAATGTTGTGTTTTTCTGTTGAACATACCATTATTGGAGAAATTACACTCGTCCGTCCAGAAAATACATCTAAAAAAATCGGGATCTTTGTGACAGGCATTAATAAACCAATGTGTCTTTCGAAATCACCATAAGGGACAAATTTATGCTTTTTTAAACTCACATCTCTTGATAAATCTCAAGTGGAATTGTTTGAGTGTGTTTGAAAATAAGCTAAAATAGTTATTTCGGTTTCTTCGTCTATTATAAATTGCTTTGTACGTCTTTTTCTCTTGAAAACCTTTTCATTTTTCTAAATTTTCTATAAAGCTTCAAAAATATCGTCTGTTCGAATGTTGCGTCCAGGATATACCTCGTTATAATATTCTTGGGTATGCGTATCGTTCCATCTGCATATTATGTACGCTTCTAACATGTCACATTTTTTAAATGAGTAAACACCATCTTTATATTTGAAATGACAATTAATAACGCTTACGCACTGTCACAATTTCAGAACATTTATTTCTACTACTGACAGGTACTACATAAACAAACCGAATTGTTATTTCATAGCTAGGTTGATTTATTTTATTAAATTAATGTGCTAAAGTAATGAGTTACAAAATGTCATAATAACTTCTTTATTCTTAAATTTGTTTTGTAATGTTGTATTAAAACTTTTTGTTCACTATTAAATTTTAATCAAACTGCAGTAAAATATAGAGGTGTTCCATTAAAAATATATTATTTTTTGAATATCTAAAAGAGTTAACATTCAATTATTTTCCGTTGTTACCAATGTAATCAGCAGGCAAAATACTACTAGTTTTCTAATTCAAACGACTTCGTAGCTCCCAATAATAACGAAGTTAGCAATGGTGCTTAACTTAGAACAACCTGTATACATTTTAATGCTAATTATACAAAAAATCATTATTTTAAAACAAAAAGGTATATTTGTTCGACTCCCATATTTCAAGGCGTCTTCAATTGCCATTTCAATATTTATGACATTATCTCTAAGACGAAAATATTTTAAAAATAGAGGCGGGTTCGTAAACTATGGGCCGTTTGCTTATATTTAAATATTGGCGCTTCGGAGCACAGTTTTACTACTGCAGCGCCCCTCATTGCGAAACAACAGCGTCATTGTTTTGGTTCTGAAGTCATATTGTTGTCCGTGAATGCAAAGAACAATGACCGCGAAATCTTTGATCCAGCCTAATGTGAAGTGCGTTCTGTGATTCGTTTCTTATGTGCAAAAGAATCGTCGGCTGGTGAAATTAATCGGGAGTTATGCCTGGTTTATGGACCTACAGTTATGAGCAAAGGTAAGGTTAGACAATGGTTCAGTAATTTTAAAAATGTCCGAACAAATGTCCATGACGAAGAGCGGAGTGGCAAGCCCAGTATTCAGACCGATGAAATCGTTTTACAAGTGGACCAAACATTGCATCTGATTGTCGATTAACGATTAGTGGCCTCGCTGAAAAATTTCCTCAACTTGGACGCACTACTGTTTACAGTATTGTCACGGAAAACCTCGCATACCACAAATTATGTGCAAGGTGGGTACCAAAAATGCTCACCGACCACCACAAGAGCAAAGAATGTCTAGTGGACGAAAATTTTGGCCCGTTATCAACAAGATGGAGATGATTTGTTTTCTCGCATTGTTACGGGGGACGAAACGTGGTATCCTACAGCAACCCAGAAACAAAACAGCAATCGATGCAGTGGCGACACTCAACTTCACCAAAACCGAAAAGTTTAAGCAAACTCAGTACACAAGTCGAAAATTGATGGCTACAGTTTTTGGGACAAAGACGGTGTTCTTTTGGTTGATTTCATGGAACACGGGACAACAATTACAGCTGACGTGTACGCGAAACGCTCAACAAATTGAGACGTGCGATCCAAAATAAACGCCGCGGGAAACTGTCATCTGGCATAATCCAACTCCACGAAAACGCGCGTCCTCACACTGCTGTCAAAACCAAGGAGAAAATTCAAGATTTTCGTTGGGAACTTTTTGACCACCCACCGTACAGTCCCGACCTTGCACCTAGCGACTATTTCCTCTTTTGCATTTTAAACACTAGCTCGGTGGACAACGTTTTGCAACCGAAGAGGGCCGTTGTCAACTGGTTCAACTCTCAGGCGGCAAGCTTCTATGCAGAGGGGTTAAAGAAGCTGGTGCAGCGGCACGAAAAATGCTTAGAAGTGAACGGCGATTATGTAGAGAAGTAAAGTAAGTTTGTACCTAACTAAATATGACAATAAAATTTGTTTCTTACGAGTATATTTTTTTCTGTGACCAAACGGCCCTTAGTTTATGAACCCGCCTCGTATGACAGAAGTGTTTCCTTTAGAAACCATTGATTTTTACTACTATCATACTTTTGTTTTTATTCAGTTATAATGAAAAAGAAAGCTTGTATGGTGGACTACAATAAATAGATCTGTTACTTTAGATTTATTTCAAGCATAAAAAATATTCAAAGATATGTGGGTAATATTTCAGTAAAAGAAAATATCAATTGGTTTACGAAGGTAGTACATCATCTTAACAGTATCTTAATCTTGCATTCTACACGACAGTTACACAAACAGCATTTGTTTTTTACAAATCAGAGTACAAATGAAAAACATCAATTTTAATGTATGATTCTATTACCTTTGGTAGTAAGCGTAGAAAACTAATTGATTGAATTATGAACTACCAATTCTGTTTTAAATGAGATCATTTATTATCATAGACTGTGCATAACCAGCTTTTCTTCTGTATAATACCCAAAAATCTTTTGTGAGTTCAGTTATAACCCAAATTTCGGTTTTTCCTTTATTTATGAAATTTTTGTGAATTTATTTTCAACACTAAATTGAGTTTATTTATTTTGTTGAATAAACGTCGTGGTTAAGACAGATTATACGACTATATAAAAGTTACTTTAGTTAATTAGCGATATTTGAAAACATATTCTATCACCTAAATTACATTCTTATTTATTCTGAAAAAGGAATTAGTTTTATTATACCTCTTTAGGTATGGGGACGTTTGATTTTAATTTAAGCAATATTACAGAAAATACAATTAATAGGGCGGGTAAAAGCAAGCCAAAAGAGTGGCGGGGATCCTGAATAGAAAAATATGTAATAATACGTAGTAGCAACTAAGATTTACAAGCATTCTGATAACAATTAATCGTCAAAAAGATAAATACAATATATCGGGACTATAGAAATTGCTAAAAACTACGACTCTAGCTAATTAATTATGTAAAATTAAATCGAAGAGGAAAGGTTATCAACGAAGTTTTTGATACACACGTAAAATTTGTTAAGTTGCAACATTTTATGCATGACAGAAATGATTTTGAGTTTTTTGTAGACTTCCTTGGTAATACCATGTAATATATTAATGATATGAATTTCTACAGTATCTGTTTTTGGTCGACTTCTATTGTGCCATAAAATTTTTTGACCCAAAGTAGATTTAGTTTCAACGAAATACTGAATACTTTTAAGCGGTCTTAAATTTTTATCAAATTTTATACATAGAATTAACTACATATGAAGTTTAGTAATAAGAAAAATAAAATTAAATAATTTTTATTAGAATCATTCTAAATTTGTTGAGTAACTTTATATTTAAGTTGTACGTTTCAGCATTGATTAATCTCTTATCAAACATCATACGCGTTGATTATCGGTGCAACATTTTCGCTTCACTTACTTACTACCCATTAATTTAACATATGTAATCGAAGTTCGTCTTACTTTTATCTACATAAGTTTTTTTTCACATAAATTTAATTCTAAAAACGCATAAAATTGTACCAAATAAAGTTCGTCAATCGTTTCGGGCGATTTCAGATGTTATCGAAAATGTTTATAATTTATCGTTTTTTCAATTATTAAATAATTTGTCGTACATTATGTACACTTCTATCAGTACTTTGTTTACATACATAAATTAAAAGTTTCTATTGATTTATAAATATTTACAGTCATCCTTACAAAATCGGAAATGAATGTACGTCATAATTCATTTCACGGATATACGCAACACTTTGTTTTGATTTCATGACATGTTTATAAAAAAAAACCATACCGATTTTACACATTTGCTATCGTATTTTAAATTTGTTTAAATTTTTTGCGTTATTATGGCAAAAGTTTGGATAACCTGTTCGATGTTTTAATCGCAAAACGTAACGAAACGAGATAATAATTTTTGATGTAATTCTGTTGCTATATGAATCGAAAGAAAATCAGGAAATAAATTTTATTCCAGGGTTTTGCCTGTAATTACAGGTGCATTTACGATGAAATTTGTATACAGGTTTTTAGTAGACTGTAGAACTAATTCAAACATATGTATTTCGAAAAAATGTATACAGAATGACAACAAAAAGTTGGTACATTTGTAATTGTTGTACTTTAAATGGAACCCCTATATATTACTACATTTTGCGATTAGCCTTTTAATTTTAAGTTTAGTTTCCATTCCTGATTGCTAACGTTCTTGAATGATTTTAGCTTTTACAAAAAATTGACGGTCACCATATCTTAGAAATTAAATCAGACTTGGTGACGTTAAAAACCGTGAAGATCAGTTGAAAGTAGTGCATCAATTTCTTTCTCAAAACTTTGTTAATATTGTACAAGGAGATCCAGAAAGACATATCAATTGGGCAATGTTGAAATGAAAATAACTTTTATTTTTAAATGAACACCCTGTGTTTTTTAATAAAAATAAATTTTTCTACTTCTGTGTTGTAATTCATATATTACAGTTTTAAAATCTGTATTTTAACGAAATTCATTATGATATAAATTTTTAGTACTTTACCTATTTATAACCAATAGAATTGCGACATTACGTAATTATTAAATGTTCCATGAGTAGGATACAAATTCAGAACCAATAGAAATACACCGTTGTTTATTGCACTTATCGACTGGTGCTGTGGTTAAAAGTCAAACATAAATTTAACAAATTTCTGAAGTCGTAACTATAGTAGAAGTGCTCGATTATAAAATATTTACCATTATGGAGTCGTAGAAAAAATAGTATATGGAATTCGCATGTAATGACTATTAAAACACGAGCAAACGCTATTAGGAAATCAGCCGAAATTGCATAATATACTATTTTCTATTTCGCAATTTCTATAACTTTGTTTCCGTATTGTACACGATACGGAAATAGAAGTTCTTTCCGTACTGTTTTAGGGATTTTAAAATTTTTAAGGTATAACCAAATAATTTACAGTTTTAATTTTGACGTAAAAAAATTAAGTCAAGGTTTTGTTTGGTTAGTTCTTATTAAGTAGATTTTAATATTCAAACAAAATTTAATGTTAATTTATGAAACAAAACTTAACACACAATATTCTTCCATCGACCGCGCATTATAAACAAAATTTATTTTAGTATAGGCAACTATACATACATATTGACGTTTTATCTTCAATCAACTACAACATGAAAGTATAAATAAAAATCTGTCGTAATTTGTAGCAAAGCAAATTTTAATAATAACAAATCGACATTAATATACAATTGTAATAAATCTTTAATTTGTTCAGTGATTTTTAAGACATTTTTGTACTGTATGCAACATTCCAATGATAACGTTTAATAACATGTTAAGGGTGTTCAGGTCATCTATTTTACAAACTATTATCTCACGCAGTTCTTCAATATTATTTACTTATTGTTCAAAAGTTAGATTCTTTAAGTAAGGCTGTAAGAAAAAATCAAAACTATAAAAAGTAAACATTCCGACTCCTGAAAAGATCTTTTGGAGGTGTAGCGGAACCACTCAAAATGTTTTTGTAAACTCTACATGCACGTGTTTGTGAAATTATAGAACGGTAAATGTAAAACCAAACTTCATCGATAAGGAGTCTTAAGCAAATATGTCTCTGATAAAAGTGTTGCAAAGCCATTGACAGTATTGAATATGTGCAGGATAATTGTCTCAATAAGTTGGTAAACTGCTTGCACACAGTAAGGATATAAATATCTTTCTTCGGTATGATGCGACAAGTCATTATATAAAGTTCAACTTGTTCGAGATGTGCTTAAGTTACATCCATGATATATCAAACATTGTCAAACGCTTTTGGTGTTATCTTTGTAGATGGACCATTATATTGATTAAGCACCAATCAGTTCCCACAAAAAATTTAGTCTTCTTGTTTTACTGTGATGAAAACTATTTTATTTCGACAAAACAATCGAAATTGAGTAATTTAATTCTCCATCAACTTAGTGACCTTACGTTAAAATACTGTTGGCAATAAAAGTAAATAATTATTAAAGGCCAAGCTCTCACAAAAAAGTAGAAACGATGAAGTTAGGTTATATGGGGTTATTTGTGGTAATTTCACAAAATGGTGCGTTCACAATAGCATTTCTTCTCTAGAATTATTAGAGTATATAATTTTATTAAAATTACAAAGTACGGTCGACGGAAAAGTTTTGTAACTAACTCGTGAATTAAACGGCGATTAAACATCTCAACACATTATTTTGAAGATAGCAAACTTTCAACAGCATTGGTTGCTAACTTTATTAAGATATCAACTACTGTACCAACATAGCTTTAAACCAAAAAAAAACACTAGATCAAATGTTAACATTTATTTCTTGAAGTATTTGAAGTAAATTTTTGCGAAATAGAAAAAATAGTATGAAAAACACGTGTCACAACTACTTTTGTCGCACGAAGACAAAGTTTGCAGACCGCCCTTAGGTCGGTCTGCAATTGTCGGATGTGTGTGACACTTGTTTCTCAATGTACTATTAATAGATATTGCATCAAACTGCTATAGGATTTTCTACATTTAACTCTTCTGGTTTTTTAATAAAATCCAACTTGATCATCAATGAGTAAACATGAATTACATATCGATTATAGTGATTTAACTTTTGTTTCAATCGACGCATCTCTGGAGCATCAGTAAAAAATTGTAATAACTATAACCTCGCAACCAACGTCCCTGACCCAGATAATTAATAAAAAAGAAACATAAATAAGTCAATTAACCATAATCAAAGTAGAGAAAAGGTAATATTTGAGGTCCAAGTTTGGCGTTATTCTAAGCCACTAAGCTTAAGCCTGATGAAGCTACTACCCCAGTTGCGAAACGTTGCCGTTTTGCCGATAACCTGAGCTCTCGGTAACATTACAATACCTCCAATAAAAGGGGTCCAGATGGTCTGTCAATCTTCACAAAACATTATCTAGGAAAGACAAAAAACCAATAACTCAAACTACTAACAATTACGCCACGTGTGTACACAAATTTTAATAAGAGTTAAAACCAGAATCGTAAATTGTTAAACTAAAATATAATGATGCAATTTATTAGATTTTAACAAATGCGGTTGATATGCTAGTGAAAAATAAAGGTTTGAGACTTTACAGTTAAAGGTCATGTTGACATTATGTAAATACTTCGTATTTAAAAAAAATTTTTAATATCAACTATTACCAGTTTGATAAAATAACAACATGCGTTATCGTACACGATTTTCTTTTTTAATTTTCTGACGAAATATTTTATGAAATTACTTGTTGAATTCAAAGAAAATTGATTAAATTTTCTGAATTTATGTTAATGTATAACTTTTGAATATTTGTGATTTATACTTTATCATGAAAGAACACATACCAACAATGGGCTGATTAATAAGAATGTCTGCTTTTTCATTGCCTTCCAGAAACAAAAATATCAAGACCTTTTCAAAGAAAGTTTAGGGAATGGTATACCTGCATTATTTCTTTAATAAATAAATGTTTTTTCTATTTTTTAACTCAGTAAAATTTTAATTTTGAGGGTTATATGATCATAATATTTTCTTTTAGACCTGCATAATCTTTTTTTCTATGATATGATTATTCAGTCAGTGTGCAAAGTTTCAAGATTGTTTTTGGCGTGAATGTCTCTTTCATTTTCAAAAACTTTTAATCAAAATGTAATATTTGTGGAAATATGTAGTAAGATGCCTGCTGTGAACTTTTCAACATTAGGAAAAATGCTTGGCGCATGTTTAACGTAATATATCAAATTCCCTGTCAATTCTGTCTTTTACTTGAAATACCGTTTACTAACATTTACTTGTTAAGAATAAACTTACAATACTTTACAAAAAGTAAACCCTAAATGATTCAAAGCTCTCTGCTGCCTTGGTTATATGTATGATATTCGTGAGATTATTTTGCTTCAGACAAGTAGGTACTTGATTCTTTTCTGTTTGTTACTACTTTTCGTTACCCAATCGCTTTCTAGAGTATTAGACGGAAATTAAGTCCTAAAATGTGATTGAATGTAATTGTGTTTACAGACAAACGTGTGGCTGGACTCAAGAGAGTATTTTTTGTCTGTGATTTATCCGATGTGAAAAAATGAGATGTTAAAGTTTTTGATTTGCATCTGCTACACATGCTAACACACTTTCAAATTTAACTATTAACGATACATTGAAGTTTATTAAATGCCACCACAGATTACTAACTACAATATCTATAGATATTTTAATCCGTAGTTGGTCTAGAATTAATTTACATATCATAAAGAAAGAAGTCGGAACAGCAATTGTTTGACTGTAATATAGTTTTTGCATTGAAAATAATATGACTTTTGCTTAATCACATCTTACTATTCAGAATCGAAAAAGATCCTATATGCAGGGGTGACCTGGATCTACAAATGTACATACGTCACCACAAGATAGAGGCCATCATGGAATGGTTCTAAGTAACCCACATTTAGTGATTCCATCTTCGACGATTATCCAAATACAGGATGATTTTTATTTTAATCATATCTTTTCAAAATATACCTCGTATAGAATGTTCATTTTGATGAAAATGTTTTGTATCTCAGTCGCTTTAAAATGCCATATCCAAAATTGTTGTTTCACAGGTCTGTATTAAAAAAAAATTGTCAATTTCGATTTTTAAAATTCAACACCCTGTATATCAAATTTTTTAAAAATATATTTTTTATTTAGAAAGTACATAATAATATGATTCTAATGACATATTTTCTAAAGCTGCCGCACTAAACAATCTATCTTAAAAAAATAACAAATTTTCTTCTTTAGAAATCAACAAAAAACATCATACACTTAAACAAATAACTTCTTCTTTAGCACCCGATACAAATTGTTTATTTTGGGGTGGAAGTATTTTTGTATTTCAGCCATTCCTTTTAAAACGCTATACCCAAAATGTTGTTATACAAGTCCGTACTTCAAAAAAATTGTTGATTTTGATTTTTAAATTTTGACATAAGTAGATCCAAAGTTTCCGCATTTATCGTTCAATCATAGTAATTAGTTATTTGTTAAAATTTAACATCAAAAGTCCTACACATTCAAATACATAATTTTTAATTACAACAATAATATTAATAATAGCTAACAATAATGGTAATTTACAATAATTTACCAAAATCTAAAAAAATAATAAACTTTGAACATTTTTTGATAACAAATAGGTAACACATTCAACAAACCAAAATTTCCAATAATGGGACTTCCCCATATTGGGACCATAGTCATTCGCTGGAATTTGTGACGAGAAAAGTTAATCTGTCATTTAGCAGCAACGGCTATTTTGAAGAAAATCTACAAATTTCAGCTCATTCGATTAGTTGGAACTTGTTAAAAATTCAGTTGCATGAATTACATACATACACTGTACGAGAGGATGTATTGATATCTAGTTAGCCTAGACCAGTTCCTTGCATAAACAAAATATTGCGTTACCATAGCAACGAACAATAACTTATTAGAAGTGTCAGTGTAAAGTTTGACGTCAAAAAAGTAAACCAGAGTCACGCAATAAATTAAATGAAAAAGATGTCCACCGAAATTGTGAAAATCGAAAAATTGGAGTATCGAGCCATCATCAAGTACCTGTATTTAAAAGGGTTAAGAGGTAAGCAGATTTACGAAGATATGCTTAATACCCTTGGTGATCAATGTCCTTCGTATGCGACCGTCAAAAATTGGAATGCAAGCTTCAAAAGAGGTAAATTTTCCATTGAAGATGATGACCGATCGGGAAGGCCAGTTTCTGTGTCAGTCCCCCGAAAATATCGATGCAGTTCATGACATGATTTTATCAGACCGTCGAATTGGGCTAAAACGGATATCTGAAGCACTGAATATTTATACGAACGCGTTCATCATATGGTTCACGTCAATTTGGACATGAGAAAATTGCTGCAAAATGGATCCCCAAATGTTTGAATGTTGACCAAAAGCGTGCAAGGGTAGAAGCATCGCGTTCGATCTGTGCTCGATTTGAAAACGATGTAGACTTCTTAAACCGA
Organism: Abscondita cerata; assembly: GCA_030710515.1. NCBI lineage: Eukaryota > Metazoa > Arthropoda > Insecta > Coleoptera > Lampyridae > Abscondita > Abscondita cerata. The sequence goes on along the minus strand of JALBCR010000447.1, from coordinate 26,026 downwards.
ATTGTTACTATGGATGAGACTTGGGTACATTTCTACGATCCAGAAACAAAGCAACAATCGATGGAATGGCGACACTCTGGTTCTCCAAGACCTAAGAAGTTTCGTGTCCAAAAATCTGCTGGAAAGTTCTTGCTTCAGTTTTTGGGATTGCCATGGAGTAATCATGATTGATTTTTGGATAAGGGTAGAACAATAACTGGAGATTACTATTCGACATTACTGACCACTCTACGGGAAAATATTAAAGAGAAAAGACGCGGAAAGCTATCCAAAGGTGTTTTGTTTTTGCAGGACAACGCCCCTGCACACAAATCTCATGTTGCCATGCAAAAATTCGTGATTTAGGGTTTGAATTACTAGAACACCCCTTATTCACCGATTTGGCTCCGTCCGACTATCACCTCTTTCCTCAACTGAAAAAAGTTTAAAAGGTCGTACATTTTCTTCCAACAAGGAGGTAATAGAAGCTGTGGAGGTCTGGTTTGCAGAGCAAGAAGAAACATTTTTTTAAAGGTCTAGAGACGTTGCAGGTTGCTGTAATAAATGTATCCAATTAAGAGGAGAATATGTTGAGTAATAAAATATTTTGACATTGAAATTTTGTTTGGTTCTATAGTAGGCTAAGAATTTTTCAATATATCCTCGTAAGAAGTGATTTAGATAAAAGTATAGGAAAGGTTGAAAAAGCAGTATCACAAAGTAATAATGAACCAAAATTAAAAACAAAATTCAAAACCAGCAAATAATTATTTGAGTAAATTTTCAAAATGCTCCTCATTGACTTCTTCACATTTCCTTCCCCTAATAATTAAATTTGAAATTGCTTTTCTAATTAGATTCTGATAATTTTTCATTTCCTGAAAAGATTAATTAATTCGTTGCAAGAATTGGTCCCGTGTATTAATTTGTTTGGCATAAACTAAATTTTTCATGTGTCCCCACAAGAAAAAGTCCAATGGGTTGAAGTCTGGAGATCTTGCAGGCCAAGAATGAGGCTCCCCGCGACCTATCCATCTATTCGGATAAGAATTTTGTAAAAATTAGAAACAACTCTTGAAAGGCCCCGTCATGTTGAAAATACATCCTTTTACATTAACATTCTCATTTTGAATCAGATTGGGCAAAATATTTTGTAAAAAATTTAAATATTGATTTCCATTCAACCTATCTTCGAAAAAGTGCGGACCAATCAGTGTATTGTTATTATTCCTGCCCAAGCGTTTACAGAGAAATTTATGTTGCGAGTGCGTCTGTCTAATAGCATGTGGATTTTCTTGACACCACATAAAAATTTCGAAATTATTGACACCATCTCTGGTAAAATGGGCTTCGTCGGTCCATAAAGGTCCGGTATATGTCTTTTCTGTACCTTCTAATCCACTGACAGAAAAGTAGCCGGTTAGCATGATCACCAGGTTGTAACCGTTGTACCTCTTGAATATGGTAAGGATAAAGGCATTCTTTTTTTGTAATGTTGAGTGGACTCTTGTTTGTGAAATTATAAGGCGGCTTCAATCATATTTAGGATGTCTTTTTCTTCTTGAACATATGATGTCTTATGGGCTGATCAATATTATTTTGGGTTGGAAAATGTCCGTGTTCACCAACAAATGAAAATACTTTTGAGAACGTTTGGTGATTTGGACATCGTCTACCGGAAAACCTTCTTTTATATTCTGTAGCTGAGGCTCTTCATTGCCGTCGCAAAACCCATAAACAAAAATTATGTCGGCGTATTCTTGATTAGAAAATTGATACGGCATTTTAAACGTAAAATAGTTTATAAGTTGTAAGGTATTTATTAACCAAACAAATAGGACTAGCAAAATTCGACACTGACGTTTACTATTTGCCATTGTTGCTATCAACGTAAATTGTCAATTGTCACAACTCTATGTACGCATTATTTTCCATAGCCACCTAGGTATTTTGTTCGTGGAACTTTACTGTAGAAAGCAATAATACCTATCTATGGTTTTGGTTTGGTTTGTATAATTGTTGTAATTAAAAATTACTTATTTTGAAAGAACAACTTACTATGGTTGGAGTGATGAGTGCGGCAACTTTGGAAACATGTTACTTGAATCAAAATCAAATGTTTAAGCTTTTCAAATAATAATAAAGTTTTTGACTGACTGACACAAAATATTTTCACACAATTTTTTTGAAGTACGGACCTGTATAACAACATTTTGGGTATAGCATTTTAAAGCGGCTGAAATACAAAATACTTCCACCCAAAATGAACAATTTGTATCGTGTGCTAAAGAAATTATTTGTTTAAGTGTATGATGTTTTTTTTGATTTCTAAAGAAAAAAATTTGTCATTGTTTAAGATTGATTGTTTAGAGCAGCAGTTTTAGAAAGTATGTCATTAGAATCATATTTTTATGTACTTTCTAAATAAAAAATAGTTTAAAAAGTGTAATATACAGGGTGTTGAATTTTAAAAGTTGAAATCGGCAATTTTTTTTAAGTACGGACCTGTGAAACAACAATTTGACATATGGCATTTTAAAGCGATTGAGATACAAAAACATTTTTACCAAATATGAGACATTCTATACAGGGTACTTAAAAAGATATGATAAAAAATAAATATGTACTAAATATTATAAGTCATCTTGTATCTGGATAACCGGCGAAGATAGAATCACTAAGGTGGGTTATTTAGAACCACTGATGGCCTCTATCTTGTGGTAACTAATGTACATTTAGATCCAGGTCACCCTGTATAAAATTGGTGTTTTTAATTAAATTTTTTTCTTTAATTCAAATTTGTATTCAATTGTTACTCCGGATATAGGGTTAGATTCAAATTATGAGGTGATTTTAAAACAGTTTAACATCCTATTTTGTTTCAGTTTTCTCGACAGATTAGAAGATTATAACTAAGCGGGCTTATGTAATTACAGTATCTCAAGAACAGTTAGTTCGATTTTCATAATGTTTGGTATGTAGAGGTTTTTCATACAGAGTGAGCACAACCAACAGGTATTCTGTAGCACATTAAAATGATAAATAATGTTCGAGATTATTCAGACAACATCTTAAAAATATTTTGGATTGTACTCTACCCATACTTCAACTTAATATCTCTTTTTGCAATATTTACTATTACGTTTACGATGTACAGGGTGTTTTTAATACTACCCGCAATTACATTAATGACTTAAAACGTAAATAACTAAATAAGTAAATAAGTAAAATGTGTGTCTTGCGACATTTCGTGTAAACATTGACACGTGTGAATAGTATAAACTAAGAAAAATGCCAACAGTTAACTGTAACGGCATGTGTGTGTGTTAAAGTGCAAAGCGCTATCTAAGCGATAGTTTTAATGCTTGTAACACACGTTGCCGATAAATAACTAATTTGCTTAACTTGTATATTTCTTTAGCCTATCCACTGGTTTACAGTGTGATCATCTTTACTGTAATGAATAACGGTTAGTTGTGATCTCAAAAAAAGATTTATAAGTAACTTAGATTCCAGTATATATTGCTAAAAAAATTAAAGAAAAATATTTCAAATGGGTATACAGTGTATCACAAAAGTTGCGCGCAATTAATTACTAATAAAGACAAATTATTCGAGATTTTAAGTGAAAATGAATTATGTTGTTTACATCATAAATCCGAAAATCTAGTGACGGGTGTAGATGCAGATAAATTATCATGTTGCGAAGCAAATCGATTTACTATCAAGATGCTGAAAGAAAATGAAGTTTTATTAAGTAAAATTAAATGTATAAACGCAGAATTAAACGAATAAAAACCAGGTACAAGGTCGCCGCTGCGAGGTGATAACATATTACCTTGGAGGCTCACAAAGAACGATATAATAACAACAATAGTAGATTTTAAAAGTAAAATTCATATTAAAACATGAGTAATATTACAGATAAGTTAAATTATAAAAATGACGTAAATTCGAAATAAATAGTAAATACGGCAGCTACTATCAAGAAACAAACCAAAAAAAAATGCTTACTCCAGGAAAATATCCAACGAAAAAAAATGAAGTTGGGATATCAAAGTCAGGTGCTTAAAAAACAGAAAAGTAGCAATAGGTTGTGCAGATAAAGACGAAATTATTAAACTTCAAAATGAAACATCGAAAAAATGGGTGATGAGTATGTGATAAAAAAGTCTCAGTTACGTAAACCAAAAATTAAAATCATAGGATTATCGGATGAAATTAACGAAATAGAATTACTAGCAATGAAAAAATATATATATAAAGAATAAGACAATTGTTGAAGTCGAGTTTAAAAACTTTTGCAAAATCTAAGTGTATGAAAAGTAACATTAAATGGGACCGTTGCGAAGTTTTCTGAACATGTTAACCTGATGAGGAAATGGTATTCCTGTGGAGGTTTCAACCATAAGGCGACAGATTGTAAAATGAAAACTGTGCTTAAACTGCTGTAGCAACAACATTCCCAACATAATTGTCATGATAAAGTCAAATGTGTCATTACTGTAGAGCCATGACAAAACTAGGACTTAAATGTGGATCTAATCACTCCCACTTTGACAGAAATACAGTACGACATCTAAATAATAAAAAAAAAAGGAATTAATTACTCAATTATAGCTTTACTACGGGAAACTGTACAGAACATAACTAGACTTATCACATATAAATCATAAGCTACAACATTTATCATATGAAACAGGTATACAGAATTTTAAAATATCATTCATTAACGCACAATCATTAAAAAATAAAATCAACGAAATGGACGCATACCTTGTATCATCTAGACCGAATGTAGTTGGAATTACAGAGCACCGGAGGATGCAAGAGGAATTAGACATGCTACAGTTTGTTGAGTTTGCAAATTGCCAGATTCTGTAGAAGCAAAGGTTACGTAATTTCAATATAAAATTAAATATTACAAAATTAAGCGTAGAAAAAATGTGTGAAGTGTCGAGTGTATATTTAACCCAGTTAAACACTATTATTATGTCACTGTATCGTTCACCTCGTACAGATTTTAAACCTTTCTTGAACATTTGACATTCTGTATTACTCCTCCCTCAATACGGGTAAGTCCTGGACAGTGGTGGCCGGCGATTTTATTGTTAACTTTAATACCGACGATAACTGTTCATCTTCTTTATGTGGACTTATGTGTAATTTTGATTTAAAAAAATCAGTCTCATTTTTACTAACTACGATAGTCATGGCTTTTAAATCGAGTGCTAAGCTTAGGTTTTCCGATCGCAGAATCGAACTTGAATTGGAAGTACAAGCTAAAACAAATCCTCAAATTATCCACATCCACATAGCGATCTATAACTGAATTAGGTTGTATACAATTTTATAACTACCATAATTTTCACGACAGGGACTTCATCGACGAACAACAATTGACTTCTAATGAGAAATGTACTTGGTTTTAAATATTTAACAAAGTGAAATAGAGAATTCCTTCCCATTTAAAACACATACTTGGAAAAGATTAACTTTTAATAATTGTTTAACAATGAGATAAGGTCAATGAGAAATCACATGAGAGCATTATTGAACGAATTGTGCCTGAAACAACTCCCCGGAATTAACTAAAAGAGAATCAGTATCGGAAAAATATCGCACAGCATCGATAACAACAATAGATTTATCAAAAGACATCAAAATAAGCCTAATGCTCTGCCGGTAAAATAGTCAACAACTTCAACACCTACTTCTCGAACATTGCCAAGCAAATCATATCTAACATACCGCCATCGAGTGTCGAGGAACATTCCATCATGCTACATCGAATTAGAAAATACAGCGACGGAATTAAATACAATCTTCAGGTCCAGTAAATTGCATTTTGTACACTCATGAATTTAAAACTTGGACACCACAATTTCTGTAAACAAAAGTTTGCACATTGTTGAAGCGGGCTTAAGGGTATCATTTACAATTCTAACAGCAGGTAGTCTCAGCAGGGTTATCTTATAGAAGGACTGTAGAATGAATCATTACACTAAGCACGTTTTAGAAAAAGGTAATTTACGTTGCTTACTTAATTTTTTTCTTTAAGAATATATTTTGAAGGTATCGCTAATTAAACACCATAGCTCGATTAATTATCGAATCAAAATTTTGTTTTAGGAAATGTTTACAAAATAAAATTAGAAATAATTTTGATTTAATTCTACAAGCAATAACTTTTAAATTAAATCAAAAAACTAAACATGGGTAAAGGACCCTTATATACATTCTTAGAGGCGTCTGCTCATTGACGCTATCAAGGTATCAATATAATTAATATTAATCGTTTCCCATGCGGTATCAATGGCTGCAATTAGTGCATTACGGTTTACTGGTATAAAATTTGGCCCTTGTTGTCTTCGGATAACAGCAAGTATTCGAGCCCAAACATTTTCGATAATGTTAAAATCTGGGCTTTTGCTGGCCAGGGTAACAGCTCCAAGTTATTTTCTCGTATCAATTGCGCACAACCCGCGAAGTATGAATAGGGGCGTTGTCCTTTAACAACAAAAATACATTATGAAAATGTTAATTCAACAGATCCCGAACTATTTTTGGAGAAAGTATAGTGAAATAAGAATACTTACTTGTTGGAAAATATAATCTTCGTCTGGATAAAACACTTCGACTGAAGGTTTCATAATAGTTTCCAAAATATCTAAATACGCAGCAGAATCAAGACGTCCATCGATAGCCCAACAAACTCCTGGACCCCGCGCTAACCCAACCCACACATTCACAGAAAAATAACCACTTCGTTTTTTAGGACATATGTGATTATTTTCGTAACGAGTTCCTTCCATTCTAAAAACTTTTAGTGGTCCATCGTTGCGGCTATTGAACGTTTTTCGTCGCTAAAAATCACTCGATTCCAAAATTCCAAAGGTTCGTTCACATATCGCCTTGCAAATTCCAGACGACGTCTCATATTTTCGTCACTGAGAACTTCTTTCGCAGCAGCATTATACTTCTTTATTCCCATCTCCTTTAATCTTTTTGTGCAGTTATACGGCATCCGGGAAAATGTGTATCTGCTATAGCCCTGGAGTATGTAGCAAATGGTTGTTCTGTTACGTAATGAAACAACTCGAGATCTTGAGCACGTGTAGATACTTTAGGTCTACCACTTCCGATGGCTCTTTCAAAGTGTGTTCAAGATTCCATTTTACTCGGTAATGCCCTACGGTGCTTTTTGGTATATCTAACATACGTGAAATTTCACGCACGCTACGGCCGCCGCTAATTCCGAAACAATCCGCGCTTTCAAATCAGCACCGAGATGAGGTGGCATTTTCACAACACTTGAAATTTTAAACTAAAATGGAATTTACATTTCTTACTTTATTTATTGGTTCACACTACCCCTTCTCAAACAGTAGGTAATTGTTTATTTATTACATACTTCTAATGACCAATGTAACAACCCTTAGAGCAATATGACTCAAAGGAAGTAAATTAAACAAGCAAGGATATTCTATTGTTATTGAAACTTATTCATAAAGTAAAAGCCATTTCCTTATAATGCTAATGGACAGGATTTTCTTTTAAGTATTAAGATTACAATAGAGGACTTATAAACTTTCGAAAATATCTAATTATAAATATTTACACTGCAATTGCGCTTTTTCCTTAATAATTTCTTAGCAATAACATACACGTTCTTGGTTTTAAGTTGTCATAAATTTGATATGATATAAATTTGTGTTTCTAATATTACATCACAAACTAATCTTTATTCGCCAAAAATTGTTGCTTAAGTTGTAAAGCTTCGTACACACCTGAACAACAAACCGAGCAACAAACATAACAACGAACCGAAAGTCAAACAGAACGACAAACGATCTTTTATGATTTCCACAATCCGAACAACAAACGGAACGTTTGTGCTGTTCCATAATTATTTTCAGTAGTTTTCAGTTCATATATATTTATTATTGAGAAGAGAAAAATTGCGGAAAACAAGAAGATAGTGCCAACCAAATTTTTACGCACAAAGAAGAGTAATAAAATTATAATTTACTTCGCTTTTTTTATTTTGGAAATTTCCCGCCCAAATGATGCTAATAGGGACATCATTTTTTCTTGCATTCTTAAACACTGATTAATTTAAAACATTTTTCTTCTGTCAACTCCATAATATTACCTAAAACACAACAAACCCACAAAAGGGAGGACAAAAATAAATAATTTAATTCTCCCGCATAAGTTTGTTCGCCGTTTTGTTTAGATTCGTCCAAACCTGCAAACGCATTCGCGCGCATTTTCTTTGATGTCGGAGAAAAAACCGACAAGTTGCGGGAACGCCGCAAACCGTTCGTGGAACAATCAGGACTTGCGAATCTGTTCTAAAATTCGTACGTAGCACCGTCCAAATTAATGTTCCGATTGCCGTTCGGTTCGTTGTTCTGTTTGTTCCTCGGTTTGTTGTTCAGGTGTGTACGAAGCTTTACAATAAGCATATTAATATGAACTATATCTTATGAAAGGAGAGTTATGTAACTATAATTAACGACTTAACGTTACGTTAGTAGATTCCATTTACTATTTACACATATTTTCTTGGAACATTCGATAATTAACTATCGGGATATGATGACCCTATACTTCGCAGGTTGTGCGCAACTGGATACAAGCAAATAACTTGGAGCTGTTACCCTGGCCAGCAAAAGCCCAGATTTTAACATTATCGAAAATGTTTGGGCTCGAATACTTGCTGTTATCCGAAGACAACAAGGGCCAAATTTTATACCAGTAAACCGTAATGCACTAATTGCAGCCATTGATACCGCATGGGAAACGATTAATATTAATTATATTGATACCTTGATAGCGTCAATGAGCAGACGCCTCCAAGAATGTATCAATAATAATGGAGGTCACACCCATTATTGATTTCTTATATTTATTTATATAGTAATACCTTTATTTAAAAAAAAGTTTTCATTTAATTTTAAACTATAACTTGGTATCTTAATTATAATTATGTAATAAATTCTTGTCAAAAACTAAATATATACGTTGACAATAAGAATTGCCTTAGTTTTTATTTTCACTTTTTATATTAACTACAGAAAAAAATGAAACGTCATAAAATATACATTTTGTAAGGACTAAATATTATGAATAGAGAGTTTAATGATTTTTTTAATAACTTACAATAATTAGTAGGTTAGATTTATTTAAAAATAAGTAATAATCAGTCAACCCAAATAACCATGTTTAGTTTTTGATTTAATTTAAAAGTTATTGCTTGTAGACGTTTTTAAATCAAAATTATTTCTAATTTTATTTTGTAAACATTTCCTAAACAAAATTTTGATTCGATAATTAATCGAGCTATGGTGTTTAATTAGCGATACCTTCAAATATATTCTTTAAAGAAAAAATTAAGTAAGCAACGTAAATTACCTATTTTCTAAAACGTGCTTAGTGTAATGATTCATTCTACAGTCCTTCTATAAGATAACCCCTGCTGAGACTACCTGCTGTTAGAATTGTAAATGATACCCTTAAGCCCGCTTCACAATGTGCAAACTTTTGTTTACAGAAATTGTGGTGTCCAAGTTTTAAATTTCATGAGTGTACATATATCAGCATTGTAATTCAAAAATTAAAACGGAGTAAAAGCTTAGATATTTATTATATGTCTTCGTTCTTCGTTAAGTCGGTCTCACTCTAATAGTTGTAACACTAACAAAACTTGTAAATTTTGTATTGCAACATACACTTTTCGGATGTTTAAAAATATGCAAAGTTGTTCCCTTATAACCATGGCGATTCAAACGAATTAAATAAATTATCATCCTACTTCATTAGTACCAATTGTATTCAAAGTATTTAAACCGTTCTTTACAAACAACTTTCACATACTTCGAAGTGAATAATTTACTATTTAACAACGAATGGGGGATTTTAGAAAAGGAAAGATCAACTATTGGGGCAGCATTTGAAAATAAAAAAATTTGATGTGTGAATCTTTTCTTACATAGTAGTAACAGTTATGTGCCTCTGATTGAATTTTTTTCTATGTAATCGACCACAATGTGATACAAAAGGAATTACATTTAAAAGTTGTCCCAATTACACTGGAAAACTTTTACAGGACTCAGTATTGGAACAATCTGGTTATTTTTTATTTTTTAATGATTTGTCGTGCTTTACACTCAACCTGAAAAATCGATTCTGTTTGCAGATGACACTATGATATACCAGGTAAGGATCCTTCCTTGAGCAAATCGACTTATTAAATCGCGAGATGAAATCAAAAGCCAACAATGGAGTTTAGCATTAACAATCTGTTAATTATCAATAACAAGATTTAGTAATATGGTTTTAAGCTTAGGAATTTAAAAAATTGCTTTCTTCTATTTCTGGGATCCAAATTTGCAGTTAAGGGTTTGATTATGTGATAGTGTTTCTTTAAAAAATTTGGTTGCTAGTGTTTCCAGTGTTGAAGGTATTGGTTGTATGGAGAGGATTCGATATAGATGGATGTTTGAAGGGTTGTGTAGAAAATTGTTCAGATGTTTCATTTTTATGATGATTTAAGGCAGACGTTTGTCACCCATTGTTATTTCCAAATATTTTAAATAGTATGGGTTTGATTATTTGTTGTTTAACGTAACGAAGAAAAACTGTCTTTGATTTTATGGTGGAATATCAGTAGCTTAGATTTGTCTGGATTCTTTTAACTTTTACATTCAGAGATCTATTTTCCAAATTGTTTAGAAAGGAAGTATTCAGGGCATTTGGAATTATGAAGAGTAAACCATGATGCCATACTTTATTGATGTTCAAGAAGTGAGCAGCTGTTTTTTTTTCCAATTATTGAGTTTGTCTGGACGTTGGAAACAATAGTTACTAATCAAATCACTGACTTATTTTCTTTGAGCTAAATTGCTATTGGGGGTTATACTGGTGAGTTCCTTTTATAACCAAAGTTTAATAATATACTAGTGGTTTTACATATAACTGCAATTGGTCTGTAACTGGTCTTGGTTAGGCTTATGCAACTAACAAAGAAATTACAAAAATTAAAGCAATATAAAAATGTTTTTTTAACAGTTAGAGTGAGAGTATTATAAATCATTCAGAGTAAAATGAAGCTTGAAATGTTTTAGTTTAAAGTTTAAACGCTGGCCATGTGGTAACTTTACAATACAAATTCTATTTAAACCTAAATATATTGGAGCTGAACTTGGTAGGTATATTCAAAATATACACAAATTGGATTATTGAAAAAATGTTATTTGTGGCATGGAACAGGTGAAATATCCATCCGATCTTAAATATTATAAAAACTGGAAGTTGCTTCAATGCTTTTAAAATAAAAAGCTTTAGACATAATATAGAAATTAAGTTCAATACCTCCAACACCTACGTAAACGCAATTCTGCTGATCTGAAGGTAGTAACCACGCAATTTACTTAGAAAGTGTGGGCGTGTATATCAGTGACACTCTATAAAAGTAAAGAACATATAAAGTAAAATTTTATAATTGCTTATGTACTCATTATTAAGTTAAATAAATCTCTGGTCATTACCATGAGATCAGTTTGAGTAAACATTTTAGGCGAATATAAAAAGAACAAAATTGATTTACATCAGGGCAGATTTGCATACCAATTTTTGATAAAAAAAACTTTATGTTATCAATGGCATACAAACGATAACACAAAACAAATTGGTTGATTAATTTTTTCGTAAGCATGATATTCCTAAAAACAGTTAATTAACATAATTAATAAAAATACACATAACTTTTAGAAATTGTTTATGAAAAAATAATCCAAATTTTTCAATACGAACTTGTACTAAATAATTTTTGTGATAAAATTTTGATTTTGACCTAGGCAATCGAGCACGGAACCATGAAACTATAATTACGTAAATGCTATAAATCTAATATTATTGAAAAAAAGGTGCTTATTTTAAATGTTGATTTTATTAGTTTGTTTTGTCCATCCATAGTTTTTTTTTCTTACAAATATCAAATTTATTACTTGTACGACTAGCATAAACATTTTTTTAGGTTGCATTGATTTATAACAAATCGCAGTTTTATTTTATATTTTTAAGCATTAATCATGTTATTGTTATTAACTACATTATATTTAGTAAGAAAAATAGAATAAAAAGGAAAAAGATGTTTGTTGTTGAAAATAAGTGCTTATCTACGTAGAACTTATTCTTTGCATAGCAGTGAAGAAGATATTGGACAGAGCTTATGAATTTATAAATCTTATAGGATTTGGAAACTTTAATTGATTTAGGAATCACCTACTTTATTCGAACAGCACCAAAATTGCTCACTCGTTATCGAAATAGATTTTTATTAGTTTGAACCTTTAAATATCGATGTATTTACGTGTTGTTTTAGAATTTAGATTATACTTCTTTAAATTTAATCCAGTTTTATCAAAAACATTTTGGTTCTTCGAGCCGGATTTAACTAGTTTAAATTAAAAACAATTGAAACTCTGCGTCCTTTAATAGTTTTCTTAATTGGAATTATTTAAAACCTTGTTGCATTTGATGAACATTGCAGTAAATCGAACAAGTTACATAAAGGGCAAATTTTCTTCAATTTAAATTGCTTAAGCTGAAATTAAAATTTGCACTAATTTTGATAAATAATTTAACAACGCAGCGGAAAATGATATATTTAAATCAATTTTGTCTTTTTCTTGCACTATCGTTATTAACCCGATAAAAGTTTTTAGTAAATACGTGACTTACCATGAAAAATTTTATTTTCTATCGCACATATTAATTACTAATAATTGTGTAACTATTTCTGAAATAGGTTATTATCGATAAAAATGAAAAATAATTTTACGAAAACTTAGGTATCCTTGTTCTAGTTATTACAGTTTTGTGTATCATTCTTTTATAAAATATTAGTAATTATATTAAATTAATGCTTTCTATTATTTTCTTTTTACTCTGTAGTTTCAAATGTTGCTGATGTATTTGTATTCATACACTACATGCTTAAGATACTTCAAATAAAAATTGAATGAAAAATGTAAAAAAACTCATGTTATACGATTCATATCAATAATATGCCCGCTTAATTGCAGTATTATCACAGAATAATAAATATATTCACTGCGTTCATACAGAAATTTAACTGAGCGATAATTTTGGTCTTAAGTAGCTAAAAAGTAAATTCGTCGATTTCCGATTGAACGGTATAGCGTGAAATGCCACTGCTAAGAAATAGTTAGCTTTCTACAACCGCTCCGCTCAAGTCATGATAATATTCTTGCGCGTAAGATTTTAGCGCGCGATTTCTGTAGGATCACCGACTTTTAAGGTTCCTGCACGAAGTGAATCACTATACTCAACGAAATGACCTATTCTGTTTTATTATAACTTGATGAGAATACTTTCTCTGTAGTGTCCTTGTAAACGATCTAGTACATCTGCTGACCAGCGTCTAATCAAACGTCCATCATTATGTTCTTCACAAGGATAGAAATTTTGTGGCTTTCCTTTTTATTACGGTGGATCATATTCGTCTCTTATGGGTGTAATTCACTAGGATAGTTTTTCGAGTCAGCCTTCGTGTATATTTTATTTCCAGGCTAGTAACTTAGAAAAAATAGTAAGCTATTGTGTGAAGCCAGGTTTGTTTAATAGTGCGCCGTAACCACGCGGTTTTGTTATATTTTGACTGCGTATGCTCTAAATAAAGCAGACATGTACGTTTATTTCTACTTAAAACCCATGGTCTTGTCCATACACGATTTAATACATTTTCTAGTAATTCGTCTAACGCAAAATTGATATTGTTTTCAGTAATAACTGTTTCAGTCGTATTATGTTTTTACGAATGCAGTTTCATTTTTACTTCCACGAGGTGTTGTTACCGTCACTACAATAGTACTGGGTGAATTATCACGGCATCTTGTAAACAGCACTAGCATCTACCAAGCAGGGACATCAAGCCAAGACAGTTAATAGTACATGGCTTATTCAGGCATGAAAAACTAACCACGTGTATCTGTCCATTAATGATATCTGTGGCAAGAGAGTACTTTCAAGTACTTTTTCTATTGGAGGCTTAATACTGTGGTTTATAATCACGCTTAAAATTTTGGATTACATCCTTTGGATTTCGTTATGTAATTCATCCCCATATGTGTTTATGACAGTTTTATATTAAGTACTAACTTGTTCTCTAGGAATAGGCAATTTATAAATAAATTTAGTAAATATATTGTGCTTATTGGATTACAGGACCGCTAGGAAACTATTAACACTACGCGATCTTTATGGGTGGAGTTTTTTCTTCCATTTTATTTGATTGAACCATTAAGTAAAGCAACAATGATTTTGTTTTCATACTTTTATGAGAATCTGTCGTTATCAATTAAAACCAGAAAGTGACACAAAAGGTTAACAATTTTTAGAAAATGTTATCAAAGTATTAGTCATTACCAAAGTACTCTACCGAATACAGTTTGTTTTATTCTTTCAATGCCATTGTATTTAACGAGGCGGAAAAACACCAAAAAACTGCATCAAAAAACTATACTGGACACGTGTTTCAATAGCTAAGTTATCATCATCAAGCGAACGATACCAAAAATAAAAACAATAGGAAGCTTATATATAGTATCTGCGTGTTACGCATCGTTACACTTGATTCTTATGAAGCTTGAATAATTCCGAAAAATTCTAATTGACCATGATCAAGCATTAAATTGTCGCTTAGATACGCTATGCACTTTAAACACACACATGTCGTTACAAATTAACTGTTGCCATTTTTGGAGTTTATCGTATTCTATACGTGTCAATGCTTTACACGAGATGTCATTTTGACACAGTTTTACTTATGTTCATTGCTCACGAGAGTTTAAAAGACCAACAATCGTCTTGTACGGTTTAATACCGCACTAAAGTGCGTACATCCCTTGATGACAGCTCATAATAAGACGAAATGCTGCATCAGGTGTTCTTTCGTTGCGTGTTATGCTTCTGTTACAAGTTTTACTTAATTTTATCGACACACGTGTGTTTCAAGCATTAAAGCTGTAGACTTAGATTGCGCTATGCTAATGTAAGACGCACACATGTCGTTACAATTAACTGTTGGCATTTTTCTTAGTTTATACTATTCATACGAATCAATGCTTTACATGAGATGTCGTTAGACACACATTTGACTATAATTCATGTGCTCCACGAGGTTTAAAGACCAACCGCCGTCTTGTACAGTTGTATACCGCACTTAAGTATACACCTCTGATGAGCTCATAAACTAAGAGCGAAATGCTGCATCAGGTGTTCTTTCGTTTGCGTGTTATGCTTCTGTACAAAAGTTTTACTAACTTTATCGACACATTGTGTTTCAAGCATTAAAGCTGTCGCTTAGAACAATTTTAATGGACCATGATCCTTATTATTCATAAGCAAATTTCTGTTTTAAAATTTCAAAATTTTCACAAGAATCAAGTTTGTTTTATTATCTACCATATTAATTAAATACAATGTTGAATACTCTATAGCCATTTTTCAAAACATATGCATGGCTTAACACTGGACTTCATCTGAGATAAGTGCTCTGTAAAACGAGTA
This sequence comes from Abscondita cerata, assembly GCA_030710515.1. Lineage (NCBI taxonomy): Eukaryota > Metazoa > Arthropoda > Insecta > Coleoptera > Lampyridae > Abscondita > Abscondita cerata. The sequence continues at coordinate 10,447 of JALBCR010000447.1, read as the reverse complement.
TTAATAGGTCTCTTGGTTTGCCTATATACACTGTGTCCACGGTTGGGGTATCCCTATAGGTGAAAAGTTTTTTATTTCTTATCTATTTTGCTATTACTAGTTCCTAACGTTGTAATGTTCTAATGTTTAACTTATGTTTATGAAATCAAATTATGTTTGTGACAATTGATTCCCGAAAACCATTGTATGTGATGCAATCTACTTAACATTTCTGGTTCTTTTTTTTATCAAAGTTTTGTTTGACAATGGAAAATGTAATAATATGTGAATCAAAAAGCTTGAAAGATGCAAGTTTATGTTGCATACTGTAGTTCGGAATCATTTGTTATAAACCTCATAGTGTTAGTGTCTCTTACGATAAATATCTATATCTAGTTTGTTGCCATTTCTTGTCACTAAAGTGTCTAAGAAAGGTAACTTAAGAGTTGCTTCTGTTTCATAGGTAAACTTGATCGTCTCAAATTTTGAATTTAAAATTTCTAAAATTGCTGAGGGTGTAAACTTTAGTGTCGATGACTGCAAAACATCATCTACATATCTAAACTAAATTCTCGAAAAATAATCTAAATTATTTTTTAAATCAGTTCAAATTTACCCATGAACAGGTTAGCAATAAACGGAGATAAGCTGTTACCCATTGTACCATAATTTTGTTGATAAATATTATTGTTAATTTGGAAGTAGGTTTGACTCATACATAATTTTGCTAATTTAATAAAATTATCTGCTTCTGAATTGTCTAAATGATTTTGGTGTAACATATCGTTCAAATAAGCTAAAGTGATATCTATCGGAACGCTTGGAAACAATGAACAGACATCGAATGAAACTAAAACTTCTTTCTCACTCAGCTCAATGTTTTTAATTTTTAATAAAATGGTATGAATTTTAAACAAAATGTGATAGTTGATATTGAAAACTGTTGAGTTTATTTGACAACCATTTAGATATCAGATAAGTAGGAGCATTAATACCTGAAACAATGGACCGCATTGCTTTTCCGGGTTTATGTATCTTAGGCTAACAATACATTTTAGGAAGAACCGGCTTAGATACCGTTAGTCTAAACCTAAGTAGTTTTGGTATAATATATTCACATTTTAATATGACTCTACGGGTATCAGCAATCATTTTGGGAAGAGGATTTTTAGATATTAATGAATAAGGGCATTCTTTAACAGCATCACCTGAACTGACTCAAAATAATCCTCTTTGTCCAAAATAACTACTTTATTACCTTTATCTGCTTTGAGATCTGATTTGAGTCAGTTCAGATGATGCTTAATCTCTTTGAGAAGATATAACCGGAAAAACTTTAAATCAATTTTCTCTAAAACGATGCAAATTGTGTACTCTAAACAAGTACTTTTTTTAGTAAAAACTTTGAAATTTCTTAATTCATTATCTAAAATGTATAACAGTGAACGATAAAACAAATATGACATTAAAAAATTAGCTTGTAGTTAACTACCTTTACCAAGTTTCATATTTTAAAGCGACGTTCTAAAATGTGTAAAAAATGACCTGAAGACATTATCTTCAAAGAGCTCCAAACCAAAGCTCAAAAATATATGTTTATATGAACGTTTATCCTATTTCTGCATGTTATGTTTGCTTTAAAATCTGTAACACGTATTCATTTATAGCCGACAGCACGCATTGATACAATAGTGATTTTACACTCGAGTTCTCTCACTCTGAAGGTCCCAATAGGACGTAACAGCTGTCGTGTGATTTTGGTGTTTGTTTGTTGGTGGTTGTTGTACAACCTCTTGCGAACTAGCGCGCGATTTGAGATTATTATTTTGCGCAGCACATATAATTGATGGGTCGACTTATGTAACACTAACACATCTGTCGACAAAGTTTGTAAATTCATTCTTCATTCTACATCGAATTTTGCTACTTTACGACGTTTCAGTCCGGGAAAACGAAAAAAACGGACTTGTCCCATATAGTATTACTACGGAATCACATCAACATCAACAATAATAACAAACAATCGGGAAACCGCCGCTGCTAATCATGTTTCGTTAAATATGAGTTCCCTGACTTGTGACGTTAATTACTAAAAGTAAACTGTTTATCCAGATCAACACACATTGCTAAAAGCTTAGATTAATTTGTTTTAAAATTGTTTTGAATTTGGTCAAAGTATGCAGAAACAGGTCCATTTACAAATTAATTCTTTATCTATTTATGGATTAGAGCTGAAAACTCGGGATAAACGATCAACTTGATTCCATATCAAATTACAGTATGTAGTTATATCCTTGAAGGAATCCTGTCGTCATCTTAATTTGTTTGTTAAATCAAAGACATATTGATCAATATGCTGTTTCTGTAGTAATGTCATTAATTTGATTTTAGTACTAGTATAGTACTTTCTTGGTGTTGTTCGTGTGTGGTATTATTGTTTTTTATATTTGCAGTTCGAATCTTTTCTTTTTTGTTTGCTTTAATCATATATTTTTCCTTATTTTTGTGTCCTTTAGGGTGTATGGAATAGTTTTTGTACGTGTATTGGTGTTGTCTTCTTAATTTAATTTATTTTAATGTTTTTTCTTATTTCTCTAATTCTGAACATAGTAGTCTTTCTTACATTGTTTTTATGTTTTCAATGTTTTGTCTTTATTTTCGTTTTTTTTTGTTTTTCAATCTTGTAAAGTTTCCTCTTGGAGATATAAAATTTTACTTACCTAGGTGGAGCATTGCTAACTAGATTTCATATAAATATTTACCTGATCCTCTTATACGAGATGTCATGAACGATACTATTTTGATTTCGTGCAGTCGTATACCGCAGTTAAGAATATATCTTTGAGGAAAGGAATTCATTCCGAAATCAAAATGTGTACAATAGGTGTTATGCTGAAAGTGACACTTTATTGAATTAGATACCCTATATTATTGCATTTTATAAATTTTCATATTTCTTTGAATACAATGATACCACATAGGTTTTTCGTTAAAAATTTAAAATATAGTAACATATAAGGTGTTCAATTTAAAATCCGAAAATTAGTGTCACTTGTTAAATATTTACAATATTCAAACTTCAATTGACTGCCTTCAAAACTGAAAGGTATACAGTAAGCGGCATAACTAACGAATAAATTAGTTTTACCGTTATTACTCCTTTTCATGAAAAATTCAAAACACGTCAATTTTTGTTGTTAATATAAAATTTTTAAAGTGACTATTTCAACCCTGCCGTTAACTCCTTCGTAGGGGTAGCAACCCCACAATTTGTTTTAATCGGGTGGGGTGGCTTGTGCTACTTCGATTAAAAGGGAAATTTAATTGTCTATTTTATGGTGTGTTACTTAAATAAATTAATTAATTAGTAAGCCTTGAAATTTTAAAAATATGTTAACGATCAAAATCGCAGCAGACGGTGATTTGGTTGATAGTTAAAAAAGCTACGAGAAAATTGAAATTGCTTTGATTAACAAATATAAAAAGAATAGTTATTGCCACTCATCAAGATTAAAAAAATTCTACGAAGGAGTTCGCAGCAGGGTTGAAATAGTCGTTAAAAAATTTATATTAACAAAATTGACGTGTTTCAGCATTTTCATAAAAGAATAATATCGCCAAATTAATTTATTCGTTTACTATGCGATCACCGTATATCCTGCATTGATTATAATGATATCCTGTTACACGTAGTATAACTATTTGGCATTAATGTCTCATATGACATTTCCGAATGTAAATAATATTTAGAACTCGTAGCATAAATTCCGTAAGTAATGCAACCAAGTTACATTTTCTTTGGCGAATTGAATATTTTTAACTTATTCTACGTATTAAAATAAGATAATTCTTTCCACAAAAAATTATTTCTTAGAAAAATACATAAATATACAAAAATTAAATAATAGCAATAAACAATACGTATCTAAATCTATCTTAAGTACTAAATTAAACAACAGTCAGTTCTTATGCATTCAGATTAGGGAGCATATTCAATCAATAAAAACTTGCAATTATTTACATCGCATCTTTTGAACAATCAATTTTACCATAGAAAGAATTTCTGGGACTCACTTTACAGTGAGTACCTCTTTTATTTGGGTTCAACAAGAAATTATCTCTTTCTTTGTTTTAAAGAAGTATTAATTTAAATTTGGTGACATAATCTTAAAAAGTATTTGTTTGTTTGTGCATAGTTTACCTACCATGTCTGGTAACCAAATTCTTTTAAAGGAATTTTGGTAAAAGCTCCGTTTAAAAAGGTCTTGAAGTGTCTTGCTATGCTAATACTGGCAGCTGGTTTCATTTCTTTAATGATTTCGTCCGAATTATTGTTTAAAATTGATTTATGGCTTCACCTGAAATTGAAACTTTTTAGAATAACTTGACAACTATAGAACAATTGTACCAATTATATTTCCCAAATTTATGATATCCTTTTGATTTTAAACCTGCTATTGGTAACGTCAAAATCGACTAACATCTTATCTTATACGCATAAACCTGACATTTTCTTTTGTTTTTTATTTCTTTTCGAAAATTTTGGCGGTTGCATCTACATCATCTGAAAAAAATTGTGTCGCGGTTCAATGTTCTTCATGATTACAAGATTACCTACCAAATATTTCGAAGAAATCTCCTTTCGACCTAATTGGAAATAGAAGTACGCTGCCACCTTACTTCGTATTTGCCTTTAATTTCTACGTGGGGAATCGTGAATGAAAGATCCAAAATGGTTGTTGTCTCATATCCGCTCTAAAATAATGTTAATAAATGCAAGCATTATAAATATTTGACACATACTTAATTTCCTGTATTGTGTAATTGCTGGCTCCGTAAGCTGTGACATTGCTGAAGAATGCAAGTTACTCAAAAGGTCCGTTTCATTTTCTATGTTAATTTTGGGGATAAATAGTGGATCGAATGCTAAGCACTAGTCGAAATCTTTTAATCCAGCGACTAAGTAAGGTCGTAAGTGATTAAAGGATTTTGAGGCATGTGTTAATTTCTGGGTCTGATTTCAGACATGGAATGATGTATTCCGCTGAAATTAAAGATAGTTCTTTAATCAAAACTTCCTAGGTAGAGGTTTTTGTAACACCGGAACTTTGTTCTTGAGATATAGTAGTCGAGTAAAAAGTGTAATTTACCAATTAGTGCAGTAAATAGAGATATATTTTTGACAAAAATAATAGTAGGATACTACCTACGCCATGTAATTGTAAATAGTACAAAGTACCTTGTATTCATGTTTTATACCAAAAATTAATTGTCATTATATAGTTAATTAACATTTAAATGCAAAGAAACGTGTTTTTTCTTAACTTTTTTTCTGAGTGAAAAGTAATAAAAATGTGTAAAAAGAAAAGTTGTAGAAGATAAGAATACGAATAAAATGAGCCCCAATTCGACTCGATAAGGTAATAACTTTCTGAGAAAATTGGAAAAGTTAAATATTTGGGTTTTTTTTTAAAATTCGTAGATCCGTCATTTTTGAGATGTAGGATAAATCTTTGTAGGAAATAGGAGGTAATGATACGTACTTAGTGTGTGTCAAACCCTGCAACTGTGGGGCAATTTAGTTTATGCAAAATTGAGATTTAAATTTTTTAAAGCAATATATTCAATCGAGGCTGAATGGTCGTGTGGTAGTCCGATTGTCAGAAATATAAAAAAAATTGTGAAGAAATAAAGCTGAACAAAACGTATCATTTTTTATTTGTTGATAAAATGATATTTAACACGCAAAAATGCATGCAAAGATGACTGGAAATTCAAGCATTTTTTTAATTTTTTGACAGTCGGACTACCATACGAGCATTCAGCCTCGATAAATAGGCTAAGTACAGTGTGCATATTTACAAAATTTATCCTACATCTCAAAAATGACGGATCTATTTTAAAGAAAAAAATATTTACTTTCCGATTTTCTTGAGCCCACCTGATCGAGTCGGGTGGTGCTCATTTGATGAAACATCTTCTACAACTTCTTTCACACCGATATGTTGGTTTGTACTTTTCCTCAGGGGAAAGAGTTGAAAACACTTTTACATTTAAATGTTAATTAACTAATGCTAATGACAATTCATTTACGATATAAGCTATAAATACAAGGTACTTTACTATTTTAATTATAGCGCAGGCGTATCCTACTATTATGTCAAAATGTACTGATTATTTGCTCTATTAACTGGGGTAAATTACGATAATCAGTTAATACTTTTTGTTTGAACAATACCTTCAAGAATATTAAGTATCCAAGAAAAACTGAAAGAAAAAAATGAAATTATTATTACCTTTATATGAAACAAATTTTGTTCCAGAACGTATCGTTTTTAAGCTAAATATTTTGAATAATTTATTTCTTAGTATCGGTGTCTAATTAACAACGATAGTAGTAAGTATTTACTTATAATTCATTATGTTAGGGTACTGGCTTTACTAAGTGTATTTATTGTACACATTAACAACTTAATTACTTAAGTTAGGTACAAACTGAACATTTGATACCTTCAGATTTTCTTTTATGAAGATGGAAAGGTGGTTGATGACACATCCGGTACATTAATTTGTGCATTGAATTTTACCGATTTTTTTCTTTTTAATGCAGTTATTATTTTTCACATAATCTTCCTGGAAAGCCACATATTTACTTGAAACAGGATTTTCTACATAACCTTGATACAGTCTCCCAGTGACCGAGTAAATTTTCTCTTGGGAATACCTGTTGGAAGTGAATGCACTACGCAGCACATGACCAAGAAGTACCTTCTAAAACCCTCTGATCTTTCCATCAACTGATAAGCTTCTTGCTGAAAGCATTCGTTGTCGACTTAAAATCATCAAAACATTTCCAATTTTGCCAACTTCAGTCACGGTATTATTGAAATCAACAGAGTTTCTATGTTGGTTGTTGTCTTGTCAGTTTGCCGAAAATTTGCCTTCGAGTTATGTAGAAACAACAACCTTTGGTAAAAGTTTGAAACGATTTGTTAATTTGTTGACAGTCTTCAATTTAATCTAATTTATTTATGCACAAAAAATCTACACAACATTAACAAAATATTTGACAATTTGAAAAGCTTTCAACCCATTTCCTTTCTGCTTTTTGTGTTAATAAATTCTTTTAAGCATTTCTTCTAAATTCAAACTGGTCCGCAATAACATGTTCAATGGCAATAATGGCGAAGTTTCTCTTGGTCCTAATAATGTTTCATACATCTAAGGCCATCAGGTCCTTTAGAGATTTGTTTTCAGAGATAAAACGCCTTTACGTGGTATTTTAAAAACTTTACCTCATTTGTAATTCTTGCAAATTTGATATTTTCATAGCGCATTGCCAGGTTAGTAGCAAAGTTTAATTGCTTTCCTTATTGCTCATTCAATTCCTCAAACTGAGATCCCAAAAAGATCAACAAATTTCTTTACGTGAGAGAATTGGTTTTCCATTTGTAGCATAAGATTGTCCAACAGCTTATTGAAAAAATCCTACTTTAAACCTTCGCAAATTTTTATTGCAATATCCTCGGCATTATCCTCCAAACGCTTTTCTTTTGATTTCAAGTTAATATTTTTAAAACCGGTGTAATCTTCTATTTCGGCAAGCTCAGCCATCTCTAATAACTGTTTAAACCTTGTTACCTATAGTCCTTTAGTCACTCGACGAGGCTTTTTACAGTCCTTTCAGCATCCATCGATTTTTCTTACAAAGATATGCTGTATGCTGCACAAATTCTATTTTAGAGAAATAACTAGTGACGACGAAAATTTCAATTACAAAATGGCAAAATAGTATTTGGTAAGGAAGGGTATCATTTTTAATAACACCTACTTCATCAGAACACAGTGCCGGTGAATTGCACCATCTGGGCATCTGCCCTAGCTGACTACCACGTTTGACTGTCACTTTTTAAAGATACCTTAAAAATCCCTTATTCCTTTTGCATTGACATTTATCAAAACTCACCGCTTATTCAGCGGTCAAATGGGCCGGTGCTTCAACCGGTTTAATCAGCTGATTAGGCGGTTATTTGCAGTAAGCGGTGAATTTAGAAAGGGTATGATGAGGTGAAGATCGGTGAAACATAGTTGACATAACCTACAAATTTTAACTGAATGGATTGTTTATATAATTGTGCAATCGTTTTTAGAAGGGGCGTTCAATGAATTTTATCCATTTTAAAAATACGTACTAATATTCTGAACACAATATCAATTGCAAATAAGCAAGCAAATAAAACATAAGTAAGGTTAACCGGAATTCATTCACCAAAACTCAAAAACCTGGTAGTTCGGAAGCGGCACCGGTTTCGATCTAGTGCTAAACCGGTTAATTTAGAAACACATTGGAGTAAATTGTACCATAACAAAATCGATCAGTTTAGAAACACTCTGGCTTTTGTATAGTGATATTTGAAAATTGCCTATTCCCATATGGTACAAGATGGAATCACCAGTAGGACATCAGCAGTAAGCCTGAATTTTCAGCCAACTGCTCCATAAATTTAATTTTATAATTCCATTGCTTTGTGAAATAAATTTTTAAAAAAAAAAAAAAAAAAAAAAAAAAAAAAAAAAAAAAAAAAAAAAATTCGTTAACTACCATAAAGACCATTTTTTTGGAAAAAATGACATATGACAAAAACTGTTAAGAATAAGATAACATAATTTAGGATTATATAAACTCAGAAATTATATGGACAATCTACCCATGCAAAAAATTATAGGTTTGTATTTAGAAATATCGGAGTTGATAGCAACTTTTGGCATTCACTTTGTATAGCTGAAGGTCTAAAAATATTTAGGTAGAACGAAAATGTTCAATTATGGCCGCATACCAAATTTCAAGTTTTTGATTTATCTTTACTTTTAATGCACACTGTACGCAGATCACCCTGTAGTACAATGGGAGTGTGTTAATATGATGTTGAATTAAACAATTTAAATTATGTACTGCATTTACATTTACGTACAATTTAACGTTTACACTGTTTATGCCAAATTAGAAAAATCTTGTATGTAAAACGTAAACAGCAATTTTTGTCACAGATTACATAAATAGTTATTTCGCTGGAGTTTGCGGTGACAAAACAGTCTTTTTCTAAAGGATCATAGGAAAACGTTACTATCATATTATTTTTTATTTAGTCTGTTTACTAACTAATTACTTATATTATTATGTGTAATTGTTGTTACTTTGGATGTAGACTGTTGGTGTGTTAATATAAGTTTTTGTCAACATAAAACCATATTCATTTCTAAATTTGAAAATGATAAGACAAAAAATACAATACGGTTGCCTTTTGCATTGATTTATACAAACTTAATCTTAATTGATGACCGTAACTTTCCGATTTACGAGTATATATATTTTAGTTCCCTCCTCTTTATATTCGTTTGGGTGAAAATGTCTGCTATTAGACATTGAGAAAGCAAACACAAAGCTGTTGTGTACGACTACTTATCGATAATTATAATAATAGAAAATAATAGACAGAATAATAATTTCTTTTAGTAGCAGCGGTACACGACATAAAATATCAAAATACTGCACTTTGTCATAAGAAGGTGCCACTTGGCACAGTTGTTCCTTAGTGTCTAAACAATTGATTTGACCCGAGGAAACAGCTGATTGGTCCATGGGGGACCAAGTTATGACGTCATTAATATGGCGTCACTATAGCACTCTTTAAAGCGGCGTATTATCGAAACTATAGCACCTAGAGACTTGAGTGACGGAACAAAATTAAAGCAAAAAGCATAAACTAACCTTTTTATAGAAACAAATATTTCGATAATTTCAACAGTGTTTGAAGGAGCAGCAAATTTAATTCAAAATTCCTGACGTCAGTACTTCATTTGCATATAACTATGTAGACTCAATGTTTTGAAAATTATACTCAACATTTTTGTAGACAGTACTTTCTCTTTTAAATGAGTACAAGTTATATATACTTAAATATTAACTGAAATAATCCATTTTTAAAATGTCAACACAAAACATCAACATTAAAATGTATTTATGTTTATTCTAATCTATTTCGTCACATAATTTTACTTTTTCGCACTTTAATTGCTTTAATAATGGGATTCCTTGTAAAAATAATAATACCAGGCAATGGTTGCAGTACATTATCTGATAGAAGTTGGAAAACAAAGAGGGGCTGAGTGTGCTGAAGATATCGTTTTGTATAAACTAATAAACGTAAACAATATTTGCAATTGAATTCCGTGGACTTAACAATGATTCTGATTTTATATGGATGCAGTAAGATGACATCCATTGCACCACTTGCTAAAAACCGTCACACTTTATGTTTTGAAAATGATTATTACCTGTTTTTTGGAGCACAAACTAGTTTCTTAGAACTATTGAAATTGAGAGCGACACGTGCATGGCTTATGATATTTGGGTAATATTAATTGCAGTGATTTCATAACTAGCGTATACAATAAGTTGCATCAATTT
>JALBCR010000446.1:0-64237 GCA_030710515.1 Abscondita cerata | reverse complement strand
CCAAGGTAATAGAAACCTTAGTGGTTCCTGAGATTTCTCAAGGGTTGATATTGGGGATCGACTTTTGGAAGGCGATGGCCTTCGTACCAGATTTCAGCAAGGGTCATTGGTCCTTTGGTACTGATGCGGTTGGACATGCGGTTCATTCGAGTGCGCTGAACATCAAAGACGACTTATCAAGGTCGCAACAGTCTTCGCTAGAGGCTGTTATCTCTGCCAGCTTTTCTTTACAGCCATCTGGTCTAGGGTGTACCCAGCTCGTTCAACACAGTATCCATACCAAGGCTGAGCCAATTAAACAACGGTACTATCCTCTATCACCAGTACTATCTCGGATTGTCAATGAAGAACTGGACAAGATGCTACAGTTAGGTGTAGTAGAGCCATCTACCAGTCCATGGTCCAGTCCTGTGGTCTTGGTTAGGAAGAAAGACAACTCCTATCGGTTTTGCATTGACTATCGGAAGCTAAATCAGGTCACGGAACGCAACGCTTATCCTCTGCCGTATATCACTTCTATCTTGGATCGCTTACGGGATGCTAGATTTCTCTCGAGTTTGGACATTCGTTCTGCTTATTGGCAAATTCCTTTAACTCCTGAATCCAAACCGCTTACTGCCTTTACTGTTCCTCATCGTGGATTGTTCCAATTTACTAGAATGCCGTTCGGTCTGCATAATTCTCCTGCAACCTTTCAGCGGCTGATCGACCAAATTATCGGTGCAGAGCTGGAACCGTTTTGCTTCGCCTACCTGGACGATATTGTTATCGCGACACCAACTTTCGACGAACATCTTCGAGTACTGGAAAAAGTTCTGAAACGATTATTTGCTGCCGGTTTGACATTAAATCAGGAAAAATGCCATTTCTGTCGTTCGGAGTTGAAATACTTGGGCTACGTTGTGAATAAAAATGGGTTGCTGGTGGATCCAGAAAAGGTGACTGCCATACTTAACATTCCTATACCGACCACGGTCACCGAAGTGCGACGCGTGATTGGCATGGCTAGCTGGTATCGCCGTTTCATACCGAACTTCGCTTCTCTTACTTCTCCTTTATCTGCTCTTACTCGGAAAAATGCTTTGTTTGTGTGGACACCGGAATGTCAATCTGCTTTCGTTTCTCTTAAAGAACACTTAGTTTCTGCTCCTATCCTGACTTGTCCTAATTTTTCTCTGCCATTTGTTGTTCAAACTGACGCTTCGGACTTTGGCGTGGGTGCTGTCCTTAGTCAGGAATCGCCTGAGGGGAAAAGGTTATCAGTTACATCAGTCGCTCCTTAACTAAAGCGGAGAGGCGCTATAGTACTACGGAAAAAGAATGTATTGCAGTCTTATTCGCCATTCTTAAGTTCAGACCGTATATTGAGGGCTCTCACTTCACCATCATTACTGACCATCACTCGCTGGTATGGCTTAACCGTTTGCAGAGTCCGTCTGGTCGTCTTGCTCGTTGGTCCTTACAACTCCAAGAGTATGACTTCACCATCAGACATAGGAAAGGCAAAGACCACGTTGTGCCAGATGCGTTATCTCGTGCTGTTCCTGCTGTTGGTGATGAAGCTGAAACCACCTCTCCTCATCTTGATTCCTTAGCTGTTCCTTCTTCTCTTGGTCTTGACTTACCTACTACAAATAAATGGTATAATAACTTACTGAATCGTGTACTCACAACACCTCACAAGTTGCCTCATTGGTCTGTCGATAATAACATCTTATATCGCAGAGTGACTAGTTCTTTACCACTTCTATGGTGGATCCGAATGATGAATGGAAGTTAGTCGTTCCGGCTGAACAAAGGAGACGCATCATTCAGGAGAACCATGATCCTCCAGTTGTTGGCCATGGTGGAGTAACTAAGACAACCGCAAGAATTCTGCAACATTATTACTGGCCTCGATTACGTGCAGACGTGGCTCGCTATATCCGCCGTTGTTCTACTTGCTCTTCCAATAAGGTATCTCAAGCAGCTCCTCCTGGAATGTTTGCTCCTCGTGCTCGTCCTACGGGACCGTGGCAAACTTTATGTTGCGATATTGTTGGGCCGCTTCCTCGTTCTTCTAAAGGCAATTGTTACGTGTTTGTGGTTGCCGATTGTTTCTCTAAATTTGCCCTTTTCTTTGCTATGCGTGTTGCTACTGCTGCTGCGGTTACTAAAATCCTGGAAGAACAGGTGTTTTTACTATTTGGAGTGCCGCAGTACCTTATTTCTGACAACGGAGTACAGTTCCGCAGTCGTGAATTCACTCAAATGTGTGAGAACTATCATTGCACCATCCTATATACTGCCAAATACCATCCGCAAGCAAATCCGGCTGAACGGATAAATCGCGTTCTTAAGACCATGATAGCGTCTTATGTTAAGGACAACCAGCGGAAATGGGATGTGAAGCTCCCTCACATTGGATGTGCAGTTCGTTCGGCGAAACACGAAGTGACTGGATGTACCCGTACTTTGCTCTATTTGGTCGTGAACATGTCATCTCTGGCAATCTCTTCAATAAATCACGTCTTGAACCAACTGACTCAGAACCTGATCATAATGTGTCTACTCGACGTTACGCGGCTATCCAGGAATATATACTTCAACGCCTTCGGAAAGCCTATGAAACTACACGAAATAGGTATAACTTACGCCGCCGACATGTCAAGTATAACGTGGGTGATCTGGTGTGGCGTCGTAACTTCCAACTATCCGACGCTTCGAAGCATTTCAATGCGAAACTCGCACCTAAATTCTTAGGCCCGTTCACGGTGAAAACTGTCGTGTCTCCCTGGACGTATGAACTAGCTGATTCTTTAGGAAAGTCACTAGGTACGTGGCACGTGAAAGACCTTAAGCCAGAACCTCTCTCGAATTCGGAAGAGGCTAATGCTGAACTTGCTGTGCTGGAGCCTAATTGTTTAGATCACTCTTTACTTTATCCTAGACGGAAAAAGCGTCGTAAACTTGCTTGTACTGCCAGCTAGAAGACACGGTTCATGACTGGATTTCTACTTGGACACGACTTATTTTACTTGACTATTTACTTTTGCTGATTTTTATCATATCTGTATTATTTTTTTCTTTCACGGGTTTCTAACGAATTTGCTCGGACTATCTTCCTTCTAGTAAGGAGAAGTTCGTATTTTCTCTTATATTGTTGCTGAATAAATTTCTTTTATTTCTGCCTTACTGTAGGTTGGTTATTAATGAGATTTACATCGAAATCTCTGATTTATTTGGTGCTCTCCGTATATCTTTATTTTCTTTCTGCGAGAACTGTATATACGTAGATACAGGTTCTTTTGTTTTTGGTTTGAGAAGCTTTATTTTTTTGGGGATGCCTGTTGACTTGAGTTCAAGTTGAGCGTGCTCCTGCTCTTGTTGACAATGCATCAAGATTGTTGGGTTTTCTTTTCTTTTTCTGGGAGATACCAAACCGCTTCGGCGAGCTTAATGATATACTGACTCAGTTCTAATTGAGTTAGCTCATAGTTATATTTAATTTTTTTTTTTGCTGGAACCATAATGGTTCACATTCGTTAGAATTCCATGTGATATGGGTAGGTTGGTTGGGCACGTAGGGATTGGACCTTCTCAGGTAAATAATACCAAAATTTGACCTTGAATTGGATTTCGAGCTTCGAGACTTAGTTTCATGAGTTCACGTAGTTGTGGGAGTACCGTGATTTCCCGATCCCGTGACGGATTGAACGCCCTCTCCTATATGGCTCGTTGGTGTACGTCTTCGCCAGTTTGGCAATCCTTTTCAAAGCCGAATTCAGACACCTGAATGTGTCTTGTCTTGTGTGAACGTCGTTTTTGTTGCTCTCTGTCCTCTCGAGGAGGGATAGAGTATTTCCCTTTTTCCTTGTCTTTGCTATCATCTGTTCCTTCTTTCTTTCTTGCGTAGAGGTACCGCTTTGGCTGGGGTTTCAGTGGGTGTTGGCGTGAGGGGGGAGTCGGAGCTCCTGTTTCTGGTACCCTTGTTTCGTTACCAGGCACACCAACCCTTAGGGGCCGTACGGGGCGAGCAAGATCTGGGGCAGGGGTAAACCGTTCGCCCTTAACCTCCGTCAATGGATCACTGGCCGTAGCCACTGCAGAACCTCAAACTGTTGACTTGTTCCAGTCTTTTACTTTTGGAAATTTTTGGGCAAAATTTTGGGATCCTTCCTTTCATTCTTCCATTATGCTATAGGGTTGGGGGGTTTATCCTCGGTTTTCAGAGTCGCACTCTTTAACTGCATATCCATTAGTCTTGTGGTGTCGGGAGTATCGGCCCAAGACTAAATCCTTTCCTGGGTGGGAGGACTTTATTTTGGGAAGGCTCAGTACTAAGGGTCGTGAATGGCGAGGGGTGGATTTTCACTGGGGCCCAATGACGCGAGTTTCCATCCTTCGCGAGGGTCTTGGTGGGAGTGATGCCTGGTGCCACCCATTCGACATGCACGCCGCTAGGGAAATGCCCGATCTTAATAATTTCCTAGGGTTTATCCTAACCTCTTGGTATTTGGGTTTCAGCCTTATCCTTATTCCTATCTTACCTTAAACCTTTCCTAGGGTACCTTATTTTGGGGTAATTCAGGGTGGTATTGTTTTAATTTGGGTTGGGGTTTCATTGGTTTTTAGGGCTCTGTCCTGGACGCTTGTCCAAACTTCAAACTTTACTATAATAATATTTTCTGTTGACTGGGTTTAGTAAGGTTGGTTGAGATACTGTTGGATGACCCACGTTTTCTTTACCTTGCTTCTCGGAAATCGCTAATTGCGAGTTTTTGTGGGCGTTCAATCTCTTGGTGTTATCCTTTTCTTTTTTCTTGGTCGTTGCTTGACTTTGTTGCTGGATACACCAAACGCTTCATGCGAGTTTTGAACAGATTTCATCAGATCAGCTACTCTTAGTTCAACAAACCGTCTATCTCTTAGGGGTTGGGTTTCATTAGGTTTTTATATGTGTGGGGTGGGTATCTTTGGTTATATGTCGCTCATGTTGGAGATTCCTTTTTTTTTTTTGCTGAACACCTACGGATGTTAATTTTCTGGATTATGTATGGTGCAGCGGATTATGTTTATCCTTCTGCGCGGGCTTGAAGTTTTGTGTGGGGGAATTTGTAACGGTCACTGTGAGTTAGGCAACACACAATACACGGAGTCGAGGTGTAAACGCGACATTTCTCCGTGTTCGCTCCTTAACGAAAATTTTTGGGGATTTAATTCCCAGAATTCAACTTCCGCGTTGTCCTAATTGGCCAATACATTTTCGGCTGATCTTCAATTTCCGCCTTGTAACAACTACTATCACGTCGTGTTACGTGAAATTCAAATTTGCCTTCATCTGAGTGCTTAATCGTAATTCCGTCAAATTTTCTAGTGCTGGGGAAAGGATTGATTACTCGATTTTCTGAAGTTTATCTTAGGACGGATGCGTGTACTAATTTCTTCTAATGGTCGCTCGATTGCACTCAGGTACGACAAATATTCTTCATGGCTTCTTCAACGTTACACCGTGCATAATTTTCAGATAAGGCGAGTTACTCCGGGATTAGAGTTACTCCGGGATTAGAGTTACTCCGGGATTAAAATTACTCGGCTTTAAAGGTTCTTTTGGCCTAAACAAAACCAATTACCTGGCTGATTAAATTCATCGTGGGATCTCTTTCTACCTTTTTTTGTCTTGTCGCTGCGTGTGTCGCATACTTGGGGTTTGCTGTTAAGATTGCTGAAGTACGGGACATCCTACCGAAATTAGGGGTCGCCGCAGCTGGAACCGACACCACATATCTGTATCTTCTCCTGTGTGTGTCAACATCGTAAACCTCTATCTACAACATAAGGTCAGATTTTTCTAATTATACTTCTGCGCTGAAAACAAACCATCTCCGGGACGTCACACTGCTACCGAAAACGTCTCAAGCGTAACACCTAAATAAGTAACTTGTCTTGGCACCTTAAGTGCAGTTAAATCTTTGGAACTCGAAACGTATTTGTTCACGTATTTATATTTTTTTGTTAATTCACTACAATATAATTAATTAACTTGTTGTGGCGCATATACTTGCCCAATCTGTAAACGAATGTGTACCGTAAAGGCGCGAACTTGCTTCATTTACCCACCATTGCTTGGGGATTTTAGAGTATAAGGGTAAGACCACGGAAGAGCGCTCTTTTGGGGAAACACCTAACTCTCCGATACTTTTTAACGCTAAATATTGCAACTGCGAACACTAAATACACCTTCGTATTGTGCGGGTGTGGTTACGTCGCCATCTTGTCTAGATTAATTAACGCCAGTGGCGTACCGCATAAATTATTAACTTGCTATTAATCTTATTTTTTTTCCTTCTTTTGTGTACGACTATATATATGGGTACGAACGAATACGCTTCGTAGAATTAACTTACGATGTAAGTGGATATATTTAAATTGTGCTCTGTTCCTTCTTCTTTATGGTGTGTTATTAAATATAACGTTTTGTAGGTTACTTGTGTCTCTCTCTCTCTTTATTGTATTTATTGCTCCTTTAATTTGTTACGGTTGATTGTTGCGTCTGTTTCTTTAGTTCGGAAGCAGGTTTGTATCCACGCATTAGGACTATGGCGCCCTCGGATTAAATCAAGACAGTTCTGAAGAAGCGGTGGATCCTTTTTCTCACCCACGCCCTACTCTTCGGCTGCCGGCAAAACTTACTTTTCTTCAATTAACCGTAGCAAATGGCCTAAGGTACAAAGGGGAAATTGGGAATCTACTAGGAAGGACTTTTTCCACGCAAACAGGCCCTGAGTACGCCATGCTTGCGAAGACGGACCAAACCAGGCTCCATAGTGCAGACATCTTACCATTTTTACCCCTTCTGCAAAATGGATGCGCGGCTCCAGGGATGGGCTGCGCCAGAACCCATGGAAAGCCGGTATTGCATGGCCAACCAAATATACTTATTTGGGGAATTGCCAAAAGGAAGGTGCGCAGGGCCATTGCCACCCTTGGTGAAACGCAGGGGTGGAGATCTGGGCATTCATTCAAAGAATTCAAAATTTAAATGTTAGTTAAACTATTTTTTTAATAAAATTAAAATACGAGAAGTCAAGTTGTACGTTAATTAAATTATTATTGTTTAGAATAAACTGGTTAACAATATATACCTTTTCTAGATTTAAGATAATTTTATTGTTGTTATTAATATGTAAAAGTTTATGATCTAATGATAAGTTATAGGTGTGGTTATTCTCAATTATATGTTTAGCAAAGTTTGATCTGTTCGGTTGGGAAAGAAGAATAGCTCTTTCATGCTCTTTGAATCTAATTTTAAAGCTTCTTTTAGTGCAGCCAATATATTCCATGTTACAGCTACCGCAAGATAAGTTGTAAATACCTTTTTGATTATTAAGTGGTAAAATGTCTGTGTTATTTTTGATAAAATTTAATGGGTTAGTTGTTTGAAAAGCTAATTTAATATCGTATTTTTTTGAATAATTGTATTAGATTGTTGTAGTTTTGGTTAAAATAAGTGAAAGAAATAAATTTAGGAAGTTCTTGGTTTATGGTAGAGTTAGAATTATTTAGAGTAGTAAATGTTTTTAAAGAATTTTCTTTTACAAGTTTCAATATCAATTTGTCGTTATAACCATTGTTTTGAAGCTATAAGTCTTATAGTATTTAATTCGTTAGTAAAATTTTTAGGGGATAAAGGAGTGATAAATAATCTAGTTATGTAAGCGTTGAATGATGCTATTTTATGTGACCAGGGGTGGTTAGAGTTGAAATGAATAACGGTATCAGTGAAAGTAGGTTTTCTGAAGATGTTAAAGTAAATTTTCTTGTCAAGTAATGTTAAACTTAAGTCAAAAATAATTAATAGTATTATTATTGGCGATTTCAAAAGTAAATTGAATGTTAGGATTAAATAAATTAAAATAAGATGTGAGGTGGGGAATATCATGAGTAGAGCCTTCGTAAATAATAAGAATGTCATCTACATAGCGTTTGTAAAAGAAAATGTTATGAATAAATTGGTTGTTATTGTCGTTTAAGATTTTATCTTCAAAGTTATCCAAGTATATCTCCGCAAGAAGGGGGCTTAGGCTGGAACCCATTGCAAGACCTGATTTTTGTTCATATATTTTTTGATTGAATAAAAAATAATTTTGTTTAAGACAAATGGATAAACAATTAAAGATAAAGTCAGCTTCAACGTCACTGAGATTGGAATTGTGGATGAGATCTTTCATGATTGGCATTAATTCTGACGTGGGTATTGAAGGGAAAAGATTAATTATGTCTAGAGATAAAAGGATTGCATTTTTGGGAAAAAGTTGTATTTTTGTAATTCTGTAATTAATTGAGATGAATTTTTAATAGAGTTTTTAAATTGTAAGTTTAAATTCTGTCTAAGAGTGGTATTTAACCATTTATTTATGTTATAAGTGATGCTGTTTTTAAAATTAACAATGGGTCTTACTGGGAGGTTATTGTTCACGATTTTATAATTATTTAAATTTTTGATTTTGTGTATTTTAGGTAATGTGTATAAACGTGGAATGGTATGTCCAGTGGGGATTAAGTATTTGACATTTTTTAATTTCTCAGGTATGTTTTTAAATAATTTATTAAAAGAAGTTTTAATTAAATTAGATTTATCTGTGGCTATGATATTGAATTGGTCGTTGTTGAGAAAAAATTCAGAAATTTGTAGGTAGTCAGGTTTATTAAGAATTAATAAACAATTGCCTTTATCTGCTTTAGTAATAGTTAAGTTGTTATCTTTGCAAATTTTCTTAATTCCTAGAAAGGTTGTCCACGCGTTAGGGAGTTTTTGAGTAAAAAACAATTAATGCAGTACTACCTTTACTCAGTCTTCTAACTCTATTTATAAATTTATTTACAATCAATTTGTCCAGTGCTTCTAAATCAATTATTGCTTAAATTATAAATAATACTAATCTATTTACATACAGTGGTTTAGAATTACTGGTAATATTATTATTTCTATTTTACATTTATGCTGACTTGTAATAGTTCTAGTTTTATTCCTTATTAAGTATTTTTGTCATTGTATTTATATTATGAAATGTGTGTCAATATGTTTACCTTCGTTTGTAATGAACTAAATTATATTGTGAAATTACATTTAAATTACGCTGTGAAATCTGTTTAATTTCCTAATTGAACATATTGCCACCTTAAGTTCTGGGAACTGCCACATATTGGTTCGACTTAACTAAGTGTGCTGATTAATTATCCTGACTTATCATTTATTT
The DNA here is from genome assembly GCA_030710515.1 of Abscondita cerata. Taxonomy (NCBI): domain Eukaryota; kingdom Metazoa; phylum Arthropoda; class Insecta; order Coleoptera; family Lampyridae; genus Abscondita; species Abscondita cerata. The sequence continues at coordinate 54,998 of JALBCR010000446.1, read as the reverse complement.
AATGTTTTATTTTTGTGACATATCATCTCTTATCTCTAACTGTTTTAGCTCAAATTCGGTTGCAGCTTCTTCCGCTCCTTTCCCATTTCTATTTCTAATTGTAATTCGCTTTTTACGTCTTTGCAAGACCTTCTTCCCGACATACAGCAATATCAGAACTAGTACACCAACAGATGCTACAGTGCTAGTGTTTACCAATACTGAATGATGTCGTATAGTTTTCCATTTCGTTTCGTCTAATTTTTGTTGCAATTCTTCTTCGTCGTATTTTAATTTGACTAAATTGTCATTTGGCTTAATAACTTCGTCTTGATCGAGATCAACTTCTGGACCGTTTATGATTCTTGACGTAGTCAGGTTTGCCACCACCGGACGAGTGAAACCAGCTAAAATTGGAATACTATCTGTCCGTCTTGGTGTTAATATCGTTGTTTTTGTAATGATTAAACAGTTTTGTGAAATAGTTATTATCCCCGTTTTATTCAATGAGACGTCTTCTCTAATTCCGTTGCATGTAATTGCAATTCGAAATTTCTCTGGTGCTATAAACAACCAGGCATTTTTGGTGTATAGCTGTTGCCAGATTACCTTTTAAATTTCCTTTGGGATATTGAACATGTTGATTTCTCGTTTCTTTGATAAATTTCGTCCACAATGCAACTAGGACTGTTATCAATACTTTTTAGTTGAGCTGGAGTACAAATATATACATAATCTTCTATTTTAGTATTTTTAATAAATTCATCTGCTGTACTTGTAAAGTATTGTTGTGAATTATAATCTATTCCAATTATGTCACTCGATAAATCCATCATCCAATATTGATGATTTTCTATTTTGTGCGGGATGGCTGTTGCTTTTATTAGCAAAAACTCCGTTGTTTCTAAGATGTAAAAATACCCGAACACATGAATAAATTCGTTGCTGTGTTCTAACCCGGTTTTTGAATTGGATATTCTAAAATTTGTATGCCTGCTGGTAATTTCCTGCTTGCTTTGTTTATTAAGTCTTCGATATGTGCTGGCGATATGAATTCATACAGATCTCCTTTATTGAAGTGTATATTTAATAGCTTTCTGTATAATTCTTCTAAATCGTCAATATAATTACTTGCTACTTGATATACGCTTAATAAATGAATAGCAAGTTTATTTTCATTAATCTTGTTATACCAACGTTGCATATCTCTTATTACATCCAATCCCTTATTCAACCTTTCTTTAAAATGATTTAATTTACTATTTATTCTTTGTTCCGTATCGTTAAATTTTGATAAAATTTGCAACATAAGTTTAGTTTGATGTTTCGTGGTTTGTATAATTTCCTTTTGATTCTTATCTAGGACTTCAATGTCTTTGTATACCTCATCGTTTACCCCAAATATTGATGTTAAAAAATCGCCAAGTACACCTCTCTTCTGTCTTTTACCTTTGATTTTTCTATACCCTTTTTTTAACCAATTGATAATTCGTTCTTTTTCTTCCAAATGATACATTAGTGACTGACATTCTATTGTGCTTGCTAAATCTTGCATTTGTAAGCACATTGCTTTATTTTATTTATTGTTTCATTTACTGATTGGGTATCGTTTTCAATTTTATTTTTTGGGAATTTTATCTCGATTCTAAACATCCCTTTCTCAATCCTTGCATGACCTATTTGTTCAATATACATTCCAGGTTGCGGATTTTCAATAACATAGTTTGTAATTATATTTGCTTTACCAATGCTAAGTATGTATAAAAATATCATAATCATCATTTTCCAACTTAAATGTTTTGCTTCCGCCGACCTTGTGGTTGAGGTAGGTTTTTCTTGGCCTGTACTCTTATTAAATTGCAACTTGCAACTGTTGCAACTTTTTATTACTTTGTGCTTCTTCATCATTTCCATTTATTGGTAACAGAATTAATTTATGTATTGGCCTTTTGAAGACTTGATTATCACTTCTTTTTACTGTGACTACTCTAACGGCTCCGTCTTCATCTGGATGCACTTCAATTATTCTGGCTATCGGCCATTGGGCTGCATTTAATACTTGTTCTTTAATTAAGATTACGTCCCCTATTTTAAGATTTTCTTTTTTTGTTTGCCATTTATAACGTTGTTGAAGATTATGAATGTATTCAGAAGACCATGCCTTCCAAAATTGTTTTTTCATTTTTTGCACGAGTTTCCATCTTCCTGTTAATTTTTTCTCAATGTTTTCTTGTACTTTATCGGCTGGTGTTAATAGTGCTTGTCCTATTAGAAAATGACTCGGTGTTATTACAGATGTGTCTTGTATGTCTTCCGAAAGAGGACATAAAGGTCTTGAATTAAGGCATGCTTCTATTTGATGTGTTAACGTTGATAATTCCTCGTAGGTCAATGTTGCATCTCCTATTATTCTTTTAAGATGATATTTTGTTGACTTCACACCGGCTTCCCACAGTCCACCAAAATGAGGAGATGAAGGGGTATGAAATGCCATTGCGTGCCTTTCGTAGCAAGTTCATCTGAAATTGTTGAATTTTTTATTATGTTCCCTACTTCTTCCTCTATTATTTTACTGGCTCCTATGAAATTTGACCCATTGTCACTATATATATTGGTACATCTGCCTCTACGACTCATGAATCTTTGCATGGCCGCTAGAAATGCTTCCGTTGTCATATCGCTAACTATTTCAAGGTGAATACCTTTTGTAGCTAAACATACAAAAATTGCAATGTATCCTTTATAGGATTTGTTGCCTCTGCCCTTAGAAACTCAGTTTGTATTGGCCCAGCGTAGTCCACTCCAGTGTTTTCAAAGGGTGCTGCTGGCCTTACTCTTGGTGTTGGTAATTGCCCCATTAATTGTTGAGCTGTTTGCGCTTTATATCGTACGCAAACAATACATTTATTTATATTATTCTTTACTTCTCTTTTTCCATTTATAATCCAATACTTCCTGCGCACGTATGCCAGTGTTTGTTGATTTCCTCCATGTAAGGTAATTTTATGTGCTTCTTGGATGATGAGCTTGGATAAGTGACTTTTTGCTGACAAAATTATTGGATGTTTCTCATCATAAGTTAGTAACGAATGTTGTAATCTTCCGCCGACTCTGAGAATGCCTTCGCCATCTATGAATGGATGTAGTATTTTTAACTTACTTTTATTATCTAGGGAATCCCCGTTCGAGAGGGCCGTAATTTCCGACTGATATTCATGATTTTGGTCGATTATTGTGATCTTATTTAGTGCTAATTGCAATTCTTTAACTGTGAGTGAACCAGTTCTTTTATTTTCAGATTTCTACAATTTTGTGCAAATCTCATGCACTGAGTAATTACTCGTACTAGTTTTGTTTTCGTTGAAAATGTTTTAATTATGTCTATGTTACTATTTTTTATGTTAACATGTAGACATAATTGTTTTTCTCTTTTGTTTCTTCTACCACTGGCTTTATTTGGATTTCATTAATTGGATAATGTGTTTGTTTTAACCACTCAGGTCCGTTCCACCATTGAACTAATTTTTTAAGTTTGATTGCCTCTACTCCTCTTGAAATGTAATCAGCTGGGTTCTGTGCTGATACCACATGATGCCAAGCGTCCTTAGCTATATACTGATTTATTTCTGATACTCGATTCGCCACGAATGTTTTCCACTTCGACGTATCTCCTTTGATCCAAGATAAAGTGATTGTTGAATCACTCCAAGCATAAATACGAGGATTTTTTAATTGTAACGCCTTTTTACTCTGTTCAATAATTTTGCTAAAAGATGAGCAGCACATAACTCTAATCTTGCTAGTGTAGTTTTTGTCTTGATTGGCGCTACTTTTGATTTTGCTGTTATTAACGTTATTTCACCATTTGATACTACTTTTAGATATACTACCGCCCGTATGCCTTTTCTGCCGCATCACAAAAGCCATGTATCTCAATTTCTGAATCTTTAGTTTGTCCAGTCCACCTTTTGATTGTTATAGTTTCTATGTCTGCCAGTTGCATATAATATTTACTCCAACTTTCTTGTATTTCGTTTGGAATCGGTTCGTCCCAACCCAGTTTTTTAATCCACAATGTTTGTATAAAATTTTGGCTCTTATTGTGACTGGTGCTAACCAGCCTAATGGATCAAATAATTTGGCAACTTCCTTTAGAATTGTTCTTTTTGTTCTAGGAGGATCATTTTTGACGTGAACTTTGAACTTAATTGAATCATCTTGAGGCGACCAATTTATGCCTAAAGATTTTTTGAATTCACCTTCTTTTATTTCTTTAATGGCGTCATCTTGTAATTCTGAAGATAAATTGTTCATAAAATTTTTCGAATTACAGAACCACTTCCTTAAATTGCATCCACCGCTTTTAAACATTTCTATTAATTGCTCTTGCAGGTTTATTGCTTCCTCTTCTGAGTCAGCCCCACTTATTAAATCGTCTACATAAAAATCATTCATTGTTATTCTTGACGCTTCTGGGAATCTTAATTCTTCGTCTTTTGCCAGTTTCTGCATTGTTTTTACTGCTAGGTATGGTGACACCGCCATTCCATACGTAACAGTTGTTAATTTAAATTCTTGAATAGGATCTTTGTGATTGAACCTATACAGAATTCTTTGATAATCTTGATCATCCTCATGAATTTTTATTTGTCTGAACATCTTTTCGATGTCAGCCGTGAACCCTATTTTGTGAGTTCTCCATCTCATTAAAATATCTGCTAATTCTTGCTGTAGCCGCGGACCGACATACATTATATCATTTAGGCTCTTCCCATTAGTTGTTTTGCACGATGCGTCATAAACTACTCTTTGTTTACTTGTCGTGCTATCCTCTTTGATTACAACATGATGTGGAAGATAATATAACCCTTTTGTTCTTCTGATTTAGGTACTAGTACCATATGACCTAAATTCAAATATTCATTCATAAAACTCTTGTATCCTTCAGTTAAATTTTTATCCTTATCTAAGCGTTTTTCAACTTGTATTAGCCTTGCTGTTGCTCGTGACCTTGATTCGCCGAGTTGTTTATTTTCTTTGAAAGGAATGCGTACTTCATACGCTCCGTTATGTTGTCGTTTCACTGTATTTGCATAAAATTCTTCGCAAAATTCTTCTTCATTATTTAATCGTACGGGTTCATTTATGTCCTCCATTTCCCAATATTTTGATAATTCAATTTCTTCTGCCCGCGTAATCATACTGATTATATTAATGTTCTTCTCTGGTTGAGTTGGACTATTTCCTTGAATTATCCAACCAAACTCAGTGTTTTGTCCTAACAATCCATCATCCGTTTTCTTAATACCTTGTAATATTATTTCTTTATAATCCGTTGCACCCAATAATATATCTATTGGTCCGGCTGTGTAGAATGTTGGATCGGCTAATATACAATTGTCCCATTGTTCTAATTTTGCTTCAATACTTTTTTCTGGTAGCGATTTTGTTAATTTTGGCAGAATCATCAATTCTGTTGTTAATGTATAATTACTGGAATACCTTGGTTTGCATACTACGCGTATTTTACTGTTTGATTTGATGCTTGTTTTTTTTGCACCAATTCCGTTTATTTCTGCTCTGATTTTTTCTCTCGGGAGATTTAATACTGCTGCTGCCTCTTCGGTTATGAATGATCCTTGTGATCCTGAATCAATTAATGCCCGCAGATACTCCGTTCCATTTTCCCTATTTTCACTTTAATCATTGCTGTTGCTAATAAAACCGTTGTGTTGTGTTGAATTACGTGACTCGTAACTTCTTTACTTTTTTGTGAGTTCTCCAATCTTTATGATTGTGATTAAAAAGTACCATTTTAATTTTAAATAGAAAGTTTTGTAATTCTGTTTTGAACTGTGAGTTCTCGTATAAATGAGGATATTTATCGAAGGAATTTAAAGATTCTGCCGAAGTAATGTAGTAATCTTTATGGTCAATTCCTTTTTGTGGTAGTATAAATTTCAAACATTTGTTTAAGTATTCAGTTTGTTGTACGTTAAAGGTTGAATTAGATAAATTAAGGAATTTGTTGAAAAATGGGTAAGGATTATTGACATGAGTGACCGGTGGTTTGGTAAAAATGGTTCTAATAAAATTAAAGTTATCAAGACATAAAGGGTTGTGAAGATTATCATTAATCGATATCTTATTGACATTAGATAAATGTTTGTTAGGTGATTTCTGATAAGTTGCATCCGCTTGCTTCTTTACAATCGGAGGATTAAATTGAGAGCAATAATTAACAATTTTGGGTTTTAAACTAGAAGTAAATAATTGTTTATGGAAGTTAGAGTTACATTTTTTGTTGTTGTTGTAACAATCAGTGTTAAATTTGGTTAGTTGGGACTTATTAAATATTAGGTTAATTTTGTTAGTGAGGTTAGATTTATATTTAATGCATTTTGAAAACGTTTTGGTATATGTTTGTATATAGTTTTCTTTGAGGCGTTTTGTCGATTTTGAAATCTTGGATTTCTATTGATTGAGCGATGATGGATGTAAACGAAATGGAAGTGATTGAAGCAGGAGGAGTTGAAATTGGAGTAGGAAGCAACATTGGTGCCGACTTGCCCATGCCAACCGATGCTGGTGCGGGGGTGGCACAGCACCCGTTGCACCAACCCGAAGGAATAAGCTGGCCAACAATGCCCCCAATTGAAGACGATGGCGAACCAGAGGCCCTGGGCCTGGTGTCAACCAGGTGGGAGCCGGCAGCGGCGCCAAGTCTATTCACGACTGGTAGGCCACTAGAGGCTCAGTTCATTCCCGGGGTGGTGGTTGAGTCCTATATTGGAACGAGCGTGGGAAATGGGAGGTGCACAATTGACCTGAGCGGATGGGTGATGGATGCTGAGGAGATTCCGCACGTCCGGGATGAGCGAGACGTGGTAGTGACTCGCCGAGTCATTGGGTCCCCTAAAGGCGTGGTTAAAACCATGCGGGAGTTTACCAATGCATTCACTCGTGCCAAAACACCAATCAATGTGATTGAGAAAATGCAGTGGGCTGAGAATGCCAAGATAACCATCATGCCCGTCTTTGCTGGTGCTTTTGGAGTCGCCACCGATGAGGCGTCATTCCGTGCCCGGAAGAATCTGTCGAGTGTATTTCCGGATGCAACGCCGAACCTAACGGAGGTGTCGGTGGTTTGCAGACATGCCAGAGATGTAATAGATGCGGGGGTAAACACGGAACGCATATGCCTGCGCTTGGCAGCCCTGGTCGTGGAGACTGCGTTTGCACAGAAAACGCCAGGGAAGAGTGGAGTTAGATGTGGTTGAGCTCGCCCCGATCAGAGTGATTAACACATGGACAGACTTTCGCCGCATGGTGTCTGACGACACGTTGAGGCCTGGGAATAATTACATTCCATGGCACATGCTGGATAGCATACCGATTGAGATTGAAGCAACAATTGTGCAGATACTACGCATAGCCGCATCTTCGGATGTGTCTGTGCGGACCGATGGGCTATGTGCCATGCGCATGTGGCCAGAGATTGCGAATGCCTCCCTGTTGACCTCTGTCAACATAGGAGAGGAACTTCGCTACAAGCCAGGTTCTATGTGTATCCGTCCGAGGTATACATTGCCGCAAAGCTCTGGATTCTACGCTATGGCAACATTGACATGCTTGAAAAGCACATACAATTCTACGCCAACTCATACTGGGCAAAACGCGGCGAGGAATTAGCCATTGCAACCCCCTTCCTCCGACCAACCATCACCATGCCCGCCTCATATCTGCGGGGTTCCTAATGTTCCCGTATATGGAGCCCCATCTGCCCAGGCCGCGCTAATCGGCCAAATACCGGCAATGGACATCAATGCTTTATTGGCAGAGGCAGTGGCAACCGTTCAACTACTTGGATATGTAACGAACATTGCACGCTGGACGACATCAGACTACGCAATAGTACAAGGAAAAGTTTCAGGAGAGGATATAGCCAAGCGAGTCGAGATCTTCCGTTTAGTTCAGGGAGAAGTATCATTTTGGCAGATAGTGCAAAATTAATCAATGGCCTAAGGTACAAAGGGAAATTGGGAATCTACTAGGAAGGACTTTTTTCCACGCAAACAGGCCCTGAGTACGCCATGCTTGCGAAGACGGACCAAACCAGGCTCCATAGTGCAGACATCTTACCATTTTACCCCTTCTGCAAAATGGATGCGCGGCTCAGGGATGGGCTGCGCCAGAACCCATGGAAAGCCGGTATTGCATGGCCAACCAAATCTACTTATTTGGGGAATTGCCAAAAGGAAGGTGCGCAGGGCCATTGCCACCCTTGGTGAAACGCAGGGGTGGAGATCTGGGCATTCATTCAAAGAATTCAAAATTTAAATGTTAGTTAAACTATTTTTAATAAAATTAAAATACGAGAAGTCAAGTTGTACGTTAATTAAATTATTATTGTTTAGAATAAACTGGTTAACAATATATACCTTTTCTAGATTTAAGATAATTTTATTGTTGTTATTAATATGTAAAAGTTTATGATCTAATGATAAGTTATAGGTGTGGTTATTCTCAATTATATGTTTAGCAAAGTTTGATCTGTTCGGTTGGGAAAGAAGAATAGCTCTTTCATGCTCTTTGAATCTAATTTTAAAGCTTCTTTTAGTGCAGCCAATATATTCCATGTTACAGCTACCGCAAGATAAGTTGTAAATACCTTTTGATTATTAAGTGGTAAAATGTCTGTGTTATTTTTGATAAAATTTAATGGGTTAGTTGTTTGAAAAGCTAATTTAATATCGTATTTTTTGAATAATTGTATTAGATTGTTGTAGTTTTGGTTAAAATAAGTGAAAGAAATAAATTTAGGAAGTTCTTGGTTTATGGTAGAGTTAGAATTATTTAGAGTAGTAAATGTTTTAAAGAATTTTCTTTTACAAGTTTCAATATCAATTTGTCGTTATAACCATTGTTTGAAGCTATAAGTCTTATAGTATTTAATTCGTTAGTAAAATTTTTAGGGGATAAAGGAGTGATAAATAATCTATTTATGTAAGCGTTGAATGATGCTATTTTATGTGACCAGGGGTGGTTAGAGTTGAAATGAATAACGGTATCAGTGAAAGTAGGTTTTCTGAAGATGTTAAAGTAAATTTTCTTGTCAAGTAATGTTAAACTTAAGTCTAAATAATTAATAGTATTATTATTGGCGATTTCAAAAGTAAATTGAATGTTAGGATTAAATAAATTAAAATAAGATGTGAGGTGGGGAATATCATGAGTAGAGCCTTCGTAAATAATAAGAATGTCATCTACATAGCGTTTGTAAAAGAAAATGTTATGAATAAATTGGTTGTTATTGTCGTTTAAGATTTTATCTTCAAAGTTATCCAAGTATATCTCCGCAAGAAGGGGCTTAGGCTGGAACCCATTGCAAGACCTGATTTTTGTTCATATATTTTTTGATTGAATAAAAAATAATTTTGTTTAAGACAAATGGATAAACAATTAAAGATAAAGTCAGCTTCAACGTCACTGAGATTGGAATTGTGGATGAGATCTTTCATGATTGGCATTAATTCTGACGTGGGTATTGAAGGGAAAAGATTAATTATGTCTAGAGATAAAAGGATTGCATTTTTGGGAAAAAGTTGTATTTTTGTAATTCTGTAATTAATTGAGATGAATTTTTAATAGAGTTTTTAAATTGTAAGTTTAAATTCTGTCTAAGAGTGGTATTTAACCATTTATTTATGTTATAAGTGATGCTGTTTTTAAAATTAACAATGGGTCTTACTGGGAGGTTATTGTTCACGATTTTATAATTATTTAAATTTTTGATTTTGTGTATTTTAGGTAATGTGTATAAACGTGGAATGGTATGTCCAGTGGGGATTAAGTATTTGACATTTTTAAATTTCTCAGGTATGTTTTTAAATAATTTATTAAAAGAAGTTTTAATTAAATTAGATTTATCTGTGGCTATGATATTGAATTGGTCGTTGTTGAGAAAAATTCAGAAATTTGTAGGTAGTCAGGTTTATTAAGAATTAATAAACAATTGCCTTTATCTGCTTTAGTAATAGTTAAGTTGTTATCTTTGCAAATTTTCTTAATTCCTAGAAAGGTAGAAAAATCTTTATGATTGTGATTAAAAACAGTACCATTTTTAATTTTAAATAGAAAGTTTTGTAATTCTGTTTTGAACTGTGAGTTCTCGTATAAATGAGGATATTTATCGAAGGAATTTAAAGATTCTGCCGAAGTAATGTAGTAATCTTTATGGTCAATTCCTTTTTTGTGAGGTATAAATTTCAAACATTTGTTTAAGTATTCAGTTTGTTGTACGTTAAAGGTTGAATTAGATAAATTAAGGAATTTGTTGAAAAATGGGTAAGGATTATTGACATGAGTGACCGGTGGTTTGGTAAAAATGGTTCTAATAAAATTAAAGTTATCAAGACATAAAGGGTTGTGAAGATTATCATTAATCGATAACTTATTGACATTAGATAAATGTTTGTTAGGTGATTTCTGATAAGTTGCATCCGCTTGCTTCTTTACAATCGGAGGATTAAATTGAGAGCAATAATTAACAATTTTGGGTTTTAAACTAGAAGTAAATAATTGTTTATGGAAGTTAGAGTTACATTTTTTGTTGTTGTTGTAACAATCAGTGTTAAATTTGGTTAGTTGGGACTTATTAAATATTAGGTTAATTTTGTTAGTGAGGTTAGATTTATATTTAATGCATTTTGAAAACGTTTTTGGTATATGTTTCAATCATAAAATTATCAAAGAATATTGAACACAAATTTTTAGATAAGTATAGGTGAGTATTGTAAATTTCAGTTTCGATTTCAGATAATTTAGAATAGTTAATATTAATAAAATGTTTAAGAATTTTCAATTTAGCTTTAAAAATAATGTCAAAAATAACCTTGTTGGTGCAGTTGGTAACCGTGTTGACTTGAATGCATTTCGGAAAATCTTCAACTTTTGCATTGATTGAGGAACCAAATTTTTAATAGGTTTTCTTTTCTTCCATAACAAGTTCTTGAAGCGATTTAATTTGGATTGGAATTCCATAATGGTAATAACAAAGTTGGCGCTTAGTGTTAAGGAATTATGTCATAAAAACACATGTGGAAGTACTCCTATTCCTTATTTATTAGTAAAATAACTGGCTAAAGACGACCCGGGTTTCGATGCATATGCATCATTCTCAAGTCAAAATTAAAATTGATTAAAACATCTAAGAGTAAGTAAGAAATTTGAAAAATATATATATACTTGGATAACTTTGAAGATAAAATCTTAAACGACAATAACAACCAATTTATGCATAACATTTTCTTTTACAAACGCTATGTAGATGACATTCTTATTATTTACGAAGGCTCTACTCATGATATTCCCCACCTCACATCTTATTTTAATTTATTTAATCCTAACATTCAATTTACTTTTGAAATCGCCAATAATAATACTATTAATTATTTAGACTTAAGTTTAACATTACTTGACAAGAAAATTTACTTTAACATCTTCAGAAAACCTACTTTCACTGATACCGTTATTCATTTCAACTCTAACCACCCTGGTCACATAAAATAGCATCATTCAACGCTTACATAAATAGATTATTTATCACTCCTTTATCCCCTAAAATTTTACTAACGAATTAAATACTATAAGACTTATAGCTTCAAACAATGGTTATAACGACAAATTGATATTGAAACTTGTAAAAAGAAAATTCTTTAAAACATTTACTACTCTAAATAATTCTAACTCTACCATAAACCAAGAACTTCCTAAATTTATTTCTTTCACTTATTTTAACCAAAACTACAACAATCTAATACAATTATTCAAAAATACGATATTAAATTAGCTTTTCAAACAACTAACCCATTAAATTTTATCAAAAATAACACAGACATTTTACCACTTAATAATCAAAAAGGTATTTACAACTTATCTTGCGGTAGCTGTAACATGGAATATATTGGCTGCACTAAAAGAAGCTTTAAAATTAGATTCAAAGAGCATGAAAGAGCTATTCTTCTTTCCCAACCGAACAGATCAAACTTTGCTAAACATATAATTGAGAATAACCACACCTATAACTTATCATTAGATCATAAACTTTTACATATTAATAACAACAATAAAATTATCTTAAATCTAGAAAAGGTATATATTGTTAACCAGTTTATTCTAAACAATAATAATTTAATTAACGTACAACTTGACTTCTCGTATTTTAATTTTATTAAAAATAGTTTAACTAACATTTAAATTTTGAATTCTTGATTTCGATACTCCTTTACAGTTTTCTACATTATTAACTTTATTTTCACCAACAGATACCCTTCCTCTCGGTTTCTCTCGTCATCCTTTCCTTCGCAACCCGTACTCACTTTCCGTCCATCGTTCGCAGGAAAAGGTCGACAGCATCACCATGCTCCCTTTACCTTGCTTACTACAAATCATGTGACATTAACTACATAAAATATTTTTCAAATTTCTTACTTACTCTTAGATGTTTTAATCAATTTTAATTTTGGTAAGTTGCATCTGCTTGCTTCTATAATTGATTATATTGTTTATATTGTTTAATTATTTTAGACTTGAGAATGATGCATATGCATCGAAACCCGGGTCGTCTTTAGCCAGTTATTTTACTAATAAATAAGGAATAGGAGTACTTCCACATGTGTTTTTATGACATAATTCCTTAACACTAAGCGCCAACTTTGTTATTATAATAAAATTAATATTAAGGATGTATGGAAAACTAGTGAAATGTCATCGAAAGACTGGCTATTGGGATTTCTTAAAAGGCATCCAAATTTGTCAATCCGCATACCAGAAGCTACAAGTCTTTGTAACGATGCGTTTTAGTTCTAAGTATCACACCGTCACTAAATTAATTAGAGCAATTAATTTTAGGATAAGGCCGAGTTTGTTATGTATTTAACTGTTATTAATTTTACGTATTATCAATTGTGAACCCAAAGCAAAGTACGATAGCGCCCCGCTAAGTTTACGTGCGCACGCAGTCCCCTCCGTAAGCCAGTTGCCCCACTTAAGCTAGGCCTTATAAAAGCGTGAGCTCTTGCGTTAAACACACAGGCTCCACAGCGCATTCGTTCTCTGCTCTCAGTAGCGAACGGACGTTCTTTAGCTCTGAGCTCTTAGCGACATAGCGACTTCTGCTTTTAAAAGCAACCCAAAGTTATTTTTTAGGTTTCGTTGCATTACGTATGTAATGTAACAACTTAAAGAATTCCTTTAGTACGGCGACTGCTATTTTATAGCAAACGCGATTTTGTTTTCTGTTTTCATAGGATAAATGGACTCCGTCGTGTTGCCTACCGAAGATTGGAAGAACATCGCCGCCGCCGCCGCCATCACCACCACCAACAACGCCATGGACCTTCAACAGGATGACATCCGGCAGTTAAGGGAAGAGAATCGCGAGTTGCGAAAACAGATCGCAGATCTGTCTAAGCAACTTGCCGTCTTCACTAACGCCTACGGACCAACCACCCCGCCGGACCAACCAACCCCGCCGGACCATCCACCCCAGCCGCGAAGAAAGGAAGGAAGAAGAAGACGAAAAGCCAACGCCCGGAAGAAGAATTCCCGCCGCTGCCGAACTACGACGCCGCTCCGAAGTCGAAACCGCCTACCTCAGATGACGAAGATACCGAAGTCCAGACCCCTACCCCGTTGGACGAGGATTTTATGGAGCAGGATGGCTTCTCTCATTTGTCCAACAAGAGAAAAAGGTCGAATGTCTCCGTGATTTCCGACGCCATCGCAGAGGACACCACCGCACCTAGGACAACGAAGATACCACCAATCGTTCTGCACAGCCAGAACGATTACTGTAAAGCCCTAACGACGTTAATGGAAAATAACGTTTATGTCTCTAGGGCAAAGACGACGCGACACGGAGTGTCTATCCAGGTTGAGACGGCCGAGACTTCAGGGCTGCCACCGCCGCGCTGGAAACCAACCGCCAGGGATTCCACTCCTACCTTCTGAAGGAGGAACAACCCCTAAAGGTCGTCATCCGCGGCATGCCGCTCTACGACGAAGCCATCCACGACGTCAGAAGCCACCTCGAGGGTATGGGTTACGATGTAAACAAAGTCTCGAGAATGATTTCAGGCCGAACGAAAAGACCGACTCCGCTACTCTTGATTCAACTGAAGAGGAACCCGCGAGCGAAATCTATTTACGAACTCACCGAGATCGGAATAGTTCAAGTCCGCGTAGAAGCACCGCACCCGCGAGGCGACATCGGGCAGTGCTACCGATGCCAACGCTTCGGGCATTCCGCTCGTTGCTGCAGAGGGGCCCCGATGCGTCAAGTGCTTGGAGCCGCACTTCTCGTACGAGTGCACTAAGAAGAGGGAGGACGGACCCGCAACCTGCTGCAACTGCCAACAGGACCACCCGCCAACTACAAGGGATGCCCGGCGCACCCGAGAGACGTCTAACTAACCCGCCTCTTCCACAGGTACAAAGGACACCTAATCCCGCGCGAGGAAGGTGGAACCGTCGACGTCGTTCGCCGCGGCCACCGCCGGTCGCAACCAACCCGCCCCAATCCCAGCAAAGAAGCCCCGCGAGGTCATTCAAGAGGTCACAAAGAGGAAGCTCGTTTCATCGCCGAACTCCTCAAGCAACTTCGCACGCCAATCCGCAACTGCGCTTCACGCGGTCATCGCGGCCCACCCCAACCCACTCATAACGCGGATCTGGGATTACGATGTAAATGACATGCCAAGGCACAAAAGGCCGAAGTATGTCATCTTAGGTTAAACTAGAATGAATTGTCAGCCCAGAGGATCGGAAATAAACGGATGAGGAAACTCTGAAGTTGAAAGCCGATCCAATGGGGTTATTTAAGTATTTCTTGTCATTTAGGATTAAGCTACAAAAATTGTAAAATTGAAGTAGCAAATAAACATGTATGAAACTAAACACACAGGCATCAGTTCGACATTCGTTCTCTGCTCTCCGTAGCGAACGGACGTTCTTTTAGCTCTGAGCTCTAGCGACATAGCGACTTCTGCTTTTAAAAGCAACCCAACGTTTTACTTAGGTTTCGTTGCATTACATATGTAATGTAACAACTTAAAGAATTTTTTTAGTAAGGCGACTGCTATTTTATAGCAAAAGCGATTTTTGTTTTTCTGTTTTTCATAGGTTAAATGGACTCCGTCGTGTTGCCTGCCGAAGATTGGAACAACATCGCCTCCGCCGCCACCACCACCAACAGCGCTATAGATCATCAACAGGACGACATCCGGCAGTTAAGAGAGGAAAACCGCGAATTGCTCTATGTTGGTACCGCTATTAGTGAGAGGGCCGTAACCAGTGCCATGATGCCAAAGTTGCAGCCGTCTAATCAGAACACGATTAGAAACTTGGCGAATTACATTGTCGAGTCGGTATCCTCCGTTAACAACATGGGTATGTATGCCAAGCTGTTGTAGTGGGCATTCGTGCATGATGAAGTTGACGTTGCAGGCACGCCACCCTTAGCCATCGAGTTTAACGATGCGAACAATATAAACTTTGTCAACCTGGATGACCCAAACCTGAATTATAATGATATAGTTCAGCCGATACTACAGGGCCACATTATACTTGTTGATAGGGTAGACTATGATGGCCACGATCTAATGGCCCTGAATTGCTTAGCTAAAAGCGGGATGAGGTTTGCTGCAGCAGCTGCTCACTCCCTACCGCATGCAGCATATGTGCGTTGGGCAGGCATCAATGTAACGGTGCTCCTGCACGGGGTGGCCCCACCTCAGCCCCCTGCAGAAGTGATATCCTCGGAAAGACTCATATCACTAGCTATAAAGATGGCAGAACAGAGAGGTGAACAAAATATTTAACAGATGGCCTGTACTGGGTCCTAGACCATGTTGGTGTGAGATATGATCGAGGAGGTAACAGAGCTCGCTGGCAATTTGTGTTGCCAGAGTTCCGCGTCACCAACCCCATTATCCCGAGACCCATGGACTACAATGTCACGCTGAGACTAGTGGATGTGCGGCCGACTAGCGACATTGCAGATGCCAGTGAGTTCAGGCAATGGGTGGCCATTCGCAATGTTGACCGCATGCGGCTGGCTGCCTTGTACAGTGCTGCTTATTCCATATTCACAACCACTTGGCTGCATAGCATCCAGGTGAAGGGTGAAGCCTTAACGCAATGGAATATGGGCCTACCGCTGCCTCCTCAAACAGCCATGATCATGGAGGAAATGAACAGCGTTACCGGAATGACGGGGCGCAGGCCTGAGGCGATGATATACGACGTCGTCAAATGCTGTTTCACCCGTTATATGGGGGTAAACGTTGCCCGGTGCATACACAGAGGGAATATGTGGTTGGGGGCGAAAGGCAGCAGAACGGATGTCGCGGGCGCATATGCGCACGTGACACAGAAATGTGACCCCAAGACACCTAATCCCACTGGTCATCGACAATTTCATAAGCGTCCGACCTCGGGAGTGGGGTCTTGTAGGACCTCGACCCAAGGTTGATTTTTCTAAGGAAATAGTACTAGGTGATGCCCCCCAAGCCCAGGGGTGGAGGGCAGTGCTGGGTTCCCAGGGCTACGCTGATGCCGCAACAGGGGCATAGCAACAGATCGCAGAACTGTCTAAGCAGCTTGCCTCCTTCTTTGATGCCTACCGACCAACCATCCCCGCCGGACCAACCAGCCCCGCCGCTAAGAAGTGAAGAAAGAAAACGAAGAAGACGGAAAGCCAACGTCCGGCTGAAGAATTCCCGCCGCTGCCGAACTACGACGCCGCTCCGAAGTCGCATCCGCCTCTTTCAGAAGACGCAACTACCGAAGTCCCGACCCCTACCCCGTTGGACAAGGACTTCATGGAGCAGGATGGCTTTTCTCTTGTGTCGAACAAGAGAAGGGTCTACTGTTTCCGTGACTTCCGACGCCAACACTGAGGACACCACCGCACCTACTAGGACGACGAAGATCCACCAATCGTTCTGCACAGCCAGAACGATTACCGTAAGGCGCTAACGACGTGAAAGGAGAATAACGTCTCTGTCTCTAGGGCAAAGACGACGCGACACGGAGTCTCTATCCAGGTTGAGACGGCAGAAGACTTCAGGACTGACACCGCCGCGCTGGAAACTAACCATCAGGGATTCCACCCCTATCTTCTGAAGGAGGAACAACCCTAAAGATTGTCATCCGCGGCATGCCGCTCTACGACAAAGCCACCCACGACGTCAGAAGCCACCTCGAGGGTATGGGTTTCGAAGTAATCAAGGTCTCGAGAATGATTTCAGGCCGCACGAAAAGACTGACCTCGCAAATATATGTATTTTCCGTATTGGAGGATTTCTTTTCTACCTAGTGAACTAAAGTGACTTCTGAACAAAATATTTCAGTACCTTCAGCTTACTGCTAACGATTAGTTCCGAGTTAGTGCTCGCTACAGTTATATTGGAACTTGGCGCCCAAAATAAAATAAGACTATTACTTTCTGGTATACTGAGACCCCAACGTGTAACAGCCCACCACCCAACTCACCGGTTGCAGGGTATTTCTTCATCGCTGATTTGTACTTTTTAGTATCTTTGTTCAATTTGCTGTTACTAAGGCACCACAACCCTAGTCACCAGGGAATAAATGGTAACAGTTTCTATGGGCTACGTAGCACATTCCAGAATTTTTCTGATCAGCAAGAGATCGGACTATCCAACTACGCTGAACAAGCGGCTAAGGTTTATTATTGACTCACCACAAAGACCTTAGAAAACTAGCATAATATTTAGCGATTGCTAATAAAATCAATATTAAGGATGTATGGAAAACTAGTGAAATGTCATCGAAAGACTGGCTATTGGGATTTCTTAAAAGGCATCCAAATTTGTCAATCCGCATACCAGAAGCTACAAGTCTTTGTAACGATGCGTTTTTAGTTCTAAGTATCACACCGTCACTAAATTAATTAGAGCAATTAATTTTAGGATAAGGCCGAGTTTGTTATGTATTTAACTGTTATTAATTTTTACGTATTATCAATTGTGAACCCAAAGCAAAGTACGATAGCGCCCCGCTAAGCTTACGTGCGCACGCAGTCCCTCCCGTAAGCCAGTTGCCCCACTTAAGCTAGGCCTTATAAAAGCGTGAGCTCTTGCGTTAAACACACAGGCATCAGTTCGACATTCGTTCTCTGCTCTCCGTAGCGAACGGAGGTTCTTTTAGCTCTGACCTCTAGCGACATAGCGACTTCTGCTTTTAAAAGCAACCCAACGTTTTACTTAGGTTTCGTTGCATTACATATGTAATGTAACAACTTAAAGAATTTTTTAGTACAGCGACTGCTATTTTATAGCAAAAGCGGTTTTGTTTTCTGTTTTTATAGGTTAAATGGACTCCGTCGTGTTACCTGCCGAAGATTGGAACAACATCGCCGCCGCCGCCACCACCACCAACAGCGCTATAGATCATCAACAGGACGACATCCGGCAGTTAACAGAGGAAAACCGCGAATTGCGGAAACAGATCGCAGAACTGTCTAAACAGCTTGCCTCCTTCTTTGATGCCTACGGACCACCACCCCCGCCGGACCAACCACCCCCGCAGGACCAACCATCCCCGCCGGACCAACCAGCCCCGCCGCGAAAAAGTGAAGAAAAAAAACGAAGAAGATGGAAAGCCAACGGCCGGCTGAAGAATTCCCGCCGCTCCGAAGTCGCATCCGCCTCTTTCAGAAGACGCAACTACCGAAATCCCGACCCCTAACCCGTTGGACAAGGACTTCATGGAGCAGGATGGCTTTTTCTTGTGTCGAACAAGAGAAAGAGGTCTACTGTTTCCGTGACTTCCGACGCCAAGACTGAGGACACCACCGCACCTACTAGGACGACAAAGATCCCACCAATCGTTCTGCACAGCCAGAATAAACATGTATGAAACTAAACACACAGGCATCAGTTCGACATTCGTTCTCTGCTCTCCGTAGCGAACGGACGTTCTTTAGCTCTGAGTTCTAGCGACATAGCGACTTCTGCTTTTAAAAGCAACCCAACGTTTTACTTAGGTTTCGTTGCATTACATATGTAATGTAACAACTTAAAGAATTTTTTAGTAAGGCGACTGCTATTTTATAGCAAAAGCGATTTTTGTTTTTCTGTTTTTCATAGGTTAAATGGACTCCGTCGTGTTGCCTGCCGAAGATTGGAACAACATCGCCTCCGCCGCCACCACCACCAACAGCGCTATAGATCATCAACAGGACGACATCCGGCAGTTAAGAGAGGAAAACCGCGAATTGCTCTATGTTGGTACCGCTATTAGTGAGAGGGCCGTAACCAGTGCCATGATGCCAAAGTTGCAGCCGTCTAATCAGAACACGATTAGAAACTTGGCGAATTACATTGTCGAGTCGGTATCCTCCGTTAACAACATGGGTATGTATGCCAAGCTGTTGTAGTGGGCATTCGTGCATGATGAAGTTGACGTTGCAGGCACGCCACCCTTAGCCATCGAGTTTAACGATGCGAACAATATAAACTTTGTCAACCTGGATGACCCAAACCTGAATTATAATGATATAGTTCAGCCGATACTACAGGGCCACATTATACTTGTTGATAGGGTAGACTATGATGGCCACGATCTAATGGCCCTGAATTACTTAGCTAAAAGCGGGATGAGGTTTGCTGCAGCAGCTGCTCACTCCCTACCGCATGCAGCATATGTGCGTTGGGCAGGCATCAATGTAACGGTGCTCCTGCACGGGGTGGCCCCACCTCAGCCCCCTGCAGAAGTGATATCCTCGGAAAGACTCATATCACTAGCTATAAAGATGGCAGAACAGAGAGGTGAACAAAATATTTAACAGATGGCCTGTACTGGGTCCTAGACCATGTTGGTGTGAGATATGATCGAGGAGGTAACAGAGCTCGCTGGCAATTTGTGTTGCCAGAGTTCCGCGTCACCAACCCCATTATCCCGAGACCCATGGACTACAATGTCACGCTGAGACTAGTGGATGTGCGGCCGACTAGCGACATTGCAGATGCCAGTGAGTTCAGGCAATGGGTGGCCATTCGCAATGTTGACCGCATGCGGCTGGCTGCCTTGTACAGTGCTGCTTATTCCATATTCACAACCACTTGGCTGCATAGCATCCAGGTGAAGGGTGAAGCCTTAACGCAATGGAATATGGGCCTACCGCTGCCTCCTCAAACAGCCATGATCATGGAGGAAATGAACAGCGTTACCGGAATGACGGGGCGCAGGCCTGAGGCGATGATATACGACGTCGTCAAATGCTGTTTCACCCGTTATATGGGGGTAAACGTTGCCCAGTGCATACACAGAGGGAATATGTGGTTGGGGGCGAAAGGCAGCAGAGCGGATGTCGCGGGCGCATATGCGCACGTGACACAGAATGTGACCCCAAGACACCTAATCCCACTGGTCATCGACAATTTCATAAGCGTCCGACCTCGGGAGTGGGGTCTTGTAGGACCTCGACCCAAGGTTGATTTTCTAAGGAAATAGTACTAGGTGATGCCCCCAAGCCCAGGGGTGGAGGGCAGTGCTGGGTTCCCAGGGCTACGCTGATGCCGCAACAGGGCATAGCAACAGATCGCAGAACTGTCTAAGCAGCTTGCCTCCTTCTTTGATGCCTACCGACCAACCATCCCCGCCGGACCAACCAGCCCCGCCGCGAAGAAGTGAAGAAAGAAAACGAAGAAGACGGAAAGCCAACGCCCGGCTGAAGAATTCCCGCCGCTGCCGAACCACGACGCCGCTCCGAAGTCGCATCCGCCTCTTTCAGAAGACGCAACTACCGAAGTCCCGACCCCTACCCCGTTGGACAAGGACTTCATGGAGCAGGATGGCTTTTCTCTTGTGTCGAACAAGAGAAGAGGTCTACTGTTTCCGTGACTTCCGACGCCAACACTGAGGACACCACCGCACCTACTAGGACGACGAAGATCCCACCAATCGTTCTGCACAGCCAGAACGATTACCGTAAGCGCTAACGACGTTAAAGGAGAATAACGTCTCTGTCTCTAGGGCAAAGACGACGCGACACGGAGTCTCTATCCAGGTTGAGACGGCAGAAGACTTCAGGACTGACACCGCCGCGCTGGAAACTAACCATCAGGGATTCCACCCTATCTTCTGAAGGAGGAACAACCCTAAAGATTGTCATCCGCGGCATGCCGCTCTACGACAAAGCCACCCACGACGTCAGAAGCCACCTCGAGGGTATGGGTTTCGAAGTAATCAAGGTCTCGAGAATGATTTCAGGCCGCACGAAAAGACTGACCTCGCAAATATATGTATTTTCCGTATTGGAGGATTTCTTTTCTACCTAGTGAACTAAAGTGGCTTCTGAACAAAATATTTCAGTACCTTCAGCTTACTGCTAACGATTAGTTCCGAGTTAGTGCTCGCTACAGTTATATTGGAACTTGGCGCCCAAAATAAAATAAGACTATTACTTTCTGGTATACTGAGACCCCAACGTGTAACAGCCCACCACCCAACTCACCGGTTGCAGGGTATTTCTTCATCGCTGATTTGTACTTTTTAGTATCTTTGTTCAATTTGCTGTTACTAAGGCACCACAACCCTAGTCACCAGGGAATAAATGGTAACAGTTTCTATGGGCTACGTAGCACATTCCAGAATTTTTCTGATCAGCAAGAGATCGGACTATCCAACTACGCTGAACAAGCGGCTAAGGTTTATTATTGACTCACCACAAAAGACCTTAGAAAACTAGCATAATATTTAGCGATTGCTAATAAAATTAATATTAAGGATGTATGGAAAACTAGTGAAATGTCATCGAAAGACTGGCTATTGGGATTTCTTAAAAGGCATCCAAATTTGTCAATCCGCATACCAGAAGCTACAAGTCTTTGTAACGATGCGTTTTTAGTTCTAAGTATCACACCGTCACTAAATTAATTAGAGCAATTAATTTTAGGATAAGGCCGAGTTTGTTATGTATTTAACTGTTATTAATTTTTACGTATTATCAATTGTGAACCCAAAGCAAAGTACGATAGCGCCCCGCTAAGCTTACGTGCGCACGCAGTCCCCTCCCGTAAGCCAGTTGCCCCACTTAAGCTAGGCCTTATAAAAGCGTGAGCTCCTGCGTTAAACACACACTACCATGGATGCGACACCGACCACCAGCGTTGACCAGGCCGCCACCGATGCCCCACCGCCGACAACCGAAGATGACTTCCAACCGGTTAAGAAGAAGCAGAGGAAGACTAAGAAGAAGTCAACAGCACCAACCACGCCCATGGACATCGACCACCGCCGCGACCAAGACGACTCCCAATCCGAAGACGACGTCTCTACCCTAAACCCCCAGACATACGCCGGAACCCCTACCCAAAACCCATCATCCCAAACCAACGACAACCCTACCTCAAATCCACTACCAGCCACCTCAACGACAGAACAACGAATCCCGGCCATTGTTCTTCGGGACAAATCCAAATGGCCAACGACATCCACCCTTTTCGACTCCAACAAAATACGCTTCACCAATGCCGTCACCGTCCCGGAAGGCATTAAAATCATTCCCACCACCATCTCCGACTACCGTGCCATGAATACCCTCATGGACAAATACAACCTTCCCAAACATACCTATTCCCTGCCTAGCGAAACTTCTCTCAAAGTAGTTTTCCGAGGCATTCCCGAAACTACACCAACGTCCCAAATCCTAGCGGAACTCGAATCCATGAAGTTCACTCCTACCAAAGTCATCCAGCTATTCAAGCGGAACAAATCCCCAATGCCTCTATTCCTCGTTCTCGTTCCTAGAGAACAAAAATCCATCTACAACCTTACCCACTGCTGCAGAGTAGCAATCCGCGTCGAACCCTTAATTAACGAACGAAGATCCCACCAATGTTTCCGATGCCAACTCCACGGTCATTCCCAATCTAAATGCACTGCTCCTTTCCGCTGCGTCAAATGCAGCGAGGCCCATCCTTCCCATGAATGCACCAAAACCCGCGACCAACCCGCTAAGTGCGCCAACTGTGGTGGACCACACACGGCAAACTACGGCGGCTGCCCAGCCTCAATAAAATCCCAGCAAACTAGAAGTCCCAAAACCCTAGCTTGGTCTAACCCACAACTTACATCCGCTGCTTTATTCCCTTCATTACCTTCAAAACCCACCACCAACCCGATCAAACCTCCACTACCATTTGCTGCACCCGCAGCCAAACAATCAACTCACACCCCAAACAAACAAGCCCGCATTGCGGAAATCTTAGGCAATATGCTGTCCTCCTTTAGCCAATCTAACCCGTCCGAAGAAGCCACCAAATCCTTTTAGAAAACACCCACCAACTACTGTCCTTAACCTTTTAAACAACCAACATGGCAGTACGACCTAAAATTCCTTCCCACCTCACCATTTCCTTCTGGAACTGTAACGGCCTTCGTTACAAAACCACCGAACTCGATGAATTCCTAAGAGATCACAACATCGATCTCATCCTACTCTCCGAAACTCACCTTAATCCTTGCCACAAGGTTAAAATTCCTAACTACAACCTATTCCGCAACGACCGCGACGCAAGAGGCGGTGGCACCGCAATCTACGTTAAACGATCCTCAAACACCACCTTGCCCCAAATCCTACCCTAGTTCACATCGAAACCACCTCAATCATTGTTGAGACGGCCTCCGGCAAGATCAAGATGATTGCGTCCTACAAACCACCTAATTCTCCATTAACCAACTCCGACCTCGACAAACTCTTTCCCGACGACAATCCCACCATCGCTGCAGGCGATTTCAACTGCAAACACCCGTCCTGGAACAGCCGCATCCAAAATACCAATGGAAGAATATTATCCACATACCTTGACGCACACCCGCAACTGTCCGCACTCGCTCCTGTCGAACCTACTTTTATCCCGACAAACTTCCGCCCGGATATCCTAGATATAGCCATTACCCAAAATATTCCTCTGATCCCAACAATATACGCACTCTCCGAACTTAGCTCAGATCACAATCCCGTAATCCTCCACCTCGGCCCAATCTCACATGACCCACCTCTCGAAACCCGCAAAATTACCGACTGGACCAAGTTTACCCAATTCCTAACCGAACAAACAGACCCTATTCCTATCATAAACACCCATCAAGACATAGACCTAGCCACAACATCTCTCCAAAAATCCATCCTAAAAGCACACACACTGTCCACCACCACGTCTACCACCACCAGACCCACCACCTTACCTCGCCATTTAAAATCCCTTATCCAACAGAAAACTGCGCCAAACGCACCTACATCCGCACCCTTAGCCCTCAAGATAAACAAATCCTAAACCGACTACAACTCCAAGTCCGCACCGAAATCCAAAACTTCCGCAACGACTCCTGGACAAACAAACTCGAATCCTTAAACCACGACAACACCTCCTTATGGCGTATGCAAAAATTCTTCGCAACGCCAACCAATCTCCCGAACATCCAATTCACTCGACCAACGGCCTCGTCTTTTCTCCCGAAGAAAAGGCCGAATCCCATGCCGACAACCTAGAAATCCAATGCAGTCCAAACTATCAAATCGCCGATCTCGATCACGTATCCCGCATCGAATCCCAAGTGTCCCGGTTCTTATATCACGATCACAACGACGAACCCATCACGCCAGCATCCCCTACCGAAATCCGAAAAATCATTCGTTCCCTCCGGAAGCGTAAAGCTCCCGGTCCAGATCAAATCACCAACCACATGATCCAACGACTTCCGAATAAACCTATCGCATTCCTAACCGCAATCATAAATTCCATACTTAGACTAGGCTACTTCCCGCAGACTGGAAAATAGCCGACGTCATAGTAATTCCTAAACCCCTGAAAGACCCCAAATTTCCACAAAACCACCGTCCAATCAGTTTACTTCCGGCTCTTTCAAAAATCGCTGAAAGAGTAATTCTCCACAGGCTTAACCTGGAACTATCCCGATTGCAAATCCTTCCCGACGAACAATTTGGTTTCAGACCAAACCATTGCACTACCCAACAACTTCTACGCGTAACCGAATACTGTTACCAATCCATGGCCAACAACCAGGCCGCCGGTGCAGTATTTCTCGACGTTTCTAAGGCTTTTGACCGCGTCTGGCATGCTGGCCTCGTATACAAATTAATCCGCTCCAACATCCATTCACGAATAGTCCGCATAATCCACTCATTCCTCTCACACCGCAAAATCCAAGTAAAACAAAAACACGTAAAATCAACAACCCGTAACCTTACCGCCGGAGTTCCGCAAGGCTCTGTCTTATCTCCTACTCTTTTCAACCTCTACACTCACGACATCCCAAAACTCCTCGCACCGAGCTAGCCCTATACGCCGACGACACCGCCATCCTAACCCGATCCTGGCAATCCAGACACCTAACGCTAAACCTACAAACCGCCCTCGACATCCTAGAATCCTGGTTTACCGACTGGCTTATCTCCGTAAACGCGGAGAAAAGCGCTGCAGTCATCTTCTCCCGAAAACTCAAACACCGTCCCGACGGACAACTAACCTTCCAAAACACTCCAATCCCATGGACCAAATCCACCAAATACCTAGGCGTCGTTCTAGACAGCCGCCTCACGTTCGCATCCCACATTCAATCGGCCTCCAACAAAGGTCGAGGTTCCCTAAAATCACTTGCACCCCTTTTATGCCGTAAAAGCTCCCTGTCTCCCAAAAACAAACTTCTCCTTTACAAGTCCATTATAAATCCCATCATGCTTTACGCATCTCCCGTATGGAGTCACGCCGCCCCCTCCCACATCAAGAAACTCCAAACCATCCAAAACAAAGCTCTTCGCCTCACCTTTAACGCTCCTTGGTTCATCCGCAACAAAGACCTACACCACGACGCTAAATTCCCTACGATCCTAGAACAACTACGTCACCGCACCGTCTCCCGTATCACGAAAAACCAAACCCATCCCAATCCGCTTATCCGCAAAGCCACCGACTACGACGTATCCTATCCTTACAAGTTCAAACGTCCCAAGACCGCTTTCCCCGACGACCTAAATTAACTTCTCTCTTCCCCCGCCGACAATCACAACCAACACTTAAACATTTCACATCAGACAAAATCCCTCAAGACGACGGGGTAAAAGGACATTTCCTGACCCATCATCCATGACAAGACAAGACAAGACATTAAACACACAGGCATCAGTTCGACATTCGTTCTCTGCTATCCGTAACGAACGGAGGTTCTTTTGGCTCTGACCTCTACCGACATAGCGACTTCTGCTTTTAAAAGTAACCCAACGTTTTACTTAGGTTTCGTTGCATTACATATGTAATGTAACAACTTAAAGAATTTTTTTAGTACAGCGACTGCTATTTTATAGCAAAAGCGGTTTTTGTTTTTCTGTTTTTTATAGGTTAAATGGACTCCGTCGTGTTACCTGCCGAAGATTGGAACAACATCGCCGCCGCCGCCACCACCACCAACAGCGCTATAGATCATCAACAGGACGACATCCGGCAGTTAACAGAGGAAAACCGCGAATTGCGGAAACAGATCGCAGAACTGTCTAAACAGCTTGCCTCCTTCTTTGATGCCTACGGACCACCACCCCGCCGGACCAACCACCCCGCAGGACCAACCATCCCCGCCGGACCAACCAGCCCCGCCGCGAAGAAGTGAAGAAAAAAAACGAAGAAGATGGAAAGCCAACGGCCTGCTGAAGAATTCCCGCCGCTCCGAAGTCGCATCCGCCTCTTTCAGAAGACGCAACTACCGAAATCCCGACCCCTAACCCGTTGGACAAGGACTTCATGGAGCAG
The DNA here is from genome assembly GCA_030710515.1 of Abscondita cerata. Taxonomy (NCBI): domain Eukaryota; kingdom Metazoa; phylum Arthropoda; class Insecta; order Coleoptera; family Lampyridae; genus Abscondita; species Abscondita cerata. The sequence continues at coordinate 28,164 of JALBCR010000446.1, read as the reverse complement.
GATGGCTTTTCTCTTGTGTCGAACAAGAGAAAGAGGTCTACTGTTTCCGTGACTTCCGACGCCAAGACTGAGGACACCACCGCACCTACTAGCACGACAAAGATCCCACCAATCTTTCTGCACAGCCAGAACGATTACCGTAAGGCGCTAACGACGTTAAAGGAGAATAACGTCTCTGTCTCTAGGGCAAAGACGACGCGACACGGAGTCTCTATCCAGGTTGAGACGGCAGAAGACTTCAGGACTGCCACCGCCGCGCTGGAAACTAACCATCAGGGATTCCACTCCTATCTTCTGAAGGAGGAACAACCCTAAAGATTGTCATCCGCGGCATGCCGCTCTACGACAAAGCCACCCACGACGTCAGAAGCCACTTCCAGGGTATGGGTTTCGAAGTAATCAAAGTGTCGAGAATGATTTCAGGCCGCCCGAAAAGACTGACCTCGCAAATATATGTATTTTCCGTATTGGAGGATTTCTTTTCTACCTAGTGAACTAAAGTGATTTCTGAACAAAATAATTCAGTACCTTCAGCTTACTGCTAACGATTAGTTCCGAGTTAGTGCTCGCCACAGTTATATTGGAACTTGGCGCCCAAAACAAAATAACTATTACTTTCTGGTATACTGAGACCCCAACGTGTAACAGCCCACCACCCAACTCTCCGGTTGCAGGGTATTTCTTCATCTCTGATTTGTACTTTTTAGTATCTTTGTTCAATTTGCTGTTACTAAGGCACCACAACCCTAGTCACCAGGGAATAAATGGTAACAGTTTCTATGGGCTACGTAGCACATTCCAGAATTCTTTCTGATCAGCAAGAGATCGGACTATCCAACTACGCTGAACAAGCGGCTAAGGTTTATTATTGACTCACCACAAAAGACCTAAGAAAACTAGCATAATATTTAGCGATTGCTAATAAAATCAATATTAAGGATGTATGGAAAACTAGTTAAATGGCATCGAAAGATTGGCTATTGGGATTTCTTAAAAGGCATCCAAATTTGTCAATCCGCATACCAGAAGCTACAAGTCTTTGTAACGATGCGTTTTTAGTTCTAAGTATCACACCGTCACTAAATTAATTAGAGCAATTAATTTTAGGATAAGGCCGAGTTTGTTATGTATTTAACTGTTATTAATTTTTACGTATTATCAATTGTGAACCCAAAGCAAAGTACGATAGCGCCCGCTAAGTTTACGTGCGCACGCAGTCCCCTCCCGTAAGCCAGTTGCCCCACTTAAGCTAGGCCTTATAAAGCGTGAGCTCTTGCGTTAAACACACAGGCTCCACAGCGCATTCGTTCTCTGCTCTCAGTAGCGAACGGACGTTTTTTAGCTCTGAGCTCTTAGCGACATAGCGACTTCTGCTTTTAAAAGCAACCCAAAGTTATTTTTAGGTTTCGTTGCATTACGTATGTAATGTAACAACTTAAAGGATTTCTTTAGTACGGCGACTGCTATTTTATAGCAAACGCGATTTTGTTTTTCTGTTTTCATAGGATAAATGGACTCCGTCGTGTTGCCTGCCGAAGATTGGAAGAACATCGCCGACGCCGCCGCCATCACCACCACCAACAACGCCATGGACCTTCAACAGGATGACATCCGGCAGTTAAGGGAAGAGAACCGCGAGTTGCGAAAACAGATCGCAGATCTGTCTAAACAGCTTGCCGTCTTCCTTAACGCCTACGGACCAACCACCCCCGCCGGACCAACCAACCCCGCCGGACCATCCACCCCAGCCGCGAAGAAAGGAAGGAAGAAGAAGACGAAAAGCCAACGCCCGGAAGAAGAATTCCCACCGCTGCCGAACTACGACGCCGCTCCGAAGTCGAAACCGCCTCCTCAGATGACGAAGATACCGAAGTCCAGACCCCTACCCCGTTGGACGAGGATTTTATGGAGCAGGATGGCTTCTCTCATTTGTCCAACAAGAGAAAGAGGTCTACTGTTTCCGTGACTTCCGACGCCAAGACTGAGGACACCACCGCACCTACTAGGACGACAAAGATCCCACCAATCGTTCTGCACAGCCAGAATAAACATGTATGAAACTAAACACACAGGCATCAGTTCGACATTCGTTCTCTGCTCTCCGTAGCGAACGGACGTTCTTTTAGCTCTGAGCTCTAGCGACATAGCGACTTCTGCTTTTAAAAGCAACCCAACGTTTTACTTAGGTTTCGTTGCATTACATATGTAATGTAACAACTTAAAGAATTTTTTAGTAAGGCGACTGCTATTTTATAGCAAAAGCGATTTTTGTTTTTCTGTTTTTCATAGGTTAAATGGACTCCGTCGTGTTGCCTGCCGAAGATTGGAACAACATCGCCTCCGCCGCCACCACCACCAACAGCGCTATAGATCATCAACAGGACGACATCCGGCAGTTAAGAAAGGAAAACCGCGAATTGCTCTATGTTGGTACCGCTATTAGTGAGAGGGCCGTAACCAGTGCCATGATGCCAAAGTTGCAGCCGTCTAATCAGAACACGATTAGAAACTTGGCGAATTACATTGTCGAGTCGGTATCCTCCGTTAACAACATGGGTATGTATGCCAAGCTGTTGTGGTGGGCATTCGTGCGTGATGAAGTTGACGTTGCAGGCACGCCACCCTTAGCCATCGAGTTTAACGATGCGAACAATATAAACTTTGTCAACCTGGATGACCCAAACCTGAATTATAATGATATAGTTCAGCCGATACTACAGGGCCACATTATACTTGTTGATAGGGTAGACTATGATGGGCACGATCTAATGGCCCTGAATTACTTAGCTAAAAGCGGGATGAGGTTTGCTGCAGCAGCTGCTCACTCCCTACCGCATGCAGCATATGTGCGTTGGGCAGGCATCAATGTAACGGTGCTCCTGCACGGGGTGGCCCCACCTCAGCCCCCTGCAGAAGTGATATCCTCGGAAAGACTCATATCACTAGCTATAAAGATGGCAGAACAGAGAGGTGAACAAAAATATTTAACAGATGGCCTGTACTGGGTCCTAGACCATGTGGGTGTGAGATATGATCGAGGAGGTAACAGAGCTCGCTGGCAATTTGTGTTGCCAGAGTTCCGCGTCACCAACCCCATTATCCCGAGACCCATGGACTACAATGTCATGCTGAGACTAGTGGATGTGCGGCCGACTAGCGACATTGCAGATTCCAGTGAGTTCAGGCAATGGGTGGCCATTCGCAATGTTGACCGCATGCGGCTGGCTGCCTTGTACAGTGCTGCCAGACCAACCAGCACCGCCGCGAAGAAGTGAAGAAAAAAACGAAGAAGATGGAAAGCCAACGGCCTGCTGAAGAATTCCCGCCGCTCCGAAGTCGCATCCGCCTCTTTCAGAAGACGCAACTACCGAAATCCCGACCCTAACCCGTTGGACAAGGACTTCATGGAGCAGGATGGCTTTTCTCTTGTGTCGAACAAGAGAAAGAGGTCTACTGTTTCCGTGACTTCCGACGCCAAGACTGAGGACACCACCGCACCTACTAGGACGACAAAGATCCCACCAATCGTTCTGCACAGCCAGAACGATTACCGTAAACGCTAACGACGTTAAAGGAGAATAACGTCTCTGTCTCTAGGGCAAAGACGACGCGACACGGAGTCTCTATCCAGGTTGAGACGGCAGAAGACTTCAGGACTGCCACCGCCGCGCTGGAAACTAACCATCAGGGATTCCACTCTATCTTCCGAAGGAGGAACAACCCCTAAAGATTGTCATCCGCGGCATGCCGCTCTACGACAAAGCCACCCACGACGTCAGAAGCCACTTCCAGGGTATGGGTTTCGAAGTAATCAAAGTCTCGAGAATGATTTCAGGCCGCCCGAAAAGACTGACCTCGCAAATATATGTATTTTCCGTATTGGAGGATTTCTTTTCTACCTAGTGAACTAAAGTGATTTCTGAACAAAATAATTCAGTACCTTCAGCTTACTGCTAACGATTAGTTCCGAGTTAGTGCTCGCCACAGTTATATTGGAACTTGGCGCCCAAAACAAAATAAGACTATTACTTTCTGGTATACTGAGACCCCAACGTGTAACAGCCCACCACCCAACTCTCCGGTTGCAGGGTATTTCTTCATCGCTGATTTGTACTTTTTAGTATCTTTGTTCAATTTGCTGTTACTAAGGCACCACAACCCTAGTCACCAGGGAATAAATGGTAACAGTTTCTATGGGCTACGTAGCACATTCCAGAATTCTTTCTGATCAGCAAGAGATCGGACTATCCAACTACGCTGAACAAGCGGCTAAGGTTTATTATTGACTCACCACAAAAGACCTAAGAAAACTAGCATAATATTTAGCGATTGCTAATAAAATCAATATTAAGGATGTATGGAAAACTAGTTAAATGGCATCGAAAGATTGGCTATTGGGATTTCTTAAAAGGCATCAAAATTTGTCAATCCGCATACCAGAAGCTACAAGTCTTTGTAACGATGCGTTTTTAGTTCGAAGTATCACACTGTCACTAAATTAATTAGAGCAATTAATTTTAGGATAAGGCCGAGTTTGTTATGTATTTAACTGTTATTAATTTTTACGTATTATCAATTGTGAACCCAAAGGAAAGTACGATAGCGCCCCGCTAAGTTTACGTGCGCACGCAGTCCCCTCCCGTAAGCCAGTTGCCCCACTTAAGCTAGGTCTTATAAAAGCGTGAGCTCTTGCGTTAAACACACAGGGACAGTCGCTCTCTGCGATCCGTAGAGAACAGACGTGTTTTTTGTGCTCTCGAGCAACCTGCTTTTTGAAGGCTATATTTACGCTATTGACGTTTCGTTGCATTAACTAGTTAATGTAACAAGAAAAAATTCTTTTACGGCGTTTGCTTTTGCTTTTCTCAAAGCAAAAGCGTTTGTTTCTTTTAATTTCCAGACAATGGACTCCATCGAGCTGCCTGTCGAAGATTGGAAGAACATCGCCGCCGCAACCGCCGTTACGATGAGTCAACCGGACCTGTTGACACAGCTGATGGAAGAGAACCGTGAACTCCGCCGGCAGATCGCCGATCTGACCGAGAAGTTGGCCTCCTTCATCGCTGCCCAGACTACGAAGAAAGAGAAGAAAAGAAGTAAGAAGTCACGAACCCAACCCCCGGCTGAAGAGGTTTCGCAACCGCCGACTCCCGTCGCCGCATCGACGTCGCAACCTGCCCCTCTGACGCCACCCCGTTGACGCCACCGCACCCTTCCGAAGACGCCCCCGAAGAGCAGACGCCAATGGACGAACAGGAGTTCATGGAGCAAGACGGCTTTTCTCTTGTGACGAACAAGAGGAAAAGGCCTGCTGCTTCCGTGCACTCCGACAACGACGCCCCCGCACCGAGGACCGAGAAGATACCACCTATCGTGCTGCACAGCCAGAACGATTACGGTAAGGCCCTTAAGACGTTACGAGAAAACAACGTGTCTGTTTCCAGGGTGAAGACGACGCGACACGGAGTGGCCATCCAGGTAGCGACGGTCGACGACTTCCGGGCAGCAACATCCGCGCTGGAGACTGACCGACAGGGGTTTCACTCCTACCTTCTGAAGGAGGAGCAACCTTTGAAGGTGGTCATCCGGGGTATGCCGCTGTACGACGATGCGAGCAACGACGTCAAGGCCCACCTTGTCGGTAAGGGCTTTGAAGTAGCTAAGATTTCGAGGATGGTTTCAGGTCGCACGAAGAAACCGACGCCGTTACTCTTGGTCAGCTGAAGAGGAACCCGCGGGCGAAGACTATTTACGATCTCACCGAGATCGGTGTAGTACAAGTCCGCGTCGAGGCACCACACCCGCGAGGCGACATCGGGCAGTGCTACCGCTGCCAGCGTTTCGGGCACTCCGCCCGCTGCTGCAGAGGTGCACCCCGGTGCGTCAAGTGCCTGGAACCGCACTTCTCCCACGAGTGCACCAAGAAGAGGAAGACGGACCCGCAAACTGCTGCAACTGCCGTCAGGAACTCCCCGCCAACTACAAGGGCTGCCCGGCGCACCCGCGAAGACATCAAGTTAATCACTCTAATTCACAGGCTCCAAGGAGATCGAATCCCACGCCGCCAAGAATGGTAGATCCCACTACCTCCTTCGCCGAAGCCGCCGCCGGCCGCTCTCAACCCGCGTCAGACCCAGAGAAAAACCGCGAGAACACTACGTTCAGGTCACGAAGGAAGAAGCCCGCGTCATCCGCGAGGTCATCAGACAACTCCGCTCCAAGTCCGAATAATGGGTGCACGTCCCCTAGAAAACCGAACTCTCTTCATGTCGCCATTTGGAATTCGAACGGTCTTCAACATAAAGTCTTAGAATTTTCATTTCTCTACAGACAAAACATTGACGTCGCGCTAATTTCCGAAACGCATCTTCGAAATTGCGACAATCTAAAGTACGAAACTACGTAAGGTACAACGACAACCGGACGACAGGAAGAGGCGGTGGAACAGCTATATTTATCAAGCGTTCCATCTCCCACCACCGCATCCCGACGCCACGTTTAGAAAACTTAGAAGCCACACAAATCGTTATAAACACGGCGGCCAACGGAGATATTATTCTCTGCGCCGCCTACAACCCGCCGACTAAAGACATACTCGACGCCGACCTTGACGCCATCTGCAACACCCGCACACCTACAATTCTCGCCGGAGATCTAAACGCGAAACATCAAGACTGGCACAGCAGAAGACAAAACCGAAACGGTCGACTGCTGCACAACTTCGCCAGCACGCGAAACCTCGTCGTTGACGGACCGTACGAACCTACGCTGCACCCAGCTAACGGTTTGCCGGACGTCATCGACATCGCAATATTTCACAACGTCAGGCTCTTACACGAGCTGACGACGATCTCTGACCTGAGCTCGGATCACGAGCCGGTCTTACTCCAACTCGGAGACTCCGCCGACAACGACAATCGCCAATTCGAAAAGAACGCGACATCATGGCCGACTTTTCAAAACGAGGCCAAAACTATTTACAAAAGTCCCGATTATCGACAGCATCCCACAAATTCAAGACGCGGTTACAAATCTCACCGATCTCGTGAAGAAATGTATCGACAAGGCGACTAGAACAATAACTAAGACAACTTCTGACCCTCTTCAACTACCTCATCACATTCGACAGCTAATAACGGACAAAAATCGTCTTCGCCGCAGATGGCAATTAACTCGCCACCCTAACGACAAAACAATTCTCAACGCCGCACAGAACAACGTACGAAATCTTATCCTAGAGCACCGAAATTCCATCTGGAATGACAAAATGCGGTCTCTATCCGTGTTCGATAATAGCGTTTGGCAAATGGTCAACGTTATTAAAAATCGAAACCGACCGACGATGCCCGCAATCCACGGACCCGGTGGATTAACATACAGTGACGACGACAAAGCCGAAGCGTTCGCGGACACCCTCGAACGGCAATTCGAACCCAATCACCCGGACGACGAGGACTATCGCCGTACAAACGCTATTCATCGCGAAGTCCGAAACATTATCTCACGAATCCCGGACGACAACATCCGCCACACCACTCCTAAAGAAGTCACAGACGAGATCAAAAATCTAAAACCGCGCAAAGCTCCAGGTCGAGACGGCATTCCGAACAAAGCCCTCAAACTTCTCCCTAAAAACGGAATCGCAACCATCACCGCGATTTTCAACGCGTGTCTTAGACATAGACATTTCCCCGACGCATGGAAAACTGCCGACGTTATCGTCATACCGAAACCCGGCAAGGACCACACGATGCCCCAGAACTACAGACCCATCAGTCTTCTCCCGACATTAGGCAAATTATTTGAAAAATAATACTCGCCAGATTACAGGAACAGGTCGACGATCTTCAACTAATCCCGCCAGAACAGTTCGGTTTTCGCAGAAAACACTCTACCGTCCAACAAGGTCTTCGTGTAGTAGAGCAAATCACAGATGGTTTCAACCACCGCGACGTCACCGGAGGCGTCTTTCTCGACATCGAGAAAGCGTTCGACAAGGTTTGGCATCGCGGCCTGCTATACAAGATGCACCGCCTCGGCATCTCCACCTCAATGACGCAAATCATCGCCAACTTTTTAAGAAAACGATCCTTCGCAGTTAAAATCCGATCCACGAAGTCCACACAACGCAGCATATACGCAGGAGTCCCGCAAGGTTCAACGCTCTCGCCGCTGCTGTACAACATCTTCACGGCCGACATCCCTAAGATCAACGGATTAACATACGCGTTCTACGCCGACGACACCGCCGTCTTGGCAACATCACGGTCCACCACACAAGCTGAGAGAAATCTTCAACTCGCGCTGGACTCCCTAGGCTCCTGGTACGAAGATTGGCGGATTAAGGTCAACGCAACCAAAAGCGCAGCGATCCTCTTCAACCGAAGAGGTATCGACCCGGCTCGCCGACTGCACATCAACGGCGACAACGTCCCTGGGAAAACGAAGTCAAATACCTCGGCCTGACCCTGGACAAGAAGCTGCTTTGGAGAGCGCACATCTTCCAGAAAATGACTACCGCCAACGCCTTATTGGCAAATCTCTACGTTATGCCGCAACAGCCGACTCAGCATCGACAACAAACTACTCATCTACAAAATGGTGATCCGCCCTCCATGATGTACGCAGCTGAAACCTGGTTCTACGCTGCTAAAACTCACACGACGAGACTGCAAATTTTTCAAAACAAGATTCTCCGCATCATCGCAGACGCCCCTGGTTCTTCCGCAACGATCGTCTACATCACGAACTCCAGATTCCCAAAATAGCGGACTTCGCGCGCCAATCCGCAAATGCGCTTCACGCAGTAATTGCGGCCCATCCCAACCCTCTTGTAACGCGGCTCTGGGATTATGATTTAGATGACATGCCAAGGCACAAGCGGCCGAAGTATGTCATCTTAGGTTAAGTTAGCATGTATTGTCAGCCCGAAAGATCGGAAATAAACGGACGAGGAAACTCCGAAGTTGAAAGCCGATCTAACGGGGTTATTTAAGTAATTTGTCACATAAGATTAAGCTATAAAAATTGTACATATTGAAATAGCAAATAAACATGTATGAAAACTAAACACACAGGGTCCACAGCGCATTCGTTCTCTGCTCTCAGTAGCGAACGGACGTTTTTTAGCTCTGAGCTCTTAGCGACATAGCGACTTCTGCTTTTAAAAGCAACCCAAAGTTATTTTTTAGGTTTCGTTGCATTACGTATGTAATGTAACAACTTAAAAATTTCTTTAGTACGGCGACTGCTATTTTATAGCAAACGCGATTTTGTTTTTCTGTTTTCATAGGATAAATGGACTCCGTCGTGTTGCCTACCGAAGATTGGAAGAACATCGCCGCCGCCGCCGCCATCACCACCACCAACAACGCCATGGACCTTCAACAGGATGACATCCGGCAGTTAAGGGAAGAGAACCGCGAGTTGCGAAAACAGATCGCAGATCTGTCTAAGCAACTTGCCGTCTTCCTTAACGCCTACGGACCAACCACCCCGCCGGACCAACCAACCCCGCCGGACCATCCACCCCAGCCGCGAAGAAAGGAAGGAAGAAGAAGACGAAAAGCCAACGCCCGGAAGAAGAATTCCCGCCGCTGCCGAACTACGACGCCGCTCCGAAGTCGAAACCGCCTACCTCAGATGACGAAGATACCGAAGTCCAGACCCCTACCCCGTTGGACGAGGATTTTATGGAGCAGGATGGCTTCTCTCATTTGTCCAACAAGAGAAAAAGGTCGAATGTCTCCGTGATTTCCGACGCCATCGCAGAGGACACCACCGCACCTAGGACAACGAAGATACCACCAATCGTTCTGCACAGCCAGAACGATTACTGTAAAACCTAACGACGTTAATGGAAAATAACGTTTCTGTCTCTAGGGCAAAGACGACGCGACACGGAGTGTCTATCCAGGTTGAGACGGCCGAGACTTCAGGGCTGCCACCGCCGCGCTGAAACCAACCGCCAGGGATTCCACTCCTACCTTCTGAAGGAGGAACAACCCTAAAGGTCGTCATCCGCGGCATGCCGCTCTACGACGAAGCCATCCACGACGTCAGAAGCCACCTCGAGGGTATGGGTTACGATGTAAACAAAGTCTCGAGAATGATTTCAGGCCGAACGAAAAGACCGACTCCGCTACTCTTGATTCAACTGAAGAGGAACCCGCGAGCGAAATCTATTTACGAACTCACCGAGATCGGAATAGTTCAAGTCCGCGTAGAAGCACCGCACCCGCGAGGCGACATCGGGCAGTGCTACCGATGCCAACGCTTCGGGCATTCCGCTCGTTGCTGCAGAGGGGCCCCCCGATGCGTCAAGTGATGGCCTGTACTGGGTCCTAGACCATGTGGGTGTGAGATATGATCGAGGAGGTAACAGAGCTCGCTGGCAATTTGTGTTGCCAGAGTTCCGCGTCACCAACCCCATTATCCCGAGACCCATGGACTACAATGTCATGCTGAGACTAGTGGATGTGCGGCCGACTAGCGACATTGCAGATGCCAGTGAGTTCAGGCAATGGGTGGCCATTCGCAATGTTGACCGCATGCGGCTGGCTGCCTTGTACAGTGCTGCCAGACCAACCAGCTCCGCCGCGAAGAAGTGAAGAAAAAACGAAGAAGATGGAAAGCCAACGGCCGGCTGAAGAATTCCCGCCGCTCGAAGTCGCATCCGCCTCTTTCAGAAGACGCAACTACCGAAATCCCGACCCTAACCCGTTGGACAAGGACTTCATGGAGCAGGATGGCTTTTCTCTTGTGTCGAACAAGAGAAAGAGGTCTACTGTTTCCGTGACTTCCGACGCCAAGACTGAGGACACCACCGCACCTACTAGGACGACAAAGATCCCACCAATCGTTCTGCACAGCCAGAACGATTACCGTAAGGCGCTAACGACGTTAAAGGAGAATAACGTCTCTGTCTCTAGGGCAAAGACGACGCGACACGGAGTCTCTATCCAGGTTGAGACGGCAGAAGACTTCAGGACTGCCACCGCCGCGCTGGAAACTAACCATCAGGGATTCCACTCCTATCTTCTGAAGGAGGAACAACCCCTAAAGATTGTCATCCGCGGCATGCCGCTCTACGACAAAGCCACCCACGACGTCAGAAGCCACTTCCAGGGTATGGGTTTCGAAGTAATCAAAGTCTCGAGAATGATTTCAGGCCGCCCGAAAAGACTGACCTCGCAAATATATGTATTTTCCGTATTGAGGATTTCTTTTCTACCTAGTGAACTAAAGTGATTTCTGAACAAAATAATTCAGTACCTTCAGCTTACTGCTAACGATTAGTTCCGAGTTAGTGCTCGCTACAGTTATATTGGAACTTGGCGCCCAAAATAAAATAAGACTATTACTTTCTGGTATACTGAGACCCCAACGTGTAACAGCCCACCACCCAACTCTCCGGTTGCAGGGTATTTCTTCATCGCTGATTTGTACTTTTTAGTATCTTTGTTCAATTTGCTGTTACTAAGGCACCACAACCCTAGTCACCAGGGAATAAATGGTAACAGTTTCTATGGGCTACGTAGCACATTCCAGAATTCTTTCTGATCAGCAAGAGATCGGACTATCCAACTACGCTGAACAAGCGGCTAAGGTTTATTATTGACTCACCACAAAAGACCTAAGAAAACTAGCATAATATTTAGCGATTGCTAATAAAATCAATATTAAGGATGTATGGAAAACTAGTTAAATGGCATCGAAAGATTGGCTATTGGGATTTCTTAAAAGGCATCCAAATTTGTCAATCCGCATACCAGAAGCTACAAGTCTTTGTAAAGTGTTCTGACTAGGCTAGTAATTTAGTCAAGTGGCGAGTAATTTAGTTACTAAATGCGTGCGAACTATCTAAATTTAGTCAGTATTTAGTAAAGTGATTTAGGCAAGTCAATCCAAATATTTCTATTTTTCACGGGCAGTAGCACTCCCACCACGCTTCACTGTTTACTTAACGTATCTACTCAACAAGTCTGAACCTGTTGATTTAGTCAAGTGCATTAGTGGTGAAATACTGTACAGTTCGTTTGCAGTACAGTTTCTGTGCGGATCTATTTTAATATTGTACGAACTGTTTTACGATTATACCAAAATGTCATTTCGTTGGAGCGAAGATACGACTACAAAATTTGTAGAACATTATTTAAAACATGAGTGTTTATGGAACATCAAATCAGTTGCTTATAAAAATAAACAAATAAAGAACTCTGCATATGAAGATTTGGAAAAACAATGAACATATCTGGATTTACAGCGAAAGAGATTAAAGCAAAAATTAAAAATCTCAGGTAAGTAAAGACTTTTAATACCTACATTAATTTATTATAGAATTTTTTTGTAGTACGAATACAAGAATTATAAATAATTATAAATCAACCTTACTATAATCATTTTACGGTTAAAATCTTATTGTATGTAAACACGTTTTCAGATCAACCTACTCCCAAGAGTTAAAAAAGATCAAGGATTCCAAGAAGTCTGGAACTGGGACTGACACAATTTACGTCCCGACAATAAAATGGTTCAAAATAATGGATGAATCACTACGAAATCTTAATTCAACATTAACGGAAAGTGAAAGCAATCTGGTAAGTAAAATTAAGTTTTTAATAAACCATTCTTGTCTGCCATTCAACTGAGCCCTCTCCCACAAAATAATCTGCATATCTATCTCGAAGATCTGTAGCACTTCTTGATGAACGATTTGATGAAGAGTGTAGTATTGGTTGGAAACCTTGAGAATTCAACTCCTGCCTCCACGTACCAGGGATCACAGTCCCTGCATTAACGTTTTCTTGATCTGTTGTATATTCCAACTGTCTGTTCTGCAATTTAGTTTGCCTGAGCCAATTATGTAAAGCGCAACATGCTTTAACAATGACAATAACTTTATCAGGGCTATAGGGCATTGGTTTTCAAACAGTCTGAATCTGGCAGCTAGTATGCCAAAAGCGTTTTCCACTATCCTTCGAGCCCTTGACAATCGATAATTGAATATCTTTTTCTTTAATGTTAATTGATTTCCTGGGAAAGGTTTAAGTAGATAGTTTTTGGAGGAAATGCATTATCTCCAACTAATATGTGGCCATCTGGAAGCATGCCTGCTTCTAATGCTCGATACAAACTGCTGTTGCGGAATACCCCTCCATCAGAAACCCTCCCATTACATCCTATGTCAATATAACTGAAGCTATATTTATGATCTACAACAGCTAATAAGATGATACTATTTGAATTTTTGTAATTGTAGTATAAACTTCCTGAATCAGGAGGAGCTTTTATGACAACATGTTTACCGTCGATTGCTCCGCAGCATCCCGGAAAGTTCCATACATTACAAAAACCATTCTCAATTGTTTTCCACTCTGCCATGGCAGGAATCTAAAACAAAAATTACTGTATATCTTTGATAGTTAGTAACAAACATTTTTTCATTTTCAGCCTAACGAAAACAGTGCAGACATTGACACAGACACCAATATGGATGCTGAGGAAACCATATCTGAAGGGAACAACAGTAGTAATACTTTTCGTGAACCCGAACCAAAATCTAAACCTATGGCTAAAAAGAAAAGACTTAACCAGCTTACAAGTATGGTTAGTCAATTAAAAGAAATTACCGAGACTGTAAATACTAAGTCTACAGAAGAAGAAAATGAATTTGAGGTTTTTGGAAAGCATGTCGGACTTCAGCTGAAGGCAATGCCTTTAATAGTAGCACTAGAAGCGCAGGAACATATACAACTGTATATAAATCAAATTCGACGTCTGCAGATACAAAATGCATCTAAACAAAACAGGTACAATCGCTCATCCACACCATCTTCATTTCAATCGCAACCTTCGCCATCAAACAGTATCACTTCAAACCCTACTTCAACATATTATACTGAAGATTATTATTCTGAGGAACAGCACTCGCAAGAAATACCATTCACACCGCAATATTCTACAACAGACGGTCTTCTCATGAGTAACATACTTGCAGAAGCAATGACAGATGCAGATGTTTAAACCTTTAAGTTCTTTAATTAATAAAAATGTTTTTCCTCTAAAAATTTGTAATTTATTTACTCTTACCTGGATGTATGCTTCCAGTGATTTATAAATGGCTTCACAAACATCTACTAGGAACTCTGAAATACTTGATTTCCCAAGTCGAAAGAGATGTGTCAGGGTCCTTAAACTACATCCAGTAGCAAGAAGGTAGAGAACTGCTTGTAGTTTTGTTCTTGCAGGAATTGCAGATCTTAACTGGGTATCTTTGCGTTGAATTGAAGACTGCATTTTCATCAATAGAAAATTAAAACAACTTTCCGTCATCCTCAACGTAGCGAAGTATTCTTTGGGGTCTTCCAATGCTATTTCCATTATAAGACCGTTTGAAGCTCCTAGTTCGTGTCTTCTATTAATCCATTTCCGTACCCACATTTTCTTTTCTTTATCTCATTAATTTCTTCCTCCACCTCTTCAGAAATAGTTTTTGTAATAAGATTTATTATTGTATTTATTCTTTTACGTTGCTCTCTCTTCATTTTATTCATTTTAGGTGCACCAAGTATTACTGCACAATTACTAATGAACTTTACTCGACCAGTAATCTGAACACTTTTCAACTAACCCGACTAGTTTTAGTAACTAAATTACTCGCCACTTGACTAAATTACTAGCCTAGTCAGAACAAGGCTTTACGATGCGTTTTTAGTTCTAAGTATCACACCGTCACTAAATTAATTAGAGCAATTAATTTTAGGATAAGGCCGAGTTTGTTATGTATTTAACTGTTATTAATTTTTACGTATTATCAATTGTGAAACCAAAGCAAAGTACGATAGCGCCCCGCTAAGTTTACGTGCGCACGCAGTCCCCTCCCGTAAGCCAGTTGCCCCACTTAAGCTAGGCCTTATAAAAGCGTGAGCTCTTGCGTTAAACACACAGGGCTCCACAGCGCATTCGTTCTCTGCTCTCAGTAGCGAACGGACGTTCTTTTAGTTCTGAGCTCTTAGCGACTTCTGCTTTTAAAAGCAACCCAAAGTTATTTTTTTAGGTTTCGTTGCATTACGTATGTAATGTAACAACTTAAAGAATTTCTTTAGTACGGCGACTGCTATTTTATAGCAAACGCGATTTTGTTTTTCTGTTTTCATAGGATAAATGGACTCCGTCGTGTTGCCTACCGAAGATTGAAGAACATCGCCGCCGCCGCCGCCATCACCACCACCAACAACGCCATGGACCTTCAACAGGATGACATCCGGCAGTTAAGGGAAGAGAATCGCGAGTTGCGAAAACAGATCGCAGATCTGTCTAAGCAGCTTGCCGTCTTCCTTAACGCCTACGGACCAACCACCCCCGCCGGACCAACCAACCCCGCCGGACCATCCACCCCAGCCGCGAAGAAAGGAAGGAAGAAGAAGACGAAAAGCCAACGCCCGGAAGAAGAATTCCGCCGCTGCCGAACTACGACGCCGCCCGAAGTCGAAACCGCCTACCTCAGATGACGAAGATACCGAAGTCCAGACCCCTACCCCGTTGGACGAGGATTTTATGGAGCAGGATGGCTTCTCTCATTTGTCCAACAAGAGAAAAAGGTCGAATGTCTCCGTGATTTCCGACGCCATCGCAGAGGACACCACCGCACCTAGGACAACGAAGATACCACCAATCGTTCTGCACAGCCAGAACGATTACTGTAAGGCCCTAACGACGTTAATGGAAAATAACGTTTCTGTCTCTAGGGCAAAGACGACGCGACACGGAGTGTCTATCCAGGTTGAGACGGCCGAAGACTTCAGGGCTGCCACCGCCGCGCTGGAAACCAACCGCCAGGGATTCCACTCCTACCTTCTGAAGGAGGAACAACCCTAAAGGTCGTCATCCGCGGCATGCCGCTCTACGACGAAGCCATCCACGACGTCAGAAGCCACCTCGAGGGTATGGGTTACGATGTAAACAAAGTCTCGAGAATGATTTCAGGCCGAACGAAAAGACCGACTCCGCTACTCTTGATTCAATTGAAGAGGAACCCGCGAGCGAAATCTATTTACGAACTCACCGAGATCGGAATAGTTCAAGTCCGCGTAGAAGCACCGCACCCGCGAGGCGACATCGGGCAGTGCTACCGATGCCAACGCTTCGGGCATTCTGCTCGTTGCTGCAGAGGGGCCCCCCGATGCGTCAAGTGCTTGGAGCCGCACTTCTCGTACGAGTGCACTAAGAAGAGGGAAGACGGACCCGCAACCTGCTGCAACTGCCAACAGGACCACCCCGCCAACTACAAGGGATGCCCGGCGCACCCGAGAAGACGTCTAACTAACCCGCCTCTTCCACAGGTACAAAGGACACCTAATCCCGCGCCCGCGAGGAAGGTGGAACCGTCGACGTCGTTCGCCGCGGCCACCGCCGGTCGCAACCAACCCGCCCCAGTCCCAGCAAAGAAGCCCCGCGAGGTCATTCAAGAGGTCACAAAAGAGGAAGCTCGTTTCATCGCCGAACTCCTCAAGCAACTTCGCACGCCAATCCGCAACTGCGCTTCACGCGGTCATCGCGGCCCACCCCAACCCACTCATAACGCGGCTCTGGGATTACGATGTAAATGACATGCCAAGGCACAAAAGGCCGAAGTATGTCATCTTAGGTTAAACTAGAATGAATTGTCAGCCCAGAGGATCGGAAATAAACGGATGAGGAAACTCTGAAGTTGAAAGCCGATCCAATGGGATTATTTAAGTATTTCTTGTCATTTAGGATTAAGCTACAAAATTGTAAAATTGAAGTAGCAAATAAACATGTATGAAACTAAACACACAGGCATCAGTTCGACATTCGTTCTCTGCTCTCCGTAGCGAATGGACGTTCTTTTAGCTCTGAGCTCTAGCGACATAGCGACTTCTGCTTTAAAAGCAACCCAACGTTTTACTTAGGTTTCGTTGCATTACATATGTAATGTAACAACTTAAAGAATTTTTTAGTAAGGCGACTGCTATTTTATAGCAAAAGCGATTTTTGTTTTTCTGTTTTTCATAGGTTAAATGGACTCCGTCGTGTTGCCTGCCGAAGATTGGAACAACATCGCCTCCGCCGCCACCACCACCAACAGCGCTATAGATCATCAACAGGACGACATCCGGCAGTTAAGAGAGGAAAACCGCGAATTGCTCTATGTTGGTACCGCTATTAGTGAGAGGGCCGTAACCAGTGCCATGATGCCAAAGTTGCAGCCGTCTAATCAGAACACGATTAGAAACTTGGCGAATTACATTGTCGAGTCGGTATCCTCCGTTAACAACATGGGTATGTATGCCAAGCTGTTGTGGTGGGCATTCGTGCGTGATGAAGTTGACGTTGCAGGCACGCCACCCTTAGCCATCGAGTTTAACGATGCGAACAATATAAACTTTGTCAACCTGGATGACCCAAACCTGAATTATAATGATATAGTTCAGCCGATACTACAGGGCCACATTATACTTGTTGATAGGGTAGACTATGATGGGCACGATCTAATGGCCCTGAATTACTTAGCTAAAAGCGGGATGAGGTTTGCTGCAGCAGCTGCTCACTCCTACCGCATGCAGCATATGTGCGTTGGGCAGGCATCAATGTAACGGTGCTCCTGCACGGGTGGCCCCACCTCAGCCCCCTGCAGAAGTGATATCCTCGGAAAGACTCATATCACTAGCTATAAAGATGGCAGAACAGAGAGGTGAACAAAAATATTTAACAGATGGCCTGTACTGGGTCCTAGACCATGTTGGTGTGAGATATGATCGAGGAGGTAACAGAGCTCGCTGGCAATTTGTGTTGCCAGAGTTCCGCGTCACCAACCCCATTATCCCGAGACCCATGGACTACAATGTCACGCTGAGACTAGTGGATGTGCGGCCGACTAGCGACATTGCAGATGCCAGTGAGTTCAGGCAATGGGTGGCCATTCGCAATGTTGACCGCATGCGGCTGGCTGCCTTGTCAGTGCTGCTTATTCCATATTCACAACCACTTGGCTGCATAGCATCCAGGTGAAGGGTGAAGCCTTAACGCAATGGAATATGGGCCTACCGCTGCCTCCTCAAACAGCCATGATCATGGAGAAATGAACAGCGTTACCGGAATGACGGGGCGCAGGCCTGAGGCGATGATATACGACGTCGTCAAATGCTGTTTCACGTTATAGGGGGTAAACGTTGCCCGTGCATACACAGAGGAATATGTGGTTGGGGCGAAAGGCAGCAGAGCGGATGTCGCGGGCGCATATGCGCACGTGACACAGAATGTGACCCCCAAGACACCTAATCCCACTGGTCATCGACAATTTCATAAGCGTCCGACCTCGGGATGGGTCTTAGGACCTCGACCCAAGGTTGATTTTTCTAAGGAAATAGTACTAGGTGATGCCCCCCAAGCCCAGGGTGGATGGCAGTGCTGGGTTCCCAGGGCTACGCTGATGCCGCAACAGGGCATAGCAACAGATCGCAGAACTGTCTAAGCAGCTTGCCTCCTTCTTTGATGCCTACCGACCAACCATCCCCGCCGGACCAACCAGCCCCGCCGCGAAGAAGTGAAGAAAGAAAACGAAGAAGACGGAAAGCCAACGCCCGGCTGAAGAATTCCCGCCGCTGCCGAACCACGACGCCGCTCCGAAGTCGCATCCGCCTCTTTCAGAAGACGCAACTACCGAAGTCCCGACCCCTACCCGTTGGACAAGGACTTCATGGAGCAGGATGGCTTTTCTCTTGTGTCGAACAAGAGAAAGAGGTCTACTGTTTCCGTGACTTCCGACGCCAACACTGAGGACACCACCGCACCTACTAGGACGACGAAGATCCCACCAATCGTTCTGCACAGCCAGAACGATTACCGTAAGGCGCTAACGACGTTAAAGGAGAATAACGTCTCTGTCTCTAGGGCAAAGACGACGCGACACGGAGTCTCTATCCAGGTTGAGACGGCAGAAGACTTCAGGACTGCCACCGCCGCGTTGGAAACTAACCATCAGGATTCCACCCCTATCTTCTGAAGGAGAACAACCCTAAAGATTGTCATCCGCGGCATGCCGCTCTACGACAAAGCCACCCACGACGTCAGAAGCCACCTCGAGGGTATGGGTTTCGAAGTAATCAAGGTCTCGAGAATGATTTCAGGCCGCACGAAAAGACTGACCTCGCAAATATATGTATTTTCCGTATTGGAGGATTTCTTTCTACCTAGTGAACTAAAGTGGCTTCTGAACAAAATAATTCAGTACCTTCAGCTTACTGCTAACGATTAGTTCCGAGTTAGTGCTCGCTACAGTTATATTGGAACTTGGCGCCCAAAATAAAATAAGACTATTACTTTCTGGTATACTGAGACCCCAACGTGTAACAGCCCACCACCCAACTCTCCGGTTGCAGGGTATTTCTTCATCGCTGATTTGTACTTTTTAGTATCTTTGTTCAATTTGCTGTTACTAAGGCACCACAACCCTAGTCACCAGGGAATAAATGGTAACAGTTTCTATGGGCTACGTAGCACATTCCAGAATTTTTCTGATCAGCAAGAGATCGGACTATCCAACTACGCTGAACAAGCGGCTAAGGTTTATTATTGACTCACCACAAAAGACCTAAGAAAACTAGCATAATATTTAGCGATTGCTAATAAAATTAATATTAAGGATGTATGGAAAACTAGTGAAATGTCATCGAAAGACTGGCTATTGGGATTTCTTAAAAGGCATCAAATTTGTCAATCCGCATA
Organism: Abscondita cerata; assembly: GCA_030710515.1. Taxonomy (NCBI): domain Eukaryota; kingdom Metazoa; phylum Arthropoda; class Insecta; order Coleoptera; family Lampyridae; genus Abscondita; species Abscondita cerata. The sequence continues at coordinate 8,415 of JALBCR010000446.1, read as the reverse complement.
CCAGAAGCTACAAGTCTTTGTAACGATGTGTTTTAGTTCTAAGTATCACACCGTCACTAAATTAATTAGAGCAATTAATTTTAGGATAAGGCCGAGTTTGTTATGTATTTAACTGTTATTAATTTTACGTATTATCAATTGTGAACCCAAAGCAAGTACGATAGCGCCCGCTAAGCTTACGTGCGCCCAGTCCCTCCGTAAGCCAGTTGCCCCACTTAAGCTAGGCCTTATAAAAGCGTGAGCTCCTGCGTTAAACACACAGGCATCAGTTCGACATTCGTTCTCTGCTATCCGTAGCGAACGGAGGTTCTTTGGCTCTGACCTCTACCGACATAGCGACTTCTGCTTTTAAAAGTAACCCAACGTTTTACTTAGGTTTCGTTGCATTACATATGTAATGTAACAACTTAAAGAATTTTTAGTACAGCGACTGCTATTTTATAGCAAAAGCGGTTTTTGTTTTTCTGTTTTTATAGGTTAAATGGACTCCGTCGTGTTACCTGCCGAAGATTGGAACAACATCGCCGCCGCCGCCGCCACCACCAACAGCGCTATAGATCATCAACAGGACGACATCCGGCAGTTAAGAGGAAAACCGCGAATTGCGAAAACAGATCGCAGAACTGTCTAAACAGCTTGCCTCCTTCTTTGATGCCTACGGACCAACCATCCCCGCCGGACCAACCAGCCCCGCCGCGAAGAAGTGAAGAAAGAAAACGAAGAAGACGGAAAGCCAACGCCCGGCTGAAGAATTCCCGCCGCTGCCGAACCACGACGCCGCTCCGAAGTCGCAACCGCCTCTTTCAGAAGACGCAACTACCGAAGTCCCGACCCCTACCCCGTTGGACAAGGACTTCATGGAGCAGGATGGCTTTTCTCTTGTGTCGAACAAGAGAAAGGGTCTACTGTTTCCGTGACTTCCGACGCCAACACTGAGGACACCACCGCACCTACTAGGACAACGAAGATCTCACCAATCGTCAGCCAGAACGATTACCGTAAGGCCCTAACGACGTTAAGGAGAATAACGTCTCTTGTCTCTAGGGCAAAGACGACGCGACACGGAGTCTCTATCCAGGTTGAGACGGCAGAAGACTTCAGGACTGCCACCGCCGCGCTGGAAACTAACCATCAGGGATTCCACTCCTATCTTCTGAAGGAGGAACAACCCCTAAAGATTGTCATCCGCGGCATGCCGCTCTACGACAAAGCCACCCACGACGTCAGAGGCCACCTCGAGGGTGTGGGTTTCGAAGTAATCAAAGTCTCGAGAGTGATTTCAGGCCGCACGAAAAGACTGACCTCGCTACTCCTGGTTCAACTGAATAGGAACCCGCGAGCGAAATCTATTTACGAACTCACCGAGATCGGAATAGATTAAGTCCGCGTAGAAGCACCGCACCCGCGAGGCGACATCGGGCAGTGCTACCGCTGCCAACGCTTCGGGCATTCCGCTCGTTGCTGCAGAGGCCCCCCCCCGATGCGTCAAGTGCTTGGAGACGCAATTCTCCTACGAGTGCACTAAGAAGAGGGAAGACGGACCCACAACCTGCTGCAACTGCCAACAGGACCACCCCGCCAACTACAAGGGATGCCCGGCGCACCGAGAAGACGTCAAACTAACCCGCCTCTTCCACAGGTGCAAAGGACACCTAATCCCGCGAAGTCATTCAGCGAAGAAGTCATTCAAGAGGTCACGAAGGAGGAAGGCTCGTTTCATCGCCGAACTCCTCCGGCAACTCCGATCCACCACCGAATAATGGGTACACGTCCTCCTAGAAAACCGAACTCCTTCACGTCGCCATTTGGAATTCGAACGGTCTTCAACACAAAGTCTTAGAGTTTTCAGAATTTCTCTATTGACAAAACATTGACGTCGCGCTAATTTCCGAAACGCATCTTCGAAATTGCAACAATCCCAAAGTTCGTAACTAGGTTAGGTACAACGACAACCGGACGACAAGTAGAGTCGGTGGAACGGCTATCTTCATCAAGCGTTCCATCTCACATCACCGCATCCCGACGATACGTCTAGAAAGCCTGGAGACCACCCAAATCGTGGTAAACACGGCAGCAAACGGAGACATAGTTCTCTGCGGCGCCTACAATCCGTCCACCAAAGACATACTAGAAACCGATCTAGACGCTATACTTAACAATCGTACACCGACAATACTCGCCGGAGACTTAAACGCGAAACATCCAGACTGGCACAGCAGAACGCAAAACCGAAACGGTAGACTTCTGTACGACTTCGCCAGCACCCGAAACCTCGTAGTTGACGGGCCGTACGAACCTACGCTGCACCCAGCTAACGGTTTACCGGACGTCATCGACATCGCGCTATTCCACAACGTCAGGCTCTTACACGATCTGACGACGATCTCGGACCTAAGTTCGGATCACGAACCGGTCCTACTCCAACTCGGAGATTCCGCGGACAATGACAACCTCCAATTCGAAAAGACAATGACATCTTGGCCGACTTTCCAATCCGAAGTAAAGAAACTATTCACGGAAGATTAAGATTATCGAAAATATCCCACAAATTCAAGACGCGGTTATAAAACTCACCGATCTCGTGAAGAAATGTATTGACAAAGCCACCAGAACAATCACGAAGACGACAGCTGATCCTCTTCAATTACCTCAGCATATACGACAAATAATAACCGACAAAAACCGCCTTCGCCGCAGATGGCAATTAACCCGCCACCTTAACGACAAAACAGCCCTTAACGCCGCCCAGACGAACGTACGTAATCTTATCCAAGAGCACCGAAATACTATCTGGAACGACAAACTTCAGTCTCTAGCCGTGTTCGACAATAGTGTTTGGCAAATGGTCAACGTTATTAAAAACCGAAACCGACCGACGATGCCCGCAATTCACGGACCCCGCGGACTAACATACACCGACGACGACAAAGCCGAAACCTTCGCCAACACCTTGGAACGGCAATTTGAACCCAACCACCCTGACGACAAGGACTTTCGCCGTACAAACGCCATTCACCGCTAAGTCCGAAACACTATCTCACGTATCCCTGACGACAACATCCGCCGCACTTCTCCCAAAGAAGTCACAGACGAGATCAAAATCTAAAACCGCGCAAAGCTCCAGGACGAGATGGTATACCGAACAAAGCCATCAAACTTCTCCCCAAAAAGGAATCGCGATGATCACCGCGATCTTCAACGCGTGTCTAAGACATAAACATTTCCCGACGCATGGAAAACCGCAGACGTTATCGTCATACCAAAACCCGGTAAAGACCACACGATGCCCCAGAACTATAAACCCATCAGTCTTCTCCCGACTCTAGGTAAATTATTCGAAAAATAATTCTCGACAGATTACAGGAACAGGTCGACGATCGGAGGCGTTTTTCTCGACATCGAGAAAGCGTTCGACAAGGTTTGGCATCGCGGACTGCTCTATAAGATGCACTGTCTCGGCATCTCCACTTCAATGACGCAGATCTTCGCCAGTTTTTTACGTAAACGATCCTTTGCCGTAACATCTTCACGGCCGACATCCCAAAGATCAACGGATTAACATACGCGTTTTACGCCGACGACACCGCCGTCTTGGCAACATCACGGTCCACCACACAAGCTGAGAGAAATCTTCAAGTCGCGCTGGATTCCCTAGGCACCTGGTACGAAGATTGGCGGATCAAAGTCAACGCTTCCAAAAGCGCGGCGATCCTCTTCAACCGAAGAAATATCGAGCCCGCACGCCGACTGCACACCAATGGCGACGACGTGCCCTGGGTAAACAAGGTAAATACCTCGGCCTGACCCTAGACAAGAAGTTGCCTTGGAAAGCGCACATCGTCCAGAAACTGACTACCGCCAACGCGCTATTGGCAAATCTCTATCCGATGCTATGCCGCAACAGCCCACTCAGCATCGACAACAAACTACTCATCTATAAAATGGTAATCCGCCCCTCCATGATGTACGCAGCAGAAGCCTGCTTCCACGCTGCCAAAACTCGCACGACGAAACTGAGGTTCTTCAAAACAAGATTCTCCGCATCATCGCAGACGCCCCCTGGTTTTTCCGCAACGATCGTCTTCATCACGAACTTCAAATCCCTAAGATAGCAGACTTCGCACGCCTATCCGCAACTGCGCTTCACGCGGTCCACCCCAACCCACTTATAACGCGGCTCTGGGATTACGATGAAATTGCCATTATGTATTTTCATAGAGTTCCTTTTACTCACTTTTAGCAATTAAGTAACGGAATTAAATAATGTTATTAACCATTTGGAATTATGATGTTGTAATTTTGATATTGGAATTACGTTGCTTATTAATTTACCTTCTGGTTGTATTTCTTCTCGATCGTTAGAATATTTCATTGCTTCACAGTTGATTAACTACCAAATTACGTTCTTCAATAACGAGATACCACACGCACAAGTATATTAACCTTCCGATAACCCGAAAGACAACATTGAACTGTCAACGACACGAAAAATTAGTTTCCTTCATTTCTTATTAACAACTCAATTACATGATAACAGTAAACGTTTGCCAGGTACGTTAGTTTTAAGAATTGCAACTTTGTAGCCTTACCGATCGACTGTATTTAAATGACTTGAGATATCGTATATGATTTCAAATCTAGATTTTGCTTTAAGTTATTCTAAAGTTAATACGTTTATAATTACAATTTCACCATCATTTTTTTACGATTAAAAAAAAACAAATAACGATTGTCGGTCGATCACAATCAGAAATGTTAATTCCTATGGCCGGCCATCCACGTAACGATTTATCGTACGATAAACAAAATCGGTCGGACTCGACGATAAATCGAAGCATGTATGTGGAAGAAAACGTACTATCTCATTTTCATTTCATCCGTCGACGATGATCCCATTGCTCTTATTGGTCTTTTGTGTGTTATTAATAATCGTGCCAAAGATAGGAAAAACGTAGAGTTGGTGTAAAGTGGCTATTCAAAGAAATCGATACACACACCAATAAATTGTATGTTAAGGCCAGGGGATACCCAATTTAAGGTTCTATTAAAACGTATTTCTATTGTAATATAGAGGATGTGTAGAGATTCTTGACTTCTTATTTTATAAATAAATGTCTGTAGTTAATTATGAACAGCAAAAAAAGTGATCTAGTTATCTAATCGAAACTTAAGTTATTCGATTTTTTGAGTACAATTTTGAAAATACAATTCTAAATTTTCGAATATAGATACAAACATGTATGTCCGAGGTTGTGATAAAATTTTATAATGATTGCTACTTATTAAGTATGATTTTTATTGCATTTAATTGTGAAAATGAGTTATTCATATAGAAATATTATCATAACTTTTTCTTGTGAGCATCAAATACATTGAAATTTTTTCATACCCTGCTACATACAATTTCTAACGTATTTTTACCATGTAAATGAAATTATGATTAAAAGTGATATCAAAATGTCTAAAATATAGTCCGTTCAGTCTCATCTGGCAGTTATAGGATTATAGTGTAGGACGTTCGTTTTTGTGTTCATTGTTATAAATCACGCCCTTAAAATACTTTCCATTCTATGCTATAGAAAAGAGAAACAAAGATAGTTATACACTGTCTCAGAGGTAGTGCGTGCTATTCTTGACAGTGTATTCAAACTTGATTTTTAATAACTAGGTAATAGAGTCCAATTTTGAATGACACGAATTGTCTACAATCCAGAAGTTCTCAAAATTCTACTCGATTTTTATTTAAGTATTATTATATCCTTACACAGAGAAAGTATTTTTTAATTATAAATGCAAAAAAGTTAAGATTTGATATAATTTTAATTATTGTAAAATATTTCTGCCTGCAATAAAAAATGCACTGTAAACAGTATAATATATATTAGGAATATTAGTACAAAGAGCAATTTTACTTGATTTGTGAGCAAACCAATTAAAAAATGTGAAACGTACAAAAACATATGAAATATCGCAAATGTGTTATTTCTAACTTAAAAGAAACAGCAAATTACAAAGTAAGATGAAGGTGTTTGTTTTTAGAGGTATAGAACTTTAAGTTGGCATTACTGTTCAAGATGGCGACCGATTTAACAGCTGTCAAGTGATTTATTCTCAGTTTGGTTTAGCAATTCATCATGAATAGACTCACGCCTGAACAACGCTTGCAAATAGTGCAATTTTATTTCGAAAATAATGGTTCTGTGCGGAATACGTATCGCGCACCATGTCCATTTTATCGTCGACAAAATCGTCCATCAGAGCAGTTCGATTAACCATGGAACGTTTTCGCACCACGTTTACTCTTATTGATAACTCGCATCCCCAGAGACGCCGTACGGTGCGTACAGAAGAAGCTATTGCTACTGTAGAGCGTAGCATTGAGGAAGACCCGAATGAGTTCATCCGCCATCGAGCACAGGAATTGGATCTGTGTCCATCCACTTTATGGAAGATTTTGCGGAAGGATCTTGGTTTGCGTGCTTACAAAATCCAACTCGTGCAATAATTGAAGCCAAACGATCATCAAGCAGGCGTAGATTCGTCGAATGGGCCCAAAACGAGATTGCCGTTGTTCCCGATTTTCATAAGCGAATTTTGTTTAGCGATGAAGCGCACTTCTGGTTGAATGGCTACGTCAACAAACAAAACTGCCGCATTTGGAGTGAAGTTAATCCTCAAGTGTATATCGAAACACCGTTACATACAGAAAAACTGACTGTTTGGTGCGCTTTATGGGCTGGTGGAATCATTGGTCCGTACTTCTTCAAAAATGATGATGGCCAGAACGTTACAGTCAATGGTGATCGGTATAGAGCCATGATTACTAACTTTTTCATTCCTGAATTGAACAGCCATGATGTCCAGGAGCTGTGGTTCCAACAAGACGGCGCAACATGTCACACAGCTCGTGCCACAATCGATTTATTGAAAGACACGTTTGGTGACCGCCTAATTTCCCACGTTTTGGACCTGTGAATTGGCCTCCAAGATCTTGTGATTTACACCGCTAGACTACTTTCTGTGGGGCTATGTAAAGTCTTGGTCTATGCGGATAAACCACAAACGCTTGACCATTTGGAAGACAACATTCGCCGTGTTATTGCCGATATACGACCACAAATGTTGGAAAAAGTCATCGCAAATTGGACGTCCAGATTGGACTACATCCGAGTCAGCCGTGGCGGTCATATGCCAGAAATCATATTTAAAATGTAGTACCACAAGATTATCTTTCGAATAAAAAAATTTCATGTCAATCAAATAATCCATCATTGTTTTATTGCCATTTAAAGTTCAATACCTCTAAAAAACACCCATTAGAAACTGTCGTTTGAGATACTAGGTATAGGTACCTGTTTCTTAACAGTAATCCGCAGTAATCCTTCCTATTATTCTTTAAATTACAACTGACTTGTGATTTTGTCATCACAATTACTTTTTAACAAAATCTAAAAAGCTTACGGAAACGTGTATCTAAATGGAATTTCAGTATTGATGTGCGTTGTACGGCCGTTAATTTTCATCTTAAATTTTTGAGTTTGTTATTACTTCTGTTGTGTTTGTTATTTTTGTTATGTACTTGTTTTGTTGTTATTTATTATATCATTTATTTCTTCGTTTACAAACAATATGAGAAGTACATGTGTAGCGAGAGCATCAAAAGCACAACGGCGACACAGAAATCGTGCGAAAATGTATATCCCTGTCTTCTATTGAAAATGCTCCACATGTTCATGAAAATGCACACGTTGCATACTTTGAAAAGTAAGTACAAATTCATAATTTGCCACCAACCGAACCTTTTTACTCATATTTAATCATATCTCTATTAAAACAGTTAAGTGTATTATTTTAATATGTTCTTTGAGGTATTTTTTTCCTCCAATTAAGTTTATAATTTAAAATTATTAACCTTACAGGTGGAGTTGGGTTGAAATAAGTTTGGGCCAAAACATCGGCTTTTTATGTAGCTTGAGGCCGTCATTTTCAACCTCACCTCCACCTAGAAGTTAACAACTGTAAATTTTAATATGTTCTTTCTTCAACTTGGTAAATATGTATTCGATAATGTGTGTTTTTTATTTAGTGTCCCGGATGAAGACTTGCCAGACCTGGAAATTGAAGTTTATTCTTCTATAGTAGACATTGCCTACTTTATTCAAGAATGTGGCAAAATATGTAATTAATTATGAGAAGAAATGTACAATGGAAAAAATGCAATACAGAAGTGAAAAAGGAAGGATTAATATCAGTCTTATACTTCCCGTTGCAGTACTTGCAGAAGAAAACATTACAATATCCACGCATCGCCCTCAAAGTAATATTAATCTTTCTTTTGTTTGGGCGGCGACCTCTATTGGTATAGGGATAAGCGAATTTGCAGTGCGTTCTGCCCGATCTCGATGTACTCAGCTT
>JALBCR010000445.1:0-139913 GCA_030710515.1 Abscondita cerata | reverse complement strand
GGACAGCACTGGTGTGCTCTTTACGAAAACAAAGTTAAAATAGCAGGATTAAATCAGTAGCGTGTGGCCAGCAAAATCGTAAATGAGAAAACCTAAAGTAAAGTAATAATCATATGTTATTAAGATGCAATGGTCGCCTGGTCATCAGGAGTTTTACCTAAACTTAGTTCTTCTGTACTTAGGTGCCTTATTAAACGATTTGTATTGTTTATCATCATTTGACACCAATGTATTGTTGGCCCAGCCAGTTTCTTGTGGTTGAAAAGTTGAGAATTAGTAGCCATAACAGGGTACAGTCACCTTCAGAGTGGACAGCCAAAGTCGGCCACCATGGTCACAAGATGTATTATTCAGCAATACCGCCTTACTGATGTCAATGTTCAAAATTGTCAGCTGATTTCTTCCAGATTTTCAATATAGCGCAGTATGGCGGTGAGTCAGTAACAGCAGAATAACAGCTGACGACTAATGGAATAATAAAATTTTCAAGTAGAATGGCAAAACTTCACATAACGACGTCGGGGTCAACTTCTAGCTAAAATTAAATTGTTGATTGACAAATTGATGCGATGGGTCAATGAAGAGGTCAAAGTATTTTACCGTAATCAGTAAAATCAGTTAGAGTTTCAGAATATTTGTTAATCGATCGATTTTGTCATGTGGATGAATAGTTAATTTGTGCTGTTCAGAATTTTGCCTTTCTGGTCTCGGTAAGTTTTCCTCGATTCTCGATTGCAGTGAGTTTTTTCAATTATTTATATTTACCTGTCAGAGGAGTCACGTGTCATATTTTTCATTTAAAATCTGTTTATTTTTGTCTCATCGCAAGAAGCAGAAATACAGGTTGTGTCTCAGTAACGTGTCACATATTACTGATTATGAGATAAGTTGCCGCAGCGTCGCCTGGACGTGGCTTCAAATTGTATGATAGCGGTGTAAATGGTTTGAAAGTCGCGATGCTCAACACCAGTCATTTATCATAAATTTCGTGCGAACGGGCCAAGTGGCGGAAGACGATGGCCGCAGTAGCTGGCTTCACCGCAGTGGCCCTGAAAACGCCAAACGCCAAATACCGCGTTTTGGCCGGCGGTCTTCGCCAGCGAACCAGCATTGTCGGCTTGGACGGCCGCGCCGATTGCGTTTCGCCCGAACGCTTAACCGTCATTTAGCGGGTCAATCATTAGAGTTCTTTCCGATGTCCGGCTGTTGAACACCGATGTTACCACAGCTGTAGGCCTGCACCCGGTCAATGAGATCGTCGTGCGCTCTTCAGGTACATATGGTTATTTTTCGCCAGAATGCTTATAGTTCACGTGACATAAGATAGCTTCGGAGATATTACTGGTAAAGACCTGCAATATTTTTTGTCACGCAGTGCAGTCGTAGCCAGTGGCGTATCAACCTATGTTTAGTTGGGATCACCCCATATTTTATTGTGCATTTTTATAACATGCTGTCCTGTGTTCTTGTCATTTTTGCAATTCTTGATAGAAATTAATGTGTCGTAGGTTTGGAGAGACAGTGTTCTGTTTTTTTTGGTGTTTATGAAACAAAGAATATTTTTTTGATACATTGCAATTCATTTTTGTTTTTTAAGATAATAAATCATACTGGCTTTGACCTTCACAGGCTTATCACTACAGGGGTTCGAGCTTATGAGATTGAGTATTACTTAGATTTTTCTTTTCGATCAGCTGAGTTAAAAGTCTTGGTTCTGGCCATTAAATTAGCTGGCTCTGCCCCATTATGTTGTTGCTTGCATACTATAAAGAATTTCCACTTAAATTAGAATTTCAAAAGTACAGCAATTATTTCAGACAAAGCAATGTTTGTGTCTCGTGGGCCAGCGTTTTTATTGACCTGATGCTCTCCTTGGAACACACCACTGTCGCAAATGTGCTGAACCTAATGGTGCTATTCTTGAAAGTTGAAGTAAATTTTGTGCTCTATCGTAAGCGTCACATTAAGTTGCTATGTATTATACGAAAAAGAAAGTATATGATATCATCGATCTTTGGTCACTGTCAAACTTACATGATTTATGGTGGTGCCAGGCATCAGCAGAGAAGATCAAAACGTCATTAGCAATGATTCAAATCTCAGTGTCAAAAGATCAGCCTACCAAATATAATGAATGTCGTCGTTATGGGAATCTGGCAGTAATAAACGACAAAAGCGCAAGAGAAAGCTTTAACAGCATGGATAATAAAAAGCAGATTTAATGATTTCGAATGACCTGAACGTATGACACCTATGGCATGCACCGTAGCAAAAACTGCATCGTTCGGTAAAGAGGCATGCATGTTTATACATCACTTTAGTTGTGAGACTAATCGAAGATGTGTTATGCAAGATGCTATTTATGGCAAGGCGAAAAAGCAGGTAGCGGGATGAAACCTTGAGCGCCCGCTAAGCATCATAAGGCTGTCAGCGTGAGGCAGGTGGCTTGCTGAGCGGTACGGCGCAACTGGTTGTTATTTAGTAGTGTTTCATGGATATGTTGTTATTTCAACGGAACATATTAAAACATACTCTACAACTGCATGTTGGTCAACAAGATTTGCAAGAAAGAATCATGTAACTGTGAACACAAGAATGGTAATTATAAGAAGTAAACAAAACAATAAAATTTGTTTCCTAATAAAATTTAACATAACCAAATTCCGTCCCACCCTATACGCCTGGGCCAGCGGAGTTGTTCATTATTGTCGATTGACATTACTATAACCCGACATTGCCTCTGACACACTTCAAATTAGTGAAACCTGTTATCTTCTGAATTTCGGCGGTGTTCTTTCGTTATTTGCTGAGGTCAGTGGTAGTATTTCTAAACAGTGGTCAATTTCTATTGAGATTCATTGTTTAGCTGGGCGTACTATATGTTTTAGAAAGATTGATTTTCAAAAGAATTAACTTGAAATACTGAAATGCTATAGCATATCGAAAGCTGAGCTTCAGAAATAGGTCCAGCCGCAGCCACCCTTTAAATTTAACTGCCGCATACGATACAGTATGAAAGATGATTACTTTTGCCATTTGGATCGTTGTTCTTTGGCTCAAAATTACTTACTGAGGTCATGTTGCTGATCGGAGCCCATGCTGAAGATGTTAATAAATCTGCAGTTTTAGTCACGGTCTTCCACATCGATCTGCACCTACTCTTTTAATGCAGCTTACCAAAATGAAAATTGATGCCGATGACTACTATTTAACAAAATTATTTCGTGGGCCATTATGTTCATTTGTTTTCTGTTTTCATTTGTAATAGAGAAAAATATAATGCTATCTTTACACAGAGTTAAACTTTTAACTATTTATTGGAATAGATGCTTTTACTTATAAAGATCATTTAGAAAACAAACAAAAAAAATGAAACAAGAAGTTGAATGTCATTCATTAGTTGGCTGAAGACATTGCACAGAGCTGGGCATTAGTTACGCACAGCAGTAATATTGTGTTTTTGAATAATATTATTGCTCAGCTTTTGACAATATGCGTGTATTATGTCTCCACTATCGAACATTTGAAAGTTGTGTTAAAATGAAAATGGGAATGCCACTTAACAAAATCAGATGATCACCCTTACCCGAAGGTTCTGCGCGGGATTATTAAGTAGGGGTTTTCGGTTGAAGAGCAGGGCCACGGCTTAAAGATGTTTTTCAATAAACATTGATTCAACAAGAGTTCTGGCTTTATCAAGAATAACATTAAAAATGCAATCCTATGTTATTTCAATAGTGCGATTTTTACTGAAATTTTCACCGGAGAATGTCGTTATCATACTAGCAGAAGATTGTTCTGTGAGGGCTTGCAAACATTACTATTTGTCGATTTAGTTATATTAGGCTTGGCTAAATGAAGGGCATCTGAAGTTGCAAAGAGTTGTATTTCTCAAAGTCTTCATTGTTTTTTCTGTTTTGCTATTTCTTAACTGTCATTTTTTTTGTCATTACGATACCAGTCGTCATGTACGACTGTGCTGTTATTTCCACGTTTTATTTTACTTCTGCCACACACACACTGAATATACAGGGTATGTAGATGTTATTCATAATATATTTCGATCGCTGGGTACCATAATACTCAATATCACACATAATATTTGTATAATACCATAGTTTAGTCAAATAAATAAATATATTCGGTATTTTTTCAGAAAGCAGTGTCTTTTTCATTTCCATTACATAGTAATGAAAGAGCTTGCAAATTTTCTCAGTCACTAATTTAGCTCTTCCAGCAAAACACACAACAGGCAACATTTTGATGATTTTTTAGAATTACCGAGTGGGGTGTTGAATAAAACTATACAGTCGCCGATTACATTTTATTTTGTGTGACTTATTTGCTTATAACACTCCCATAGAGCCAAATAACTTTTTCTATTACGGCAGAAGTGACACAGCTGCAGCCTTCCTACACTTATAGTATCTCTTTCTATTATGGTTGTCAATTTTTCTATTGCTGACCTAGTACTGGACAATTCTCGTTTCTTGAGAATCTAAGAACAGTTGCTAATTAAAACGAAAGGTTTTGTAGAACTAGGTGATTATTCTTGTCTTATTGCTGCTGTAACATAATGATAAAATTTGTTTTGAATAAAGGCTTATTAACATGATGGTAGAACAGTTTTTTCAGGTTTCGAAAGGAGATTTAACTGTCAAAGCTGACTAGCAGTCCTCGACCCAAAACTTCGTCTTAGCATGGTGAACACCTCGTCATTCCTGGTCGAATGGTTAATTTTCGAAACTCCTAACAATGCGAAAGCACCCTCACTGAACGACTGTGCTGGTTGTCGTTCAGACAGTTTAGGGGCGGGACCTAAAAATAAACCACTAAGAAACGTGAGATGGGTTGTTTTCTTCAAAATTATATTTAAGGAGCTTCTCAAAATCTTACTCTTAAGTATAAAAAGTTAAACAATTTGTGCTGTTGTTTGCAAAGACGATATAAATGAGTTAGATGTTAGACTGCATAGAAGGCAGGTGCGAATGTTGGGGCAGTAAGCAAGCCTACTAAAGAATATATAATACTGGACAGTCTGTCTTTATTTATTGAGGTCGGTGTCACCATTAGTCATGATATAATCTTAATGGGTCAAAAAGCCTGAAAGATAGTTACTACATGTCGTATCACCGCTGTGATTGCTCCTAAATCACTTACATATCAGCTCAAATACTACAAAATTTAGCAGAAATATGTTCACGCGCTTAGTGAATCAGCTGCAGTTGTTTATCAATGTACGCTTTTTGATTTATTTGTATTTCCTGCTGTTTCGATTTTTACAGAAAATGTTTATTTTTTATTTTTCGTTAGTTTATGCCTACAGCGTCACTTGTCTATTAGATATTAGATAAAATATGCTTATAGGCAAATATAGCGATGTTGACCTAAATATAATGAATAGTGTGCATCGTATTCCTGAATAACAAACTCCAAACATCGTGTTTATAAAATACAAATATTACTGGTGATTTTGAAAATAAGAGCGTATAAATTGCTGAGCCACAGATATTTATCGTTTATTACTGTGTCTGAATCTCAGTTATCAGGTACGAAAGTTTTAGTACTCAATAAATTAGTATTTTAAATTTCGTTCTTCTTTTATAAAATGCTAATATTAATTTAATGGCCTTTAAATACTACGTTATTACTGCTAAAAATCGTAGGTCATGAGCACGATATCCATTGGTGAAATATAACGCCATTGATTAGCAGACTAATTAAGACGAAACAGTTATGAACATCTCGTCGTTTCAGGCTATAAGAAGCTAATAAAGATAAATTGATAATTACCGTGTTTGTAAGCTTATATAATGTCGACTGCGTATGTATCAATGCGGTAGTAGTTGCGCAGTCGCTTACACTATATTGCTTTGATGTTTTGTCTATAATTATGGTTCTGGTGTTGTTGGTCGCAAGTTTTGCATGACGAATGTGTTATTTGAGAGTCTAATATTTAATTGTCGACAGCTTATTAAAAATATCGTAAAGAATAATATAATACTTATTTTTTAGATTAAAAATACGAAATGTTAGTATTTAGTGCTGTTGTTTATAAAATAAAAATAAATACTTTTTTATTAAAATATTAAAATAGCTTAGAGGAATTGTTATCATATACATCAAAGAAAGTAGGTATTGCTTTTTTTACTTCAATTTGTTCTGTTTGATTATTGGTTTAAAAGAATGACAGTGTCATTATAACATACAATATTTGTTATTTTTTTATTAAAATTGGTCAATGGGTCTTAGAAAACAGTATTTGAAGGTGGGTGAGTGGTCATAGGTTTTGCATTGTACTTTCATATTCTTTAGTTTTTAGTGGCTCAAAGCAAAGAATGTTGGCATGACAATAGCTCATTACTTTAATAAAATAGTATGACAATCTATTTAAGTTTAGCCCAATTGAAAATTTAACTAATTATAGCACATTAAATATTTTTCCATTCTATTCAGATTAAATGTCAATGTAATCATTATAAACTCCTGTGTGTATAAAATCCTAGAAGTAGTTTGCTTCTTTAGACAAAGTTCGAACAGTTTTAGGCAGGTGCAGTATCGGCAACGAAAACGACATAGTTTGTAAGTCTCTGCCGAATAGTGAACTCAGTTTTTTGGGATCCCAACCTTTCATAAAGTAGTAGTTAAATTATCGCTGGCAGGTTTGCCTTTAACGGCGCCAAGCAGCAACATTTACTTCTGAGATATAAGCTGAAATGGTAAGCTTAGACACAATGGGAATGCTAGATTGCAAACATTCACGTCTGTGAGTCGTTATTCGCTTTTGCTTTGTCCCTGCAATTACTGATTCACAGGGCAACCATTTTGGCACCCGCAGATTGTCGATAGCTGATATGGTACGCAGTGAGTAGTACTGTGGCTCAGTTTATCGTATGAGCCACTATTTTTTAATAGGTACGCATTGTTCCTGAAGAAATTAAAAGGCAATGAGTAAAATGCAGCCTGATGACATTCGGTGCACAAACGTATCAGTAAATCACGCCAACAGCACCGTGGACGATGTGTTAAAGCGCAGCCTAAGCGATGACGCACTGCAGCTGATAAGTCAGTATTTTTGTGTTGTTACACGGCTGAGATGCCTCTTATTATGAAATATCAGAGGTGTATACTTGGGCGTGTATACAACAACAATGAGCCGGTAAACTGTCTCTTAATATTATGTGGCCTGGTGCTACTCGAATGTATCTTTCAGTCAGCCATTGCCGTGTTAAATTGTGTTTCACTGTTGAAATATTTCCGTGGAAGTTTTGTAACCGATCGGGGAAGGGTATTCGAAAATTTCATAAGATCAATCCGAAAGTTGTACTCGGTGTTAAACACAGTTATACCCATTTGAAAACAATCGCTTCACACAGATATAAATTTCGTTCAAAATCGACCGTAATGGTCGACGAAAAGTTGGTGAAAACGTTAACAAAATGTCAGCGGTGCAGCAAAGAGTTGGTCATTGTAGCTTAAAACATTTCTAAATTGCCAACGGTGCTGATACTATTCTTTTTTGGAATGAATCTTTCCATACATTTTCACACAGCAGCCAATAGTAGTAGTAGAATAACGTTTTTTGTTTGCTGCACAAACCGAAAGTCAATGTGCTCGTGCCAGTAAAGGGCTTGCAAAAGTAAACAGAATTATCAAACAAAAGTAAGCATTTCTGACAATTTGCTCAAATTGAGTATCACACTGTTTTTGTTAAAATCCAATAATTGCAGGAACACACAAAACACTTGTCTTCAAATACTGTCCTCTAAAACTTATCACATTTAAAATTATTACTAGTCTATTCAAAGCTTTAATTGAGTTGAACTGGAAAATATTCGAGCTTATGATGGCTTTTGTTCTTATCATATGGGAAAAACAAGATTTTAAAATTTGGAAAATATTATTGCAGCAGGCATGAGCAATAAAATTAGGTAATAGTGTTGACATTGTATTATCTTTATTTTAAAAGTAAAAATGAATTTTATTATAGTTAATATTATCTATTTCGGCAAGCAGACACTTAACAGGTTAGATTATACAGCCCATCGAAAGTACTATCCGGAACATATCTTCATATTAATAATAATAATATTAATAATTTGAAAATGTGGAAGTCATCAAAGAGTATAATAAAGAATATTAATCTAATAGCACAAAACCAATAAACCAGACCATAGCTCGTATTTGGCACTCTTAACAACATTGTCTGTAGAAAGTTAGTAATATTCTCTTTAAAAACCACAAAACTCAGCAGTAGCTAAATGTGCTTGAGTACTGAACAGCAATAAATATAGGGTGCTCTATTACAAATCTTTTGCATGCTACGCATGGTAAACATTGTATATGGAATAATTTTTTAAATGGTACTATCACCCAAAGCAGATTATAACAGAAGGCCGCCTGCGGGAGGCAGAGTCACTGCGTCGCCAAAGCGGGACATTCTCGTTCTTAACCAATATTTTCGTTTTTGCATATACTTCGATAAATATCGAGTTTCAGAATGGCCAATTTTTTGCGTTACCTGCTTAAGTTAGTCTGGCTTCAGCTATGCCTTCATAAATGCTTAAGTCGCCTATTCTCAGTCAAACACTCAAACAGCTTGGTTTCAATGATTGTCATTTGCCAGCCTTAGACACTCACTTGCACCGGTCAACCTGAAAGCAATATTACGCTTCAAACTTTTATTGAAATAGTTCATAGTGTCCAGTCCTTCTGATGAGTTATTTCGGCGTTAGTATGTTGGTTGTATATCACTTGACATATATCAAACAAAATTGCTAACACAATATGAATGACGCAAATGCCGTAACAAAGCGCACCGTAACATTTACTGTTGCAGCGAGAGCATGCCGGAACCATATAAGCGGCTGATGTTTACGTGAGCCATAATGATCGAATGTTTAGCCCGTTCTCTTGTACCGGAGCCGTTTTGCCGTTCGCTCGACTTTCGCTTCTAAAGCTTGTGCCTCTTCCTTTCGGGCCCCAGTTTTTTTCTACGGCCATTTTTACTATCGTTTCGTTCTCATGTAGTTAAGGAATTACTTTCCTTATCGTGTTCCCACAGGTATACTTTTATAAGAATATACATAATAATTTTTTTTATGAATTTTAAAGTAAAATTGGTCATAATAGCCAGTTCTTCAGTCGGTAGGAAGCGACCGGCTTTTGAAATAAACGATGCCATCTTCGTCAAAATCGTTCTAGTAAGTACTTCAATGCCACCAGCAATAATAGTTGTTTTTCAGCTTAGCCTGATGTCAACAAGAGATGCATGTCACGCGATGTCACCATCTCCATTGCTGGAACCGGGAAGTCATAAGTACTGGGAGTTTAGCCCAACATACTTCAGTCATCTCTTCCAAACTGTTGCATCCAGATCGTTAGAAAAATAAAGTTTAAGTGCACGCGCCGACAGCCGATTAAGGTTTCTCTGCCTTTAAGGGCCGCCGCCTTTGTGCAGTCGTTTTTAGCCTGGAAAGCAACATTGTAAATAATTTACCGAATCGAATGAATTGCCACTGTGCTACCACAATTGCCTTCTTGTGTTCTTATCGAACAAACCAGTCAGACGAGCGCGCCGTAAACTTGCACAGTTCCTAAATGCCAGTTCGGTCTGGCAGAAACAAATGTTCATTGTCGTCATAGCTGCTGTCAAGAACTTCCAAGACAAAGAACGACCGTTTATTACAGGGGTTATTTTATGATCAATCATCAAGAGCATGTTTTAGAAAATGTATGCTGTGTTACTATTTTTTTTTAAAGAACATATTTAGCGTATCGCTATCAATACCCGATTAATTATCGAATCAAAATTTTGTTTGTGAGTCGTTATTGTAATTTAATAATAATTTTTAAATTAAATCAAAATTAAACATGCTTATTTTTTAAGGAATGATATTACTATTTTTAAATACCTACACTATTGTAAGTTATTAAAAAACACAAATTTTCATTCATATTATTTAGTCTCTGTCGTAGTTATTTTTGTTTTTTCGTGTTAACAGGAAAATACCTTATTGCTAACGCATATTGCTGACAGCACGGTCATATACTATACTAAGATACCAAGTTATAGCTTGTAATAATGAAACTTAAATGGCGGTACATTATATGTCAAATATAAGAAATACGGTGTGACTCCTGCCGATATGCCCGTTACGATGCTATTAAGGTATCAATACCACACACAAAGTGTATTGTTTACTGGCAGGGTTCTGTTGTTCCGGATATTTTTGATAATGTTGTATCTGCTTGCTGCCAGGGTAGTCAGGTTAAAAATGTGAAACATGTGTTATACACTTGTAAGATTTATATCAGTAGATATTGGCGCGGAGTGAGCAGTCCGCCAGAATATCAAATCTTCCTGTATTAGTGGCGTAGTACTGATACGTTTGAAAAATCATATTTAGTAGTAAATATATTGTAATAGTGTGCTCGTTTCGCCATGAATTATTATGTTATATGTTATTTATTTTATTTGTATAGTAGATCACATTACAAATTTTTGGCTTCACGTACATATATCATTTTTGCATCTGGTATAATACCACACTTTGTTATGATTTCAGCCTGTCAGGCCTGGCTGATAGCAACGGTAAGCATTATGTTGTCCATTGTTCTCAGACTTGTAGTCGATATGCGTAGAAGAGCGGTGAATGAGTCGCTTGTTGTACTTGTTTTCACTCAATCGTGGTGCATTGAGTTTAATAGTTAAAGAATAATTGATTAGCATGATTTATTACTCATTTAATAGTATACAGACTATAAATATTATGAATAGAGAGTTTAATGATTTTTTTTTAATAACTTACAATAATTAGTAGGTTAGATTTATTTAAAATAATAAATAACACGGCCACACCACACACACACACACAAAGGTCCCCGTGCAAATAACCATGCGCGCGCGTTTAGTTTGAAGATTTAATTTAAAAGTTATTGCTTGCAGACGTTTTCAAATCAAAATTATTTACCTTATTTTGTTAACATTTCCTAAACAAATTTGATTCGATAATTAATCGAGCCATGGAGCTTAATTAAGATATCTCACACCAATATCAATATATTCTCTTTTAAAGAAAAAAAATTAAGTGTTAACAAATACCGGCTTTCTAAAACGTGCTTAGTGTAACACTTCAGATTCATTCTGTAGTCCTATAAAATAACCCCTGCTGAGACTACCTGTTGTTAGAATTGTACATGATAAATTCTAAGCCCACTTCACAACAAAAACTTTGCTTACAGAAATTGTGGTGTCCTGCTTTAATTTCATGAGTGTAGAGAAGCGCCAGGTAAGAAAGAGTAGCTGCCAACACGAACACATGTTGGCAGTTGGCAGTGGCACTTACATGTCGTTCACCACAAACCTATGTATTATGGTTAAAATGCGGTTTTAAAATATATGCCCATGCTCATTATGTTCTTCCCCTTTTATTAATAAATGCAAAATGTTGTATAATAAATAAAATTAAAATTGAAAGGCTCGTGTTTTAATCCTAGTTAACAGTGAAGGTTTCAGGTGTCATTGCTTCATTTTCTTTGAGATAGTCTTCCATTGTTTTATTGTTAGTTAAAATATGTGTCTTTTTTTCGGTAAATACGTGTGTTTTGGTACAGTTTTGTCATACTTTCTTGATTTTCCTCATAACAAGAGGTACTCAGAGATAATATAAGTTTTTCACAAAGACCATGTTTCATTCATGTCATCTTCTACTGTTTTTCTCAATATTATCAGCACAAAAGAAAGATTGCTTTTATTACTTAATTAAAGATAGAACTTAAAATAACTATAACTTATCACCAACAGCCAGCTACCATGAAAACAATAAATTGAGACAGTTTGTTTTTTGAAATTGTTAGTTATGAATGTACTTGTTTAAAAGAAAAACACATGAAACGACTTAAATCATAATTTGGTTTGTTCGTTAACATATTGTGTCAGTGGGTGGATGTTTAAGAGTTAACTTTTACCTCAACAGCGCTCTACCTTCAGGGTATCGAGTAAAAACTTTATGCGTAGTTTACCTTAAGGGTTTCTAAAATATTACTGCTTGTTATGCTTAACAGCGCTTTTAATTTCAGCACATACGTATACCGCAATTTACCGAACGTAAATAAGTGATGAATGTGTAACAAATTGTTGTTCGAATTAAAATCAGTTCGTATGATCATTAAAATTGTCTGTCCTTGGTGCTATAAGTGGCGTAATTACTTGTCCTTATGTCGTTCATGTAGAATATTCGATACCAGCTTATTATTTTGAAAATGGTTGCCCCGGTTCAGTTTACTAATGGAATCACTGATCGAATTATCGTATACGTATTGTAATTTAAGATTTTATTAATTACTAAAACGTATATTTATTGAAAGTACTGCTCGTTTACTTTCAAATTTATTTTAACATGGCTTATTGGGCCCTTATTTTGACTTCCATGACCATTGTTTGTTATGCTTTTCGGCTGGAAGGTAAGGTTATCAATTTTTCGTAGTGCCTTATTATTTAATTAGGAACGACAGGTAGCGTATTTTTATTAATATAAATACAGCCAGTTTTCAAGTGTTGTTCTTACCAGTTTACCAATTTTTCATTGCGCATGTTGGGTAGTCTTCATCAATACTAATGACCTGGACACGGTCTTGCCTTCTTAAAATCATTACTACCATTTGGCTCCAGAATACATGCCGATAGTAGCTTTTGCGATTTCATTGTCATTTATGTTGAGTAGTTTCTGTTTTGAAATTGAAAGTCTATTATTGTTGGTTGGTCACTACCTTTGCTAGGGTTTTTTGTTTTTTATATATTGTATCAACAGTTAATACGATTTAGTATATATGATTTTTTCTCGAAGTAGAATTTTATATTTCCATTAAATGCACATACATGAGAATATTACTGTTTAAACATGCTTACTCAAAGTATTTATTATTCAATAGTTCTTATTGGTGTTCTGTTTTTCGAGAGTTCGGAAATACTTTCTTTTCATTTATTTTTTTTACATTATTGAAAAAATAAAGGTATACCTATGTGGGCTTAATGTTTTTCTGTTAGCAGGGACAGTATGAAAGAATAAGAATTACTAATTACTGAATATAAGATTTGTTGTGTCGACAGTACAGCTTAAAAGCGTATGTACAAAAGAAATAAGGTTTGAAGGCTATTAGAGAGAAAGTGGAGATGGCTCGACATGTTTGCTAATAAATAAATATGTTGAGAATCTTCAGTCATGATGTGGTCTTGCGCCCGTACTTCCAATATGCTGGCATTTTTTGCCATCTTGGCACATTTATTTGATATCTTTTTTTTATTTGTGTTGTTAATTTATTTGGCAGTTGTTGTAAATAGGCATTTAACATTTAAGAAAATTCTGCAACAATGCAATACATTACAAAATTGGTCGTTATTCAGGCAGTGTTTAGTTATAATGTAACGTTATTATACGAAACCAACAAAATGATGTTTCACTGTCAAAAGTTGATTAAACATATCATATTGACAGCAAAATAGAATTACACGTTCAAATTAGCATCCCGATGCTAATAATATAGACGTATAGAGTGGGAGGGTGTAGTGGTGCATGTTGTGTGGGCCATTTTTAATATTATACTTAGGAAAACTGAAAGCTTGCAAGACAAAGTTAATACAATTAGTCTTGGAAATAGTAAACGTGTGAATATACATTCAACCATAAACGGAGTTGCAAATGCTCTGAAATCAAATGATTCAAAACTCAAAATAGCAGCTATTAAAACATGTTCAAATACGTTATAAATATAGTACTTGTAACAACGTGTTTTCATATCCACCACAATTGTGTTGGTTTGAACGAAAGTTGTATGTAATTTCATTAAGCCGGCATCCATTTGCAATAAAATGTAAATGAAAATGGTCATAGTATGCGTTTTTGTTTCGACGAATTATACCAATACAATAGTTCGAATACGTAAATGTTCATTTGATAAAAATAAGTTTCAAAATGAATAGTGGTGATTTCTTTGATACTATGTCAAGTTTGATACGCCTGTAATGAAAATGAAAAATCTTATGTTGTATGCTCTACTCGTAAATAGCCTTAAATAAATTATATTACAACAGTAACAGGGTTGATGGAGCTTTTGAGTGTTAAGTTTCTGGAATTTCGCAGTATACCAATTATTACAAACAAAATTGAAGGGTCTTGCTTGTTGTTGTTCTAAATTTGAAACTTTAACACTGTACTGCTATGCTTTGTTACAGTTTGCCTGAGTTGTGTATGTAGATTGTTGTTGCTGAACGTTGGAAGTTTTCTCCATTCCCACCTTTCTTTTCGTGCTCATACGCTACACACAGCTTGTTTCCTGGTTAGTTCCTCACTGACACAGCCCTCCTTCACTATAGCGCATCTCTACAGTTTTCTGTCTTATGACGTTGCCACCTTCCTTGTGCTTCTGTTTTTCGTGTCACTCTGTCAAATGATTATATTCTTTTTGGTTTGCATCATCGTCTGTCCTTTCGTTCATTACTGTTAATACTTCACTCTGATATTCTTCCATTCTTCTGCGTTCCTTTCTTTCTTTCCATTTCACAATGAAGCCACAGTTTCATTTGAGCCTATTCTCTTCTTTTGAATTTTATTTTGTATTTTTTACTGTAAAGCCTTTCATTTTTCATTTATCATGATTCTGGTACCCCTTCCTCTTCACTGGCATGATTGTGTCGATTTTTGTGTATTTTACTTCTTCTTCGTCTTTCACTGCCGTTGTCAAATTATTCTGCAGCTAGCCATCTTTTTACGTCCCACCACGCCAACGTTTTCACCCGCCTCAACTCATTCGCACTTACAACTTTTACGTTTCTGTGTCACGCCGAAGTCTTTCTCCCCATTACATATTACCTAAGATTCTCAAGTTTTTTGTTGCTGTTTCCTCGTTTATTCTGCCTTGCCTTACTGCCTTTCTTTTGCCGTCACCAGTTATTTTCGCATTTTCTATGTCTGGCCTCTGTTCTCTGATTCGAATTTCGGGCTGCTTACTGGTTATCTACTGTTTCTTGCCTAATATTATTGTGTGTTTTTGACATTTCCGGTTTTTAATATCAAGTTCCTCGACACCCCGCCAAGCTGTACGTAAGCCTACTGGGGTTACTTGTGGTTATGTTTGTGTTTCTGATTGTATCCTACCAGCAGATTTGATATTGCTTTGCGTTTCGTAGTTTGTATACAAAACCACTCAACAGCTGGTCTGGAGTTTCACGTTCGGTCGTCTTTAATTCTTCGAATTTGTTTGAACCGAATACACGTAGCCGGGTTACAACCGAAAGTCATTTTTGTTCAAAACGAGTGAGGCACAGTTAAGTTTTTCTTAGAACACCTCGCTTGACTTACTCACTCTGCGGTTTTTGAGAATCCCCTCACCCCATATTATGGTTCTTCTCAGATATTTTTGATTTTCTCGATAATATGAGGTTCTTTTGCGGTCATTCACGTAAAGATAAAACGAGGGCCTATTGGTCCACACCACACCACTGAGTACTTTGCACATTGCACACGTGTTACACACTCAAATTAGACATCTGCTTGATTCAAATAAATCACCTCAAAGTGGCTCATTCACAGAAAGAATACTTCATATATCAGAGCTCACTCAGTGGAATGCTAAAGTCACACCATTTTTCTCTCACAGCTGGGCTCAACGAGTAATGTGCTTCAGGTAAAATGAGAATGAATGCGATTAAATACTTTAATATACAAAATCAGCCTGTACCACCAAATATCAAACGCACAGCAATGTCCATTTAAAAAATACATGACAGACTCAGAATTTATGTTATTTGTTTCGCGCTCCTCATCTGCACCAACATACAAATGCTTTTCATTCTTGAGAATTCGGTGACGGACGATTCTACCACATCTTTCGATGGTATGCATACCATGGCGTCGTTGTGTCACCCTTCGCCTACTTTCGAAGTACCTGTTAAAACACGTCACTGAAAATGGCAGTGCTGTCCGAACTCACATTCTTCTTCGAACATATGGTACATTTTCGCAGCAACATTCACGTTCCGTCGCCAGCTGTCCTAGTAACACATCGTCTATGATACCAGTGCGCGCTATCGTGCTGCTGCCGATGCGAAACGATCGCTGTTTTCTGCAGCACACGGAAATATGTTCGTTTATTAACTGGTTGTGAAAGCTGTCTGTAACAATACGGTTTAAAGAATTCGTGATCGGTCTCCGGCTCAATGCCGAGTAGTTCACAACGAAAATTCCTCTTTCACTTGTGTGTTGCACGGTAAAGGTACGATAAGCGATGATGTTTAGCGATTTCGAGATACTCATTGACTCTCAACCATATTGGAGATGCCAGACATCCTCGCTCCTCAGTAACACAGTAATCGGGCTTCGTTTCTTTATTTGTACGCACATATTTAGCTCCGTATTTAGCTATTTGAGCTACATCTCTCATGAAATCTTGTGCTGATCACTTTCGAACAAAGCAGTATCGATAGTAGCGGGTTAAGCGGATCATTGGTTTCTGTCAGCAGGTGGAGCCTGTGTTAGGTTTATGATTGTAGAAGATCATTACACTAAGCATCGCTTTAGTATCAGGTAATGATGTTGCTTAATTTTTTCTTGAAGAATATTTGAGGTATTGCTGGATTAAACAATATAGCTTTGTTTAGAATGTTTACAAAATAAAATTAGAAAGTACTCTGATTTAAAACGCCTACAAGCAATAACCAATCAAAATTAAACATATTGCTTTGACTGATTATTGTGTTATTGCAATTATTAAATTTCCTCTTCACATTATTTAGTCTCATAAAATGCAGTTATTTTTATGACAAACATTTCTGTAGTTAATATAAACGTGAGTAAATTGCTTGACAAGAATTTATTACATACTAGTAAGATAAATAGTTAAGTTTAAATTAAATGAAAACTTTTTTAGTCAGTATTACTATAGCAATAATATAAGAAACACACAGTGACTCTATTATTATTATTTAGATTATCACACAATATACATTATATCAAGTTTCATGCGGTGTATCAATGATTGTACTGCGTATTATGGCTTCGTTAGTTTCACTTGTTTTTTGGGATACCAGCAGTGTTCGAGCTCAAACATTTATGATACCGTCTGTGCTTGTTGCCACGTTAGTTGCGTATGGTTACAAACAGTTTCGGAGCGGGTAAGCCCATTTGCCTCGATTGTTATAATATTTTCATGCTATTTCTAAAAGTTGTTAACGACTCAGTACACTCATCGAATTATGAATGCTTACTTCAGTTGTGCCTGACGTGTTACAGCAGCTTGACGTAAATTAATATATGAATTTGTATATTCACTCATTACTTATTAGATATAGACATTGCTATTATTTAATTATTTTTTTTTTTTTTTTTTTTTTTTTTTTTTTTTTTTTTTTTTTTTTTTTTTTTTATTTTTTTTTTTTTTTTTTTTTTTTTTTTTTTTTTTTTTTTTTTTTTTTTTTTTTTTTTTTTTTTTTTTTTTTTTTTTTTTTTTTTTTTTTTTTTTACTTATATTAAACGTACATTTATTAAAAACATTATTTGACATTGGAGCCACGGTACATGTAGAACAGAGCGTTGATGATGTAGTTTCATTCCTCAAATTAGAAATTATATTGTGATGGTCCTCGTTTAACTGCAGGTAGGGCTGTATGGAGTGCTCTGTAGTGTGTCCTGTAATTTTAATAATCTCTTGGACACTGCTTTTGATAATTGACTTATTGCCGTCGATCTGTTGGAGTGATTACTTATTTTGACTTTCTTCGTGTCTATGCCAATAGCTTCTGCAGATAGTTTTGTCCATTTGTTAATTTCATTGGCTCCAAATGGACAATTTTTGTACCAGGAACTGGTGGGATATTTATTCCAGTCTTTATTCAGCGTCAAAAATAGGCGTGTAGTTGTTATATTTTTGTTCCGCTTACCTATCATTTTATTATACAGGGTAGCTTTTATGTATGAAACCAAGGCTCTGTAGCCAAAACGGTTGAAGGCATCATTCTGGAAATTTTAGGGATCAAATCTGAAGCTATTTCACATAATTTGACACAATGAAAAAATTTCTTTGCTCGATAATTTTTTGACACGGCCGCCATCTTGAATTTTTTTAAATAGCAAGATGGGTCATGTGATATATCATTTGAAAGCTTATTTTATTTACCACATCGCGGAAGTCAATATCCTTAAATGGGTCGAATGTACGATTAAACTCTTTAAAGTATTTCTGCTGCACTATTTTTGCAGTAAGGTTCCAAATAGTTTTTACAACACCTTCCTTGTAGTCGGTGCCATCGGTTTTCTTCATGTTAATTGCCCAATCTTTTAAGAATGTTGGAAAGATCTTCATTAGATGTGGTTTCAATCAATTGATAATTACGCACTTCACAAAATTTTTCAAACTGTCGTGAAACATATGCATCGGTTTTTACCGTGTTGGTTTGTTTACTATTTTCTATCATTTCATCAATTAATCCGGTTGAAATATTGCTAAAACGAGCCATCATGACAATTACACTTTCCACAGTAATATTTTTGGTTAGTACTGCCAACACTTCAACTGTAAATCATATCTGCCTATCTAATCGTAATTTTGACATAAGTGAATATACAAGGGTTCGTATATTCAATTTACGTCAAATAACCGCTGTAACACGTCAGAACAACTGAAAATCAAGCATTTTCATTGGTTCTTATTTCGATGAGTGATATAGTCGTTCTAACTAACTTTAGAATAGCATCCCAAATTATCAAATATTATAACAATCCGGGGTAAGTGGGTTACCCAGCTCCGGAACATATGACATACTTTTCGGCTCCGGTACGGGAGGCAAATAACTTGGAGCTGTTACCCTGGCCAGCAAAAAGCCCAGATTTTAACATTATCGAAAATGTTTGGGCTCGAATACTTGCTGTTATCCAAAAACAACAAGGGCCAAATTTTATACCAGCAAACCGTAATGCACTAATTGCAGCCATTGATACCGCATGGGAAACGATTAATATTAATTATATTGATACCTTGATAGCGTCAATGAGCAGACGCCTCCAAGAATGTATCAATAATAATGGAGGTCACACCCATTATTGATTTCTTATATTTATTTATATAGTAATACCTTTATTTAAAAAAAAGTTTTCATTTAATTTTAAACTATAACTTGGTATCTTAATTATAATTATGTAATAAATTCTTGTCAAAAAACTAAATATATACGTTGACAATAAGAATTGCCTTAGTTTTTATTTTCACTTTTATATTAACTACAGAAAAAAATGAAACGTCATAAAATATACATTTTGTAAGGACTAAATATTATGAATAGAGAGTTTAATGATTTTTTTTTATAACTTACAATAATCAGTCAACCCAAATAACCATGTTTAGTTTTTGATTTAATTTAAAAGTTATTGCTTGTAGACGTTTTTTAAATCAAAATTATTTCTAATTTTATTTTGTAAACATTTCCTAAACAAAATTTTGATTCGATAATTAATCGAGCTATGGTGTTTAATTAGCGATACCTTCAAATATATTCTTTAAAGAAAAAATTAAGTAAGCAACGTAAATTACCTATTTTCTAAAACGTGCTTAGTGTAATGATTCATTCTACAGTCCTTCTATAAGATAAACCCTGCTGAGACTACCTGCTGTTAGAATTGTAAATGATACCCTTAAGCCCGCTTCACAATGTGCAAACTTTTGTTTACAGAAATCGTGGTGTCCAAGTTTTAAATTTCATGAGTGTACATCCAAATAAGTACGTATTCAAAGGACTATTACGAAGATTTCGTGCTATTTGTAGTGTTGCGTACAAGAAAATAAAAAAAACGAAGCCGGTTACTGATGTTACTGAGAACGAGTTGAGTGTTCTATTGTCTGTCACAGAAAATCCAACTACCAGCATCTCCAATAAAGTAGGATTGAGTCCAATGGGTGTATCTCGAATCCTTAAGAAGAACAGATATCATCCATATCGTATACAGATGCTACAACACCTAAGTGAGAGAGAGTGATTTTTCGTTGTAGGTTCTCGGCATTGTTGGAGATGATCCTGAATTCTTTAAATACGTATTATTTACAGACGAATCAACTTTTCACAATGACGGATTAGTAAACAGACATAATTTCCATTATTATGACACAGAAAACCAACATTCGTTTCGCATTTTAAATCGGCAACAACGATGGAGCATCAACGTTTGGGGAGGTATCATAGACGATCATGTTATAGGACCGTATTTTTTTGACGGAACATTGAATGTGAGAAAATTTTTGGATTTTCTGCAGAGAGATTTCTGGTTACTCCTCGAGGATGTACCGCTCTATGTTCGAAGGAAGATGTGGTTCCAAATGGACGGCGCACCTGCTCATTTTTCAATTGACGTGAGAAACTATCTTAACAGACACTTCAGAAATAGATAGATAGGCAGAAGGAGTGAACACAACTGGCCTATAGTATATAGTATACAATACGCCACCTACCACTCCAGAAGATGTGAGAATTAGAATCGCAAATGCTTTTGCCTCCATCACACCGAACATTCTCAAGAATGTAAGAAAAGCATTTGAAATTCGAATTGCTCTTTGTATTGAACAAGATGGGAAACATATAGAGCATCTTTTATAAATTCTAGTCTGTCTATGTACTTATTTTTTTTAAATAGTTTGTTGTTTATTGCGTTTGATATTTGGTTAATTTTAAGTTTGATTTTGTTAATTACATATTAAAATTATTTAATCACATACATTCATTCTCATTTTACCTATGAAAAATTACATTATAGACAAGTGAATTATGTGGAAAAAAATCCTTTCAATGTAAATACATCGTTTATAATCATGAAAGTGTGACTAGCGCAGAAACTACTGCACTTGGGTAAGGGAACCCTGGTACCATATGAAAGAGAATTATTCTTTCTATGAGATGAGCCAAAAAAATACAGGGTGTTCTATTTGAGATAAGCAAGATAATCTAATTTGAATTTATTAATAATGGCACTTGCATTATTAAACACCCTGTGAAGTATTGCAAAATTTTTACTCGAGTGGTTAATGAAGTGATGAGTTATTAGTTGAAAACCAATGAATTTTTTTTTCGATTTTATCTTGCAATGGAGAATAATTTTTTTAAAAGACCTCATATTTATCGAAAAATCAAAATATCTGAAGAACCGTAATAGCTAAGTTGAGGGATTCTCAAAAAAACTGACCCTAATTTTTTCCATAGAAATTGAAATCTTCGTCAAATACAGGGTGTTCCATAAGAAAAAACTTAACTTTAATGCCTCACTCGTTTTTGAACCACCCTATATGTTTAAAAATATTTTCAGTTTGTAGCCCTTATTAACCTACGTGATATTCGGTTCAAATAAATTCGAAATTAAAAAAGACGTAGACGTGAAACTCCGTGCTGTTAGTGGTGGGACACCCTGTATACACAAACTAATTAAGCACGAAGCACTAAGCAAATATCAAATCTGCTGAAATAAGGATACAAATACGAATACAAACATAACCACACAAATTTTCTTGGAAATGATAGGCAACACACAGTACAGGCGAGACTAACAGGTAAGGACATTCCTCCCGAAGGGCCAACCTGTGGAATATTCCTGACGACTATTAAAAACCAAATGTCAAAAACACACAATAGAGGTAATAGTTCAGGGTCAATAACAGAATTTATAACTCAAAGGAAACGGGTAGATAAAGAAAACCAAGTAGAAAAAGAGACTGAGCAAGACAATAATAAGATCCCCAGAGAGAGGGAAAGAATTCAAAATCAGAAGGAAAGGAACTAGAACCAGACATAGAAAATCTGGAAAAGCTAATACTGGGATTATCTGCCCAAATGAATGAAATAAAAGCAGACACTAGCAGCACGAAACAAGCGACAACTAACATGAATAAACAGCTCAAAAAGTATGGCGAAGAACTAAGACTTCTAAAAGAAAAAACAGTAAAAAAGAACTAGAATGGAAAAAGGAAAAGGCAGAACTAAGCAAGGAAACCGAAACAATTAAAAAAACTTGAAAGTCGCAAGAAAAGAGTGAGGAGATATAATATAATAATAAGGGGAAAGGACTTCAACATTAAAAATACAAAGCAAGCAGTAAAGGAATTTATAGAATCTGAAATAGGAGTTGAGGTAGCAATAGAGGAATCATACAAAGTAGGTAAAAAGAAACGTTAACGATAATAGTTAAGTTTGAAGATTTTGAACAAAAAATAGAGGTGCTAAAGAAAAAGAATAGGCTGGGAGCCCAAAAAACATACAGAGACTCAGATTTGACAAACGATGAACAAAGAGTACAAGCAGAGATTGGAAAAGTGGCAAGGGAGGAAAAGAGTAGAGTAAAAGAACAAAAATAGGATACACAAAAATTCAAATCGACGCAATCATCTATGAATGAAGTAAGAGGAAGGGAGGAAGTCTAGAACCACCCTTAGATCATGAACATCGTACAAAAAAATAAGAAAACTACAATAAAAAAATTCAAAAGACAAATAAAAGTTAAAAGGAAAAGGAATAGATCAAGTATGGAAACTGGCAACTTGGAACGTAAGGGGAATTAATGGAAAGAAAAGGAACCAACAAGAGAAATGGAAAATATCAAAATTGAAATATTAGCAATAACAGAGACAAAGAAAATGGGATAGGGCGTGGTCTAATTAGAAAAAAAATATATAATCATTTACAGTAGAGTGACTGAAAACCAAGAAGCAAAAGGAGGTGTAGCTTGTATCATAAGACAAAACTGGATAAACAGGATTTTTAAATGAATCTGTATAAGTGAGAGGCTAATGTCAGTGAAACTAATAAAGGAAAACAAACTAACAATATTGGTAGCGTATGAGCCCAATGAAGACGACAACGTAGAAAAGAAAGACAAATTCTTGGGAAAACTTAGCTACGTTCGAAGCCAAAACCCAACACCCAATCTACATACATTTTTAATAGGTAAATATATAACAAAATGCTTGAATTTTTAATTAATTTAAAGTTTCGAAATTTAGAATAATAACAAAAACAAAGATACTTGTTTTTGTTTGTAATAATTTGAATACTGCAAATTCCAAAAACTTAGACACTATGCCTCCAAAAACCATTAACCCTCCTTAACGTTTTACTGTATAAATTTCTATGGTCGAAATTTAAAAAAAAAACACTGTGTATATAAAGAAATTTCTAAGCCTATAATGAATTTATTTAAAATATTTTGGAGTAAAAATTTTAACACTTTCGTTTTTCAGTTTTTCTGACGAATTGGAGCCAGTACGGGCGTATGTAAACTACGATGTTTTAAACATAGTATCAAGAATGCCACTATTCTGATTTTTATGAAACTTGGCACATAGGTGTTATTTACAGTATTCGAGATTTGGTAACATTTTGGGTATAATTCGTCAAAGCAAAAAGCTGTTAACGTACCTTGATTATTTTCATTTTACATTTTATTTTAAATGAAAGTTGTAACTAATATAATTATATACAACTTTTTGTTTAAACTATTTGTTGATCTAATAAGTAATTGGTGAGATATGAAAAGTACGTTGTTGCAAATTTTATATTTATAACTGTATTTGAACTATGTTTTTGTAAAACGCTGTTTTTGAGTTTTAGTTTTTAAAGGTATTTAAGCGTCATTTGGTCTAAGGAGGCGGGTATACCTTAGCTCCGTTTAAATAGTTGGATGTATATTTACACGTTTACTTTATTTCCAAAGGCCTAAGTTTATTGTTAACTTGTCTTTGCAAAACTTTTCGAGTTTTATAAATTATGTAATATTAAAAAAATATTTTTTACAACGTACTTATTTTTTTCTACCAAAAGTTCCACACTTTCTGTACGATCTTATACGATTATTAGCATCAGGGTTATGTTTTTTTACGTTCCCTGATTTTGGACGTGGTTCACTGAAATTTTGTAATCAATATGATATGTTTAATCAACTTTTGATAATTGAACTTCATTTTTGATTGGACGCCGTATAATAACTTTGTTATTATAGCTAAACTTATTTTTCTTATGAATACTTATTAATTTTTGTAAATAATTATTGCATTTGATTTTTAAGAGATTTTTCTTAAATGTTAAATCGTATATTTTTAACATTTGCGACTGTTAACCTTAAACTTAAATTCTTTAACACAAATAAAAAAAGTATGGTATAAACCAGAAGCTTAATTGCCAAGAAATGGCAAAAACCTTTAGCAATTCCTCGCATTCTACCATAACCTCCTGATATAATTATCTGCCAGCATATTGATTGATAGATTGCAGTTTGTAAAAGTTGCAGCCATTGTTCAAGTTCTCAACATGTTTCATTTATTAACCCAAACCAATAATCAGATTATCTACACTCATGTCTCGTAGCTACGATCGACGTTGATATAAACACGACGTGTAAAAACCCAACCTCTCGTTTACACCAAATTAGGAAATACATAATTGGAGATTTCTTCAAGAATTCAAACTATACACAAATCATTTCTTATTTTATTTTTTTATTTTATACGCTTTTTTAAACTAATTATAATCGACGCAACGTCTTATATTTTAATTAATTCGTGTTCTTACTATTTTCTTATTTCTTCATACTGTTATACTGTAAGAAAACGATTATTGCACATAGGTTAATACCTTTATTTTTTTTTCAATAATGGTAAAAAAAAATAAATAGAAAAAGAAATTGTTTTCCAGTTTCCTCGAAAAGATAGAACACTAATAAAATTCTATTGAATAATAAATACTTTGGAATTAAAGCGTAACAAATTCATAGTTTTAATTAATATTTGCAGCAGCCTCTCATAGTATGTACATTTAATGGAAATATAAAATTTACTTCGAAAGAATCCTTAATATTGCAAATCGGTGTATTAAACTGTTGAACTAATTATTGGTTTTTAGTACGTTTGTATATTCCGCCCAGATCTTAATACTATAAAAAACCAAAAAAATTACAAAAAATATAAAAGGTAATTATTAGTAACAATAATAAGACTCAATTTCTACAAAACAGGAAGACAACATCCGAATCAACTTCTCAACATAAATGTGACAATAAGTCACAAAAGAAATATATCAGTATGTATTCCTAGATTAAAATAGAATTAGTAATAGTTTTTAGAAAAATTAGGTAATTGTCAAGGTCATTAGTCATTTAATTATGTGTGTGTGAGATGCTAACGTAAAAGTAACGTAGAAACATAAATCAATGAGAAAAAATTAATTAAGAAAAACACTAATTGCAATAAAGGTAAGGATAACGCGAAACTTCAACAACCGATATTTTTATGGCCCAGAAAATGTATGCAAAATGCATACAATGGGAGAATAACGGATCGTTCCCCTAATTAAATAACATAAAACCACTACGGAAAATTGATAGCAAAATTGCAGAAAACTAGCCGAAATAAGCGTATAACTAAATAGTAGTCCATGGAATAAAAATAAAAATTTAATAAAATTAGAAAGGGTGCATGTGACGTCATGATTAAATTTAAGCGATAAAATAAAATTTGAAGTAACGCGTAAATTTATACAAGTGGCAGCAAAGAAACACATAAACGTTAAGTAAATTGAAACGAGTGCACCGAGTAAAATTATACGTTTTAATTAATTAAATAAAATCTTAAATTGCAATACGTATACGATAAGGTGTTCGTCGAAGTGGTTGTGCCATGAACTATCGCTAAGAAACTGATAATGAAGACCAGGGCAGCCGTTTTCGGATGTAAACCAGCAGGACCCAGGTCAAATCGAGATAACCTGCAAAAAGTACAAGACGACATAATCCAAAGGACAACAATTAAGTTACGTACTTGTACTAATGACCAAGGTTAGTTGGTTTTTGTAGTCGTTTTGGTTTAGTTTTAGTTCAATTTGTATAAACAATTTGTTGCACACATTTAAATCACTTATTTACACGTTCAGAATTCGTTGCGGTATGCGACAACCACGTGGTAGCGAAATTTAAAAGCGCTGTTGCACAATTTAAATATAACAAGCGAATATCTTGAGTGTGTAAATAAAGAATTTTATTTACGGTGTGAGAATAATATTTTAGAAATTATAAGGGTAAACTACGCACATAGAAAGTTTTACTCGGTAAAAAATAGGCACACCTGAGAGATTAGAGTCAAGTTAGTGGTATGATTTGAAGGTAAAAGTTAATAGTAAAATTTTAAATTAATTTTCTTAAACATTACACCCTTATTTATTTACAATATGTTAGCAATTAAATTAAATTATGAATTTAAGTCGTTTTCATGTGATCGGAGGTGAACGACGTTGGTTGGTAGCTGACAGTTATTACAATTTTTCTTTAAACAAATTACATTCATAATAACAATTTCAGAAACAAACTTCTTCTTTCACGTAAAATTCGTTTTAATCAATTTAATTTGTTTTTTCATGTGGTGAACGGTGTTGGTTGATAAGTTATAGTTATTACAAGTTCTATCTTTAAAAAATTACATTAATACTAAAAATTTCAAAAACAATCTTTTTCTTTGTGCTACAGGAGAAAGTGTGTTAAGGGGAAAACCCCTATAAGGGGAAATGGGAGTTAAGGGGAAAACGCCTAGAATTAATTTATGAATGGAAACATGGGTCTTTGTGAAAACTTATATTATCTCTAATTTTATCTTGTTTATTGGGAAAATCAAAAGTATGACAAAACATACTTAGAAGCCTACGTGACTACTTTACCAGTAAAAAAGTTTTTAAAATATTTTTAACTAACAATAAAACAATGGAAGGTATCTCAAAGAAAATTAAAACAAATGACTACCTGAAACCTTCTTTGTTGTGTCAGGTAGCCTTTTAAAACCAAGTTAGCGGGATCCTTACTCGTATTGCATAAAACATTATCTTTAAAATTAGTATTGAGTTAGGCGTTTAACAACGTTGTTCATTTTTAATTTTATTGAGCCTTTCAATTGTTTTTAAAATTTTTATTTGACACCTAACATTTTTTGTCACTCCACTCCAGTTTGTGAAAAGTAAAAAGGGGAAGGACCATATTGTCTATAATGGACATAGATATATTTTTAAAACCGCCGGTTTAACTCATAATACATAGGTTTGTGTTGAAAAGCGACATGCCAAGTGCCGCGCAAAAGTGTTAACTGCCAGCATTAAATTAATTAAGTGTGTTGGCGAGCATAACCATACACCTGGCGCTGCTAAAATTGAAGTAAAAGCCGTTCGTTCCCAACTTGCAGAATGTACACTCATGAAATTTAAAACTTGGACACCACAATTTCTGTAAACAAAAGTTTGCACATTGTGAAGTGGGCTTAAGGGTATCATGTACAATTCTAACAGCAGGTAGTCTCAGCAGGGGTTATTTTATAGAAGGACTGCAGAATGAATCATTACACTAAGCACGTTTTAGAAAATAGGTAATTTACGTTGCTTACTTAATTTTTTTCTTTAAAGAATATATTTGAAGGTATCGCTAATTAAACACCATAGCTCGATTAATTATCGAATCAAAATTTTGTTTAGGAAATGTTTACAAAATAAAATTAGAAATAATTTTGATTTAAAAAACGTCTACAAGCAATAACTTTTAAATTAAATCAAAAACTAAACATGGTTATTTGGGTTGACTGATTATTACTTATTTTTAAATAAATCTAACCTACTAATTATTGTAAGTTATTAAAAAAAATCATTAAACTCTCTATTCATAATATTTATAGTCTGTATACTATTGGCGCGGAGTAATAAATCATAATTGCTTGAAATAATTCTTTATTTGCTTGTGGAAGCGGTACTTCTACGGTTAAGTGAAACCAATAAATTCTAACCAAAACACGATCATTCTGCCGCTCTTGCAGCATATCGACCCATCTAGGGTCTGAGAACAATAGTTTAACCTGTGTAAACACGTTGCTATCAGCCCAGGTACTGACGAAACGAGAATCATAGCCGTAGATGTGGGTATTATACCAAGATACAAAAATAATGGTATATAATACGTAAGAAGTAAAATTTGTAATGTGATCTACTATACAAATAAAATAAATAACATATAACCACATAATAATTCATATCAAGGTAGATTTTACTATTACAATATATTTACCTACTAAAAATATGATTTTCCAAACGTATCAGGTACCTACGCCACTGCAATACGGGAGATTTGATAATTCTGACAGGTTTATTACTCCGCGCCAATAGTATACTGAGTATAGTCCTTACAAAATGTATATTTTATGACGTTTCATTTTTTTAGTACGAGAAAATAACTTGGAGCTGTTACCCTGGCCAGCAAAAAACCCAGATTTTAACATTATCGAAAATGTTTGGGCTCGAATACTTGCTGTTATCCGAAGACAACAAGGGCCAAATTTTATACCAGTAAACCGTAATGCACTAATTGCAGCCATTGATACCGCATGGGAAACGATTAATATTAATTATATTGATACCTTGATAGCGTCAATGAGCAGACGCCTCCAAGAATGTATCAATAATAATGGAGGTCACACCCATTATTGATTTCTTATATTTATTTATATAGTAATACCTTTATTTAAAAAAAGTTTTCATTTAATTTTAAACTATAACTTGGTATCTTAATTATAATTATGTAATAAATTCTTGTCAAAAAACTAAATATATACGTTGACAATAAGAATTGCCTTAGTTTTTATTTTCACTTTTATATTAACTACAGAAAAAAATGAAACGTCATAAAATATACATTTTGTAAGGACTAAATATTATGAATAGAGAGTTTAATGATTTTTTTAATAACTTACAATAATTAGTAGGTTAGATTTATTTAAAAATAAGTAATAATCAGTCAACCCAAATAACCATGTTTAGTTTTTGATTTAATTTAAAAGTTATTGCTTGTAGACGTTTTTAAATCAAAATTATTTCTAATTTTATTTTGTAAACATTTCCTAAACAAAATTTTGATTCGATAATTAATCGAGCTATGGTGTTTAATTAGCGATACCTTCAAATATATTCTTTAAAGAAAAAATTAAGTAAGCAACGTAAATTACCTATTTTCTAAAACGTGCTTAGTGTAATGATTCATTCTACAGTCCTTCTATAAGATAACCCCTGCTGAGACTACCTGCTGTTAGAATTGTAAATGATACCCTTAAGCCTGCTTCTCAATGTGCAAACTTTTGTTTACAGAAATTGTGGTGTCCAAGTTTTAAATTTCTTAAGTGTACATCAGACAACCCAGTAGTAATAATTGCTTCGTGTTGTTCGACAATCAGTAAAAGTGCTTCTGTGCAATTGCCGACGATTTGGTCAATGAAACGGACAATCAAAAAGGACCGTGTGAAGTTAAACAATTGTCTTTCAGTTCCGACTTCTTTATTGATCTTGGAAGTTCTTGACAGGTATGCCATGACATTGAAAAATGAGAACTTTGATTTGGGCTCTGCCAAAGATAGAATTTTGATATTTAGGACAATGCAAAATTTGCAACATTTGAAACGCTCGTCTGACTGGTTTGTTGATGGAACCTTTAAAGAGGCTAATTTATTGTTAACGCAATTAAACACAATTCATTCGATTCAGTGCCATAAAGTTATTCCCACAATGTTTGCCCTGCTTCCGGATAAAACGGTGGCTACTTACAAAAGAATGTTGGCAGCCCTTAAAGGCTTAGAGGAAAACCTTAATCCAGTATCAATTATAACTGATTTGCGCTAAAAAAGCATTTAAAACTATTTTTCCTAACGTGCAACAATGTGGATGCAACTTTCAGTTTGGTCAATGCCTTTGGAGAAAAATTCAACAGTTTCCTGAGGTGGCTAAAAATTATGTTAGAGATCCGGACTAGGCTCTAAAAGTGAAATGTTTAATTGCCTTGGCATTTGTTCCGGTCCCATCCGTTTGCCTTTTTAATGGAGGATGAATTTGACTTATCCTCGCGTGACATGCAATCTCTTGTTGACTATGTGGAAGATACTTGGGTGGGGGGAATCAGACAAGTACGGCAGCGGCCAACCATTATTTGTAATTGAAGATTGGAATTGCTACTAAAGGACGGTTGAAGGGTTGGCCAAAACAAATAACACGGTTGAGGGATGGCATCGTTTATTTCAAAGCCAGTTAAGAACTGCCTACCCACCATTTGGAAATTTATTTAGTATGATTAGTTTTACTTTAAAATTCATAAAAAAAATTATAAATTTTTACATTATAATAAATATTATGTAAATATGTGCTTATAAAAAAAGTATCTATATTGTGGGAACTGCATTAAAAGGAAAATGCATTCAAGGCAAACTGCATTAAGGGCAAATTGCATTAAGGACAAATGGGATTAAGGGCAAACTGGGTTAAGGGGGAAGGGGCTACTGGAAGCGCACTTTAAGGGCAAAGTGATTTAAGGGCAGACGAGCCTTAAAGGCAACCGGGTTTTAAGGGAAACGGGCCTAGAAGCATTCAATCCCATTATGAAAAATCACGTAAACATCAAGCCGCTATATCGTTCCATGCTCTCGCCGCAACAATTATAAATGTTACAATTAAACTTATATTTTTTGGCATTTACAATTTTTTTGTCATTTCATTATTGTGTTGCTTAAATTTTTGTTTGTGCATAACTGTTAGAATTGTTCTGCAATTACAACATACTAATATTATTGTAAAAAAAATAACTCGTCCAAGAAGAGGTTGGATTACTATGGAACCTATTTCAAAGATAAAGTTTGAAGCGTAATAATTGCTCAGGTTGGTTGACAAAAGTGAAAGTGTCGTGTTACTCCTAAAGTTTCAACTGCAAACGTGAGCAATCGATTTAAGTTAAAACGTTTTGTTTGTTTAGTGTTTATTTGGAATAGGCGGCTTTAAAGCTATTTATGGAAGGCATATAAACAAGTAGACCAACTTAAACTAGGTAACGTACAAAAATTAACCATTTCTGAGGAAACAATTTATTGATATTTATCCAAGTATAGCACCCAAAAACGAAAATATTGAGATCAAAAAAGAGGCAAGGTGTCCACTTTTATGATACACACAGGTGTCCCAGCACTCTGTCCACGGAGCATTGCTCTCTTATAAATACAGAAATTGACACGCGGTTTTTTTGGGTGATAGATTGCCATTTAAAAAAAAAATTATTCCATATACAGTGTTTTTATTTACCGGTAGCGTACCAAGTTTGCATTTTTTTAAATAGAACACCCTATATTTTATTGCTTGTTTGAATTATACTCCAAAAAAAAAACACAATTTTGAAATACTGCTGAGTTTTTTATGGTTTTTTAAAAATTCATTACTAACTCACCACAAGAGATTGTAGTTGAACTAGGTGCCAAGAATTTTGAAATATGGTCTGGTTTATTATGGTTTTGTCTTATTAGATTAATATTCTTTTATTATACTCTTTGATGATTTTCCACATTTTTTCAAATTATTTATTATTATTATTATTATTATGAGATGTTCGGATAGGCCTTTCGATGGGCTTTAATAATAATCTAGCCTGTTAGGGTCTGTCTGCTTTGCCGAGAGAATAGATAATAATAACTATCTTCTTTCAAAAAATTCATTTTTACTTTTTAAAATAAAAGATGAAAATACAATGTGTCAACACTGACACTTTAAGTTTTGACATACATATACTTGATTTACGATAATTTTCGAAGCAAAGTATTACAAAACAATATTTTCCAAATTTTAAAAATTTCTATTGCGGGTATCTTTGACATTAGATCTTAGCAAGCTGGGTTATTATTAGGGCCCATAGAGAAGGCTATCCGATCATGTCATAATATACAACGGGTCTCATTTGAAAAATGTGGAAAACATTTTTTTGCGTTTTTGAGTCAACCCGTATAGTAAAATGATATTGATCAAATAAGACAAAGCCATCATAAACCAGACCATATTTCAAAAATTTTTTTTCCCAGTTCAAACTCCAATTTAGGCTGGTGAGTTAGTAATGAATTTTTTTAAATGTGATAAGTTTTTAAGAGGTTGGTGATTTGCTTGTGAAGTTAAGTGTTTATTTTGTGTTTCCTTTTGACAATTGGTAAGTTTTTTAACAAAGTAGTCAGCTGATACTCAGTTTAGATTAGAATTCGAGTTGTCAAGAGTGAGAGTATTTCTTACTTTTGTTTGATAATTCTGTTTTATATTTTGCAAACCCTTTTTACTAAATCAGCTGTTTTAGAACTTATTGACCGGTTCTTTTCTGTTTTGTGCAACAAACAAAGAAAACGTTATTGCTACTACTGCACTATTAATTGTATTATTGAAATGTATGGAAAAGGTTCATTCCAAAAAAAAAAGAATGAAATTATCAAGCTTACTAGATTGGACAGTTTAAGAAAATGTTTTAAAATACAATGGCCAAAATAGCTGCTATACTTATGACATTTTGTTTAACGTTTTCACCAACTTTTTCATTCTCGCGTTATTTGACTACAGTCGGTTTTAAGGACAAAGTTTATACTCATAATGTGGAAATGATTGTTTTTCAGAAAAATACTCGTTATAGATAAATAAACTGGCCAAACACAACCTCAACAATAATAGAACTCCCTTACTCCAATAATTTTCTTTCGGATTTTCAAAAGTTCCCGGTACTTCTTTGGCAGTCTTGTAAATTTTCGAATACATTTCCCATGATAAAGGTGAATTTTTGGCAAATCGATGGAATATAACGATAACTCGTTATTTTGTCGGATTTTTAAAACTTCCACAGGAGTATTTCCAACAATTAAACCTAATTTAAGCTTTTACGAATTTGAGATGAAACTGACTAGAGATGCAATTCAGGTAAAGGATTGTTTACACCAGATACATAATGGTTCTTTTTAAAAAGTTAGTTTACCAGTATTTAGCAACTTGTTGTTGTATACCGCACTTAAGTATACACCTCTGATGAGCTCATAATAAGAGCGAAATGCTGCATCAGGTGTTCTTTCGTTGCGTGTGCTTTTGTACAAGAAATACTTGGCTTTATCGAAACACGTGTGTTTTAAGCATTAAAGTTATCGCTTAGATAGCGCTATGCACTTTAACACTCACATGTCGTTACAGTTAACTGTTGGCATTTTTCTTAGTTTATACTATTCACACGTGTCCCTATTATACACGAGATGTCGTAAGATACACATTTTACTTATAATTGCTATTGTTCTGTGAAAAATCTAGTCAATCAGTTTTGAGATTTCTTCAGGGTCAGTTTTCCAAAAACAGTTGCAACACCAGCATTTTCGCAACAGATATGCTATAGCGCCGACCAGCCTTGTTTCGCTGCAGCAAGAACTGACTTTAATTTTTAATTACTTATATTAAAAAATAGTCAATGATTGCGATAGGCAATTTTTTTTAATTTTCTCCTTTGCGATGCCATAGCTCGAAAAGTATCGACTTGAACAATCTGCGGGATTAAACCAAAATGGTTGCCCGCAAAAAACAGAAAATTTAAGTGCACCGTTGTTTTTTCCCCTGAGGAATGGCTAGCGAAATTTAAAAAATTTTCATCTTCAGGGCGCTATATATCCAATTAATTTGCAGGATAGAACCAAAAACTAAATACGAGAATGGGTATCTTTCGAGACTCCTGGACTCGTGGATGTTTGCCAATCTAAGCGATCCCATTTGTGTCTAAAACACCCATTTTCAAACTTATATCTCGAAAAGTATAAATTCTGTTACTTTAGCGGTAGCCGATTGGGAGGATTAAAATCTTATTGGGCAAAATCCCTACCAAAACGAGTTATAGCCGATGGAAGGAATTTAACTCTTTTCGCGATTATGGAAAGGTTGGGATCCCAAAAACTGAGGTTCACATTCAGCAAGGACCCCCCA
The DNA here is from genome assembly GCA_030710515.1 of Abscondita cerata. Taxonomy (NCBI): domain Eukaryota; kingdom Metazoa; phylum Arthropoda; class Insecta; order Coleoptera; family Lampyridae; genus Abscondita; species Abscondita cerata. Next base: position 106,084 of record JALBCR010000445.1, on the reverse strand, counting down.
CCCTACAAACCTATGTGGTTTTTCCGTTTGCGCGAATATTTTCCACTTACACCCTTTTTTCAAGACAATTTTTCCGAACTACACTAAAATCTAAAAAAAATAAACTAAACTCTAGGATTTATTATTTTTTTTGTTTTTTACAGGGTTTGTAATGGTTACATTGACGATAAAGACACCTAATCTAAATTTTTGAATAAGGATGGAAAAATATTTAATGTAAGTATAATTAGTTAAATTTTCAATTGAACAAACTTTAAATAAATTGTCATACTGTTTTATTAAAATAATGAAGGTATTGTCATTGTAACATTCTCTTTAGTACTAAAAACTAAAAGAATATGAGAAATTTTAATTTTTAAAGTACAAACATTTTAATTAATTTTTTCACCCTGTATTGGTCTGTTTTCTAAGATTGTTATTAATTTTTAATAAAAAATGTAAATATAAAATTTGTATGTTGTACATAATGGTTACTGTATTATTCTTTTTTAATTATTATTCGACATTTTATTCAGGCAGAGTTTATTTTCATAGAAGCAGAACTGAAGGGGAAATTAAAAAAAACCTTTCTAAAGGTTCTTTTTAAAGTACCTACTTTCTTTGATGTATGATAGCAATTCCTCTAATGCATTTTACAATATTTTTAATAAAAGAAGTGATTTTTTATTTTTATTTTATAAACAACATTTTCATTTTTTAACATTTCATTGTTTTTATCTAAAAAATTAAATGTGTCATTATTATTTACGACATATTTTTATCTCGCTGAAAATATAATCGACAATTAAAAATGTTGCGTTTCCTCCAAATGTACACATTCATTATACAAAACACGCACGCATTGCAGCAACACCGTTATGGTTGTAAATTAAAACATCAAAGCCAATATAGATCTCATAGAAGCGACTGCACGCAACTACTACCATATTTAATTATACACCCAGTCGACATTATATAAGCCTAAACACATGTGGGTTAATCAATTTTAGTTTATCTTTATTAGCTGTATAATGAGCAGCCTTTCAAGTTCCATATTTATGTTATAGCTGTTTCATCTTGAATTTAATTCTGTAATAAAACAACATTGTAACATATTTTAATGGATATCGACCTTCATATTTTACGATTTTAATTTAGTATGTAATAATTATTTAAAAGGCCATTGAATTTAATATTAGCATTTATAAAAAGAAGGAAGAACAAATTTAAAATATAAATTTATTACGAAAAGGTACTAAAACTTTCATTACCTGATACAAGCCGAAGTTTCTAAGTTTTATTATTAAAACGTAAAAAAAGTAAATGTCAAAATCAATGGCTCGAAATTCTTAATTTATGTTAATTGCGCTTCTTGTTTTTTTTTAGATCACAAAGTGAAATAGTTTACAATATTTTATAAACACGATGTTTTTATGGAGCTATTTAACTGGGTTTAATTTATTCAGAATTAAAAGTCATTTCTTACGATCAACACTTTTTATAAATATGTAGGAATGGTTCATTATATTTAGGTTAACATCATATATTTGCCTACTTTCTTAAGTTAAAGCCTTATTTTATCTAATATCTAATAGACAAAGTGACAGCAAGGGTAGATAATAGTATATACTATTTTTTCTACTACTAGCCAAATTTAAGCGAAAAATAAAAAATAAACATTTTTCTTGTAAAAATCAAGTAGCACAGGAATGCAAATAAATCAAAAAGCATTAAAAGCTACATACGTTGATAAACCAACTGCAACTGATTCACTAAACACTTGTGTGACATATTTCACCTTCATTTTCTGAAAATTATTCGGAGTGATATGTAAATTAGTTGATTTAGGAGCCAATCGCAGCGGTTTAGATTTGTCTGACATGTAGAAATTTTTAATGTCTTTCCAAGATGCTTTTTGTTATTAAAGATTATATCGTATTTAATCAAGTTATTTTGCACCGACTTCAATAAATAGGAGACATCGTAGAAATAATAGATTTTCTTATCGTTTACGAGAAGGTTTGGTTTTTCAGGTGATACATATATTCTTTTAATTAGGCTTAGAAAATTTTACTACTGCCCTAACATTCGCACCGCATTGTAATTGTAGCTTTTCTATGCAGTCTAATACTATCGACTTCAATTTGTCACCTTTACATATCGTATTTGTAAAGATGTAGCACAAGGGTTGTTTAACTTTTTATATATAACTCTAACCATGATCACGTAGCAGTTTGAGCTGGCAAAAATTTAAAACCTACTTTAAAATTAACATTTTGGGGCTCGTAAAATATAATTTTAGTGAAAATTGTTTGTATTCCTCTATTTATCTCCTGCTTCTTAGTGGTTTATTTTTAAGTCCACTTCGGCTGTCACAATTTGTGCTCTGCTTTCGGGAAGTAATCGTTGGGAGATGTTAACTTCAATTGAAGTGCTTTCTTTTCACGTTGCAATTTAAGAATGTTCCTCCGTAATTTTCTTTACCTAAGAGTATTTGAGCTGCAAGCTTGAGTAGTTTTGGTATAGCTAGAGATGTTAACGGGCATTTATTGCTTCGCCAATATACCTTGCATCATTTGAATATTGGGTTTCAGAAATTGACACTTGTAATTCATTTAGGAATGGCAAGTGTTCACCACATACTCGTTAAGTTTTTAGAGTCGAGATTTTTATGCAACAGATCGGACCTTCCAGATTCTGTTAACCATTCAAAATACCTACAACAAAATGTTTGTAATTTACTTAAAATTCTTGATGTAACTTAACTCGCCTGGTTAAATCTCCTTTGGGAAACCTGAAAAACTGATTCTACCATCATATTTAATAAATAAATAAATTCAGGTTATGTATTTGCGGTTATGGGATGGGGGCGCGAATTTTAAACTAATGGCATTTTTTATTCAAATAATTTTATCGTGTTAGGTAATTTTAAGCAGCAAATAAGTTAAAGATAATCACCTGGATATACAAAATTATGTTTCACTCGTTTTTGTTAAACAACTATTCTTAGATTCTCAAAAATTTGAAATTGTCCATTATTAACCTAGGTCAACAATAGAAAAAATTATTAACCACTAATAGAGAAATTCTACTTCTCAGTTGGCTAGGAGACGCAATAATTGTCCACTTCACAGCTAGTAGTAGAAAAAAGTTATTTATTATATAAGTGTTTTATAAAGCAAATAAGTCACCGCAAAATAAAATATTAATCGAGCGACTTAATACATAGTTTTATTCAACACCCCCTTCGGTGAGATTCTAAAAAATCATCAAAACCAGAAAATTGTATACGTTAGTAGTTTATGACTTCGTTGCCATGTTGTGGTGTTTTGCTTTGTTTGTTTGTTGAGAACAAATTATTATTTGAGAGAAATTTTGCAAAAAAAATGCTTCGACACTTGTAATATTGATGGAAATGAAAAGAAAAAGTTTTCTTTCTGAAAAAAATGCGAGATATGTTTATTTATTTATTTATTCGTATAGTACATTATACAAATATTGTATTGTGATGTTAGTGTTATGTATGGTGCCCCAGAAGATCAGTATAAACCTGTATAGTGTGCAATAGTGAATTGGTTCGTCTTGGCAAAGCATTTGCTTCAAGGTTGAGGAAAACTACTAAAACCTAAACATGCCTACCCTTACCCACCTTAGTATTCACATGTAATGGTATTAATTAAGTGTGTAAACATTATAGAAGGTAAATAAGAACGTAAAAGATAACAGCACAGTCATTGCATGACGACATATAATAGACCGGTCCAAGCGCCAGTCACGACAATGACGAAAAAATAGTAGGTTAAAGAAATAGCAAAACAAAATAATGGAAAAATAGATAATGGAGACGAGAATACAAAATACTGCTAAACTTCAGATGCCCTTCAGATTTGTAAGCCATAATATAACTTCATCCGTTAAATTATTAATGTTTGCAAACCCTCCTTTAAACTTCGTTAATTGACAATCTTCTACAATATGTGTAACGGTCTCCGGTTTGTTTCCACAATTTCAATTAAAAATCGCACCCCATTTGAATAACATAGAGTTGCATTTTGAATGGTTTGTTCTTATGCGATTTACTTTTGAACAAATTTTTCTTTTTGATCAAAGCCCGGGACTTCTATTGTTGGATCATCAATGAGATGTTTATTGAAAACATCAACTAGAGACCATTAATTTTTTCCACTCTTCAACTTCAGAAAAAGCCCTACTTAAGTAGTCTTGCAACCATATAGGACTTCGAGATTTAAGTCTTTTAGCAGGAGGGTTGTCAATGTCATTCCAAATTGGCAATTTTTTGTTAAGTTGGCATTTATCCCATTTTCGTTTTAACGCAGCTTTTCGTCAAATGTTCGATGGAGTAATATTACAAAGAACAGGAAGCCAATCGAGAGGAGTAGATTTAATGGTTTCACTAATTACACGCATAGTGCAATCCAACTGGGCATCTATTTTTTTTTATATAATTATTCAACCAGACAGGAGCACAATATTCTGCTGTAGAATAAACTAATGCCAATGCAGCTGTACGAAGTGTCTTTACATCTGCTCCAGCTAATTTTTGAATGACATTATTTCTTGTTTTCATTTTTTGTTTGACTTTTTCTAAATGATCTTTATAAATTAAAAACGTATCTAAAGTTACTTCCAGATAAATTGGGTTAAAATTATGGTTTAACTTTCTATTATTAAAGATAGCATTAAGTTTTCTATTTTTTTCTCTATTACTTAAATGAAAACAAGAAACCTCTGTCTTTTTAAGATTGGGGCATAATTGCCATTTTTGAAATAATTTTCCATAATACGCAAATCGTCAGATTATTTTCAATTTGGAAAAAATCCGAATGTTGAAATGAAATTGCCAGATCATCGGCGTAGACGAATTTTCGACATTGTAAAGAAGGAAGATCAGAAATATATACATTAAAAAGAGTAGGTGCAAGAATCGATCCCTGTGGAAGACCATTATTTAAAACTCTAAATTTATTGCTTTTATCTCCAAAAAAACGCTAGACTTCCGATCAAACAACATATTTTCAATAAAAGAAATAATTTTGGAATAAGGAATAACGTTAAATAATTTAAAAAGTAATCCTTCTTTCCATACTGTATCGTATGCAGCAGTTAAATTTAAAAAGACAACTGCAGCTTTAAGTTTCTTCTGAAATCCAGCTTCGATATGTGTTGTTAATGCCAATACTTCACCATAACAACTTCTACCGGATCTAAATTCTGCTTGTTCAATTGGTAATTTCTCTTCTATTACCGATTAATTCTTTGAAAAATCAATCTTTCCAAAACCTTATAAATTACACTTAACAAACTTATTGGGTCTGTAGAAGATTTATTTTTCTTTAAAATACCACCACTTTACATTTCCTTAAATATGTTGAAGAAGACACATAGAGTTTGCCACCGAAGAAATTCAGAGATGCTTATTACAAAGGTTTCACTAATTTTGAGTGTGTTAGGTTGATGTCGAGGTTATGAATTATTGAAAATGTCAATCGATAATGTGGACCATTGGCTCCGTAATTTAGGCATTTATAGGGTTAGGTTAGATTTGGTTTATGTTAGGTTACATTAGGAGCAAATTTTATTTATTTATTGTTTTTGTTTACTTCTTTATGAATTTTTATTCTTTACATTGTTCACAGTTACATTGGTTCTTTCTTACAAATCTTGTTGACCAACTACATCTACCGAGATACATTCTAATATCGTTAAGTAGTCTTTTCAATTTTCACGGTTATTTAGAATATGTTTTAGTATGTTCCGTTTGTATAAGAAATAACCAACATATCCATGAACCTTTACTAAGTCAGTGCAGGAACCCCAGATCTTTCTTCAGTTCGCGCCATTGCCGCTCAACCAAATTTCCATTCTGCCTCACGCTGTTGGCCTTCCTCTATGATACTTAGCTTTGAATAAATGGGTTTCATCCGCTTCTATAACTTTCGCCTTGCCACCAATTGGAATGTTATCATGTCCTTAAATAACATCTTGCACCTCACAATCGAATTTATTGTTATTTGCTTACGTAATTCAGTTAGTCTCGCAACTAAGAAGTGTCTTTAATAGACATACATGTGCATTTTCGAAGAACGTATTTTTGCCAGACGATGCAGTTTTGCTACAGTGCTTTTTGTTGCAGCATCGCCATATAAATACAAATTTACTGTACTCACTTTGTTCAGGTCTCATTCGAAATCGGCATTCACAATTCATCTCTTTTGGTATTACCATCCATGCTGTTCAAGTTTCTCTTGCGCTTTTTATGTCGTTTATTACTTTACCGAATTCCCATAACGTTATTTGACTAGTAAGCAAATTCGTATATTTTTGGTAGAGCTCATTTTGCTCAGTCTTATCTTTTGACTTTACTAGGATTTGAAATCGGTACTTATTGTATTTGTTTTGATCGCCTATTACTTTGTCTATAACGCCACCGCTAATTAATAGCGTTTCATAAATCATATATAAGTTTGACAGTGATATATAATTTTTAAAATGTTGATGTGCTCATATACTTTCATTTTTTCGTATAATACATCATTTTACTCTTAACTTTAATATGTAACAACTACATTATAGAAACTAAAATTTACTTCCAAAATTTTTTTTCAAAAGAATAGCACCATTAGATTCAGCACATTTGCATTAGTGTAGATTCTAATGTTCAAAAGAATCGGTCAATAAAAACCCTTGGCCCCGCAGGGACTAATTTAGGCATTCCAAATTGAATGGCGCTGTTATTTGCAAATAAAGTTGCTAACATTTTTACTTTTTGGGTTCTATTGGTTTTTTTAGGTTAGGTTGTACACTAATTGAAGCATGCAGAATTGAGTAGCGCTATTATAAGGTTAGGTTAGGTTTGGTTTATGATAGGTTAGGTTAAGTTAAGAGCAACCCCAACCGACAGTCCTTGAAGAGAGGAATCTAAGAGTAGTACTCCCGATCCTTAAATCGGACCCCTTAATCCCCCAGTGTCAAGAAAATATAATGAGGTTAAAAAGTAATGGTGTAGTTTTTTATTATCTTAAAAATAAAAATGAGAATTTGCGAATGTCAATCAAAAATGTTCTTGTTTCCATAAACTACCAAAAAAAAAATACGTAGAGGTAGAACAGGTTTTTGTCTCTCTCTCAATTCAAAACCTACCCGCCGACGCGATTTAGTTTCTATCAAAAAAAATTTACAAAAATGGTAAAATTTTTTGGGACAGCGGTTATAACAGCGAAACCGCTAAAGTTATATGTTACATAAAAAAAATCTGCAATAAAATATAGGGTGTCCAATTTAAAAACATAGGTTTGATACGCCACTGGAATACGACACGCCACTGGTGACCAAAAATATTTTTAGGTGCTACACCCTGTAAACAGTAATACTCTCAAAGAGTATCTTGTAATCACATGCGTAGGGCATGTTCTATAAGCATTCAGAAAACTTCAACAGGAAAACTCAACCATATGTAGAATGCGATCCTCAAGAACACCTGAAGGTACCTTACGACGATCCTCATTTGATCGGAGTGATGCAAGGCCCACCATATTTGAACCGGTTTGAATACAAGCTGTGTAGCAGAAATCATCAGTGTTCAACGAACATTGGACATGGAAGGACTTCTAATGAGTTGACCACTCATGTTAGTTAAGCGTTCGGAAGAACTTATAATCAACAACGGCCGTTAGGCATTAATCTAGACAATACTAGTTCACTGGCAGACCGCCGAAGTACAAAACGCAATTATTTAGCATTTGCTTGTTTTCAAAATTTTTTTTCTTAATTTTTTGAAAGTATCCTTTGCAACCATATCATCTTCACCACTTATTTTTTGTTCACCTGAAGAATTTATGATAAATATTTGGTGTTGTGGGCATCGCGGCTTTCAAACCATTTACACCACTATCATACAATTTTGGAAGCTACTAGATTTCAGACGTGCTGCGGTAGCAGTAGATATGGCGTCAAACTTAATTATTATGTATTTTGTTACTGGTTACAGCTGTTATGTATTTACCTCTACTTCTTGCTTTGTGGGACGGAAGTAAATTTGGATTTTAAAATGAAAAATATATTTTATTGTCTATATCTGTTAGGTAAATATAAATGTAAATTTAGAAAAAAAATACTGCAATCGGAATCGAACCCGAGTTAGAAAGAGCAAAAAATTCCTAGGCAACAAATTAACTAATTCATCCACGCAGGCCGCTTAATGAATAAAAATCCATTCGGTTAATAAACAAATATTCACAAAAAATAACTGATTTTACTGATTTTTGAGTAAAATACGCTTTGAATATTCATTATTATCACATCAATTTGTTTTATTTTATCAATCCAACAATTTAATTTTTAAAAAAGCTTTACGTACAAAGTTTTATTTGGCGTCATTGTAATAGTTTTTTGCCATTCACCTTGAAAATTTTGTATTGTTCCATTGCTATCAATTAGAGCAATGTTCTGCTATTTGGTCACCGTATTATATACGCTATATTGAAAATCTGGAAAGTGTGCAGAAGAAGTTTGTGAGATTTTGGACATTGACATCAATAAGGTAATTATTGCTGGATAATGCAATATCTTAATTGTCTCATGAATGGTGACTTTGACAATCCGGGTTTTCTGAAGAAGGTGATTTCTATTACTCCTGTTATGAACACTAGACGCCAACCTATTTTTCAACTCCCCTAGAGCGAGTACAAACGTTGGATTAAATAATACATTTAGTCAAATGATGTCGACAGCAAATCATTTAATAGAACACAGGAACTTTCAAATTTTTAGAAAATTCTAAGTTTAGATTAAAATCCTATTGTTAGGCGATTATTTGCATCTTAGTTCTTTTTATCATGATTGTACTTACTTTTAGGTTTTCATTTACAGTTTTGTAAATTTTTTTTGCTGTTTATTTTTTTTTTTTTTGGTTTATTATTACTATTTTGCTTTTGTTTTCGTAAAAGGAATTTTTGTAATTAAATACAATACAATATACTGTTATATTGTGTTTGAATTATGCCAGGAAAAGATACGCGTTATATCAACTTTTCCGTGGGACACACGGTATAAGTTGAGACTGGCTGAAAAAGTGAAAAAAAAAAGAAAATTGGGATGTAAAAAGAAACAATTCGAATAAAAGCTGTAAATAATATAATTTACAACATGTCATCTTTTATAATTTTTGCAACATCTAGTCACGCCTTGTGCATTGTATCACACCCAAATACGAATCTACACTAAAGCAACTTTTCCGACGTATACATAATAATAATAACGTAAAAATAATCTCAAATTGCCTGCTATAAATTCGCAAGAGATTGTACAATTGCAAACAAACACCGAGAATCACTCGACAGCTGTTTCGTCCTTTTGGGACTATTCAGGATTGAAGCAACTCAAATGATAAATAATAAAATTTATCTAGAAACATAGAATTCTTTAAAAAAAGTAAATTTTGAAAGTAATACACAATGCACAATATTCGATCATTAATGGGCTTTACTTGCTTTCACAAATAAGTGGGTACGCAAGTTAACTTTCTTATCACGTCAATATTAAATAACTGTCTTGAAACCAATTTATTTAAACTCAGAAATTCGACAATAAATTTTCGAGCAATTTTTATTAAATCATTTCGTACAAAAAACGTTATTCATCAGTGACTAAATTCCTTTAAATAAAATTGTAAAATTTCTACATAAAATATTAATTAATTTTGTGTATCCAACTAGTCTAATTAATTTTATTTTTTTTATAATTTGATATAACTATTCATACTAACATTTCCTGAACTGCAGTTGTAATTGTCTGCACAATAAAGTCATTAAAATGTTAGTTTGTAAAGACATACATTGTTAATTATTTTATTGCTTCATATGTACCCTCATCGTGATAAAATATAGTTTATTTAATTGTGCATATAGTAATTATCGCAGAATAACGTTTCATTAATTGGATTGTCTTTCCTAACAAGGTTGGTACAAAGACAAACACGTGTGTACACTTTATTAATTCATGATTAAATTAGTGATATTTTAACTTTTCGAACACAATTACAATCTTATACATCAAAAAAGTATCAATTTAATATTTATTGGAACTAGTTGCTAATCACAGAACATAAATTAGCATTAAATTCATTATAACTATTTTAATTGTTGTGTTTGTATATGAGTAATTTTCGGGGCCTATCAATTTTATGTTTAATTAAACAAGATGAAATATGTACATATAAGATAATCTACATTGATTTGATCCATTTAGCTTTCATTCTCGTTAATGCATTAACGATGGTATACAGAGTGATTCTTTTGGAACAATTTTTAATTTTTTTTCGTTTTTGTAGTTTGAGAATAATGTTTCATAGAGACGGCAATTAAACCCACTAGATTTTTTCTACGGGATTTACACCATTCCTGTTGCCAATCGAGACAATTATCTTCAAAAAGTTACTAAAGTGTGAAATTTGGAATGTCTACCAATGAGTTTTTCTAAGATCAAATTTATTTTTCATTTTTTTGCGTAAGAAAACTTAAAAACAAACCAAAAGATTGAATAATATGTAGTAGTGATTATGTACTAAAAGAAATTAATCATGCAACATAAACGTTTAGATGGTCAAGATTTATTCTAAAATAAAAATCCTTTCTTGTAAGCTGTTTCAGTTATATAGTTTTTCACAAATTTCAAACACACTACTTTTAAAACCGTTGATTTTTTTTTAAATAATGTCTTCTACCAAAATTAAATTAAATTTAAATTAAAACATTTTGTTTAGTTCATTGCTGATATAGAGGTTGTTTCCAAGTAAGAAAAAAATGAAGAGGTGATTCTACATTTAAAATCAATTTTTTTTTCCTAAACTCACCCCATGCTAAGCACAGCTATAGCATGACGACATATAATGAGTGCTAGTCACGACAATGACAAAAAATATAGTATGATAAAGAAATAGTAAACTAAATAATGGAAAAACAGATAATCAGGACAAAGAACATAAAATATTGCTTAAGTGCAGATATCCTTCAAATTAATAAGTTATAATACAGCTTCATCCGTTAAATTATGAATGTTTATAAGCCCTATTTTAAACTTTGTTAATGGACAACCCTCCAGAATATGTGCAATGGTCTCTGCTTCATTTCCACTTACAATACAGGATTTCGAATTTTAAGTCTTTTAGCTGGATGGTTCTCAATATTATTGAGTTGGTTAGTTTTTCTTATTTTAACACAGCTTTTCTTCAAATGTTTGAGAAAGAGATATTATAAAGAACATGAAGCCAATCGAGGGTAGAAGATTTAATGGTTCTACTAATTATACCCATGATGAAATTCAACTCTGCTTCTATTTTTTTTTGGTATGATAATCATTCATCTAGACTGGAGCTTAATATTTTGTTGTGGAATAAACTAATGCCAATGGCTGTACGAAGTGTCTTTGTATCTGCTCCCCAAAATTTTGCAGTCAATTTTTAAATAACATTATTTCTCGTTTTTTTTTTTATTTTTTTTTATGTTCTTTGTAAATTAAAAACGTATCTAAAATTACTCACAGAAAAACTGGGTAAAATTATTGTTTAACTTTCTAATATTAAAGAAAATAATAAGTTTTCTACTTTTCTCGTTATTACTTAAATAACAACAAGAAACTTCTCTCTTTTTAAAAATTGGAAATAACAATTTTTTGAAATAATTTTTCATAATACACAGATCATTTCTTTTTTCTTCCGTTATTTAGAGATACAGTACAGCATCCCCAGTTTGTTCACTTGTTTCTTTTCAAGAATTTCAAAATATAATATTAAGTAATATTGTCGGGGCTCATTGATATGTTAAGAACCGCGGACTCCATAGGGACATCTAAGTAGATTTTTGTTGCAAGTTCAAAAGTTTGCAAGAAAACATGAAGATGTACCACACTAATATGACAACGCAAACGCTATTCAACTACTAGACAACAAGAACCTAGTGAAGAGACTCAAAAGAAAAAAAAGGTATGTGTCCAACAAAAATGGGTCCATCTAATATGTCAAAAACTAAGAAATTAGTGTAAATATGACTTTAAAAAGCATAGTCAGTACTGACATGTGTGCTCAACAAAGATGAGAGTCCATCTAATATGTCAAAAATTAAGAATCTAGTGTAAATATTAGTTTAAAAAGCGGAATCACTGATAATATGTGTGTTCAATAAAAATGAGAACATCTAAAATTGAGAATCACCAATGGATGAAATCTTAAGTTAAGTGACAGTGACTGGATTGTAATTGCATAAAGTCCTTACTTATAGTGCTTTAATAGAAAAAAGCTTTTACTACTTAAACGTACAAGATTTTCTATTAATGAATTCCATTTTTTCTTCCGTTATTTAGAGACGACAGTTCAGCAACTCAGTCTTTTTATTTTGATTTTCTAGATATGATTTGTGCAATTTGTTCGTTTCAGTCCATCAACCAAACAATTATGTCCTGGAATACCAGTAGATTGTTGAAACATCGTCTATAATCACAAACAATCCTAGATATAGCAAAGATAGACGTATGTCATGTATTTGAAACTCATTTTACTAGAGAATGGTATAGTAAATTTAAAGGTTTATTTACTTACTTTTAGATATTTTCTCAAGTATGTTGAGCCTTCTATAAAAGTGTAATGGGGCTTTTAGGCAAACACCATAAGTATGTATTCAGCCAAAATTTCAACTGGATTAGTAAATTTTTTTTAAAAATGTATAAAAGACACACGGTTTACTAGGATGAATGAACGTAAAATTTTACGTTCTAAACCAGTAATTGTTAGATGCTTTGACAAAAACTAGACTAATACAATCGAAAAGTTGGCTGAATACATACTTATGGTAGAAAATACCCCTCAAACAAAGAACAGATTAAAAGGAACCAACTATCCAAAAGAAATCAGAGATCTAGTAAGTAAAAAAAACAAAAAGCGAGAAGAACGCGGCATCAGTTCAAAGCTCCCCAAGATAAAAGTATGTGTACCTATTTAAATAGAATAACCTAATACTGATTATTTCCTCTGAAAGATGGATAAAAATATAAATTAAGTTAAATATATTTTAATATGCTACGCCACTGCTCGCTTTCAAACTTTGCGGTTGCCGGAAGTTTACAATTTTTGTAAATTAATTTTGGGAAGGGAGTTGTTTGTGCCTTCCGTTTTTAATAATTCCATTGAGTAAAAAACGTATACAAGGTGGCAGAAGAAGACTTTGTAATCATCTCATCAATTTTTGTACGATCCTCAGTCGGATTAATTGGAAAGATTATTTTGCCAATTCGAAGGTCACTTTCATAGAAATTTTTGTAGCAAATGGAGTTTTTAATGGTTAATCGCAAAAGGAATTATTCTTCATCACGGATGTGTGGGATTGCGGCGGATCAGATTATATTTTACCAATCACAAAAAAAATAGGGTTGCGGATGCACATTTCCTATTACACAAAACAAATTAAAGTCGTTTAACGGTTTACCTCGGTACTGCATGTAAGTGTTACTAATGTAAATATTTTAATATCGTAGCTCTGCAGCAGAGTGGGTCATGAATAGGTCTGATACGTCAAAAAAAAAATAACCAAAAATATAAACAAGGGCGTCATGAGTTCACCCAGTATTAGATACGTTTGATCTAGATAATGAATACGTTGAATGAAAAAAAAGCTTTGTAGAAATGATTTATACAGGGTGGCTAACTAAGAATAGACGGCTGCCATATCTCGGTAACCATTAGTCCTACAACTTGCAGAAAAAAAAATTATTGCAAATTATTTTCGAGTTCAAAAAAAGACCGCCAGGCGGCGCAATTATCATAGCCAAACAGAATTTTTCTGAGAAATATTAACATTAAGAGATATTTTAAATAAAGCCATTCTGATTAATAGAAAATTTGCAATTCCTTTTGTTTAAGGTATTTTGCTCTGTCTTATGAAATAAAGTGGTAGGGGAAAGTCAAACATTATTTTTTAAAAATACCAACAACTCCCGTTTGACTCAACGAAATTAAATGCGTAATGTCTCGTTGGTAAGATCTTTTTTTTTATTTAATTATTTGCAAAAAACCTTGTCTGGATCACACTTATCGCATCAGCTGAGGGGCTCTATGTGACGTTACAATCATGAAAAATTTAAATGGGGCGCTATATTTTCATTTACATGATTGGATAGACGATGAAATTTCCATAAAGTTACTGCAAACCGCAAATTTCTATATTTTCTCTAACCGAATAAGATATTAATAAAACAAATACCATTAGTTTGACGCCTATGTCGTGCTCCGAAGCCTGTAATGAAAATGCTTTCGAATGATAAATTATAATACTTTAGTAAAAATACTCAAGATGTCAAGAATTAGATATTGAGTACCTGGAATAGGCACTAGGTGGCGAAATAGCCGTTCATTCGCAGGAAATTGTTAATTCTTTTAAAAAACCTATTGAAATTATTTGTGATTCATTTTTTTTTGGACGTGTTTTCTCAATTTTTTAACGTAGTGTGGAAGGGGAGAGGGGGTGCTGGTGTTCAGCGAAGAAAGAAAATCACGAAACTAAAATCGCTCGACACCAAGATCTCCTCACCCATTGAGAAAACACGTCCACAAAATGACGAATCACTAAATGCAATATTAGTAGAAATTTGTAGAATGTAAGATACTGGCTATGAACTTTTCAAATATTGCGGAAAAGCTAGGCGCATTTTAACAGTAGCCAGTGATAATTGCAGAATTACGAACGGCACCTGACTGTTCATTAACTTGACGTCCAACTTATACTTGTGGAATCCTTCAAAAAGCCCTCACAATGAGGGGCGAAACATCGGCAATCACAAATTTTTCATGATAATGCGCAACAATTGTTGTTACGTCATTTAGCGCCCCCTAGCTGATGCAATAAGAGTGATTCAGGCATAGTTTTTTTTGGAAATGATTTAATAAAAAAATACGAATTTAATTTTATTGAGTTAAACGTGAGTTATTGGCATTTGAATAAAATTATGTTTGACTTTTCGCCACCATTTAATTTCATGAGACAGAACAAAATACCTTTAACAAAAGAAATTGCAAATTTCCTAACAATCAGAATGGCATTATTTGAAATATATCTCAACATGCATATTTCTTAATAGTTATGAAAATTTTTTAAACTCGAAAATAATTTTCGGAAATTTCTCTAAGCTTATTCTGTCCTGTTAAGCATAGAAGTAGTATCTTCATTTTCTTTATAATTTTAGCTTATATCGTCTACAACTTCATAATTGATAAATCAATCACTCTGTTAAGACTCCAAGTCGTATTTGTTATTTCTATAGCCTCTAAATGGTTGCAAAGTTTGGTCGTTATATTCGTTAATTTGGTTTGTCGTATCTGACAATATTAGAAATATATGTCGTATCTACACAAAGCACAAGCAGTTAAGACAAATTCACTTAAAAAGTTGTTACTTACTACAATTCATAGCAATAGTGAGAATCTAATTCTAACCTTACTTTTTAGTATTTCGTGATGCCACATGGTGTGGTAGTGTTGAGTTAGTAAACAATTAGTTCTTGTAAAATAAGTTTAAAGTGTTTTGTTGTTTATTCAGTACATATTTGTGGTAAGTCGTATATTTTGCTAAGTGGGTGGCTGAACGATTTTGCATGTTAAGTATTATAATAATAATAATAATCATAACTATTTTGTAAGATAAGTACTAACAACAACTTAAAATGGATCGAAATTGTAGATCTTTTAAAATATTGTTAACGCTAAATAAAAATCAGAAGGAGAAATAAAAACATCCAAAACGTGCTATAGTGTTAAGAAAAAACAAAATCTTAAGGGATAATTATCCAGACTTTATTCCTCCCGATGATCAAGTGAAGCTTCCGATTCCGTAGCTTCTAAATTTAGCTGCAATCGTGCTGATGTCAATCATTTTCAAAAGCAAGAAGAACCTACACCAAAAAATATTATACTAAGCAGAATAACTATGAACAGAACTAATACAGAACTTAATAACATCAACGGCAATTTGTCGCAAGATAGCATCGTTTTTCCAATCAATGTGGAATTTAAAGAAGATGACGGATCAAAGGAATGGAACACTAAACTGCAGGGGTAATTTTTCGCACTGAAATATTGCAAACTATAATTCACCATGCCGTAGACAAATCAGAACAAAGAAATTTACCGAAAAAAGAGAAATTATCAAAATAAAGAAGCTTGATTTGAGCCCATCTCAAAGAAAAAATAAGTAGCAAAGCTAAAAAGCATTATGTAAAGCAGATTTGTAATGAAAACACTTGTAGAAAACAATGTCTCAAAAAATTTACATGCAGAGACGAGCAGAGGTAAATAGAGAGTTTTGGAAGCTTAACGTAAACGAGCAAACAAGCCTTATTATAAACAGTATATCCTAACAAAATAAAAAAGAAAAAACACTGATTGTCTTATCTCAAGAAGGTCTGACGCTTGCTTTTATTTTCTGAAAGATGCAGGAAGCAGTAAGCAAAACGTATGCAAAGTATTCTTTCTTGGGACTTTTGGATATGAAAGCAAAATGACAGAGTAGCACTAAATAAAACGAATTGTAAAGTAACAGTTAAGCCCAGTCCACAAGGAAAGCACATCAAAATAAAATTTGATAGAGACTTAATAATTAAACATATAGAATCATTCAGGACAACTATCGCTCATTACCGTCGTGAACATGTACCAGAGAGGCGCTACCTTCCGTCGGAGATTAATTAATATTACAATGATGTACAATCAATTTCAATTAACGTATCCAATTATTCAATTTTCGTATTATTTATACAGAGAAGTGGTTCGCAGTTTAAAAACATCATTTGTAAAACTGCGGCACGAGGAATGTTGGGTTTGTGAGTCCTTTCATTTACTTTCAAAATTAACTTCCCATAAAAAGGATATCTTGACGGCAGCTACGATGAATGCAACAAATCTGCTACCCATACGAAAAAATACACTTCAGCTAGAAAACATTATCAAGTATGTTCTTCCACCACCTACACAGATTGAAGAATGATTGCATCTACAGTTCTACAAAAGGTAATCTCACTAATCTATTAATTAAAGAAGTTAATTTAACTAATAAAGCAATTATTTTACCATTATGTTTAAAAGAATGGAAATGTTTAAGGAAGTACTTTTCACACCTCGAATAACCGCATTTAATGAAAGTTTGCTGCGGTTATTTGGCATGAAGCAATATCTGAACGATCTACCCAATATATTACCAGCACGTTTTATACATTTTTATTATCAATTGGAGATGCCCGACATGTTATTTTGTGGCTGGATAATTGCTCCTCTCAAAATAAAAGTTGGACAGTATTTAGTTTCTTTGTTCATATTATTAATTCAGCAAAGGATTTCCCTTGAATCACTTAAGGTGAAATATTTTGATCGAAAAGGTAAAGTCTATGATTTTAAATATTTCAGTGACTCAGTAAAAGATGGTGCCAATAAGTCATTTTTATGGTAATAGGTGACGTTTATAATTCGCAAAATGGTACATCTCAATACAAACTAAATAAAATCTCTCCTCGCTCTTACTTGAATGAGATGGCAACAGTCAGTTTTTTAAGACGGAAACAAACACTGACATATAAGACCGATTTTGACAATATAGAAGAAAGGGAGGTTTCAAGTTTGTTTAAATTACCAAATTGCAAGGAATACACTAATCATTACTTGAGACGAACATCAGCTCCACTTTTGGTGGATGGTGGTGCCGACATCACCTGCTTAAAGATGCATGGTAGATGAAAATCCAATAGTGTAGCTGAAGAATGTATAGAAGAGTCCCGCACCAACAAAAACGAAATAGCTATGAAAATACTCGCTCCTTCGTCAGAACCTACTCCTAGTACAAGCAATGCAGGAGCATGCTGCAAGTGCATGCAAGCAAGTGACGAACTTTTAGATACAAACGATAGTGGTCCCACAACAACAATCAGCTCTTCTACTATTAGAACTTGTGAAAAATCTTGTACTACAACTGGATGTAATTTCCAACATGCTTTTTTCTATAATTGTACAGTCAACTTGTAATTAAATTAACTCAAATATCTAAATAATACACAAAATGAAATTATTGATTATTTTGCTGACAGTGTCATGACAATGTAATGACACTTAAGTATTGTCAGCTTGGCTATGTATCAAATCAAATTTGATTGTTCTTATATAATTAAACAAAAGATATGTTTGATATTCTCCTACTCTCCCCACACAATCTACATACCCTGTCTTCATCCCTCTTCCAGTATTTGTTTTCCTGTTCTTCGTTTCCTAAACCTTGCTATTAACCTTTTTTCTTCTAACCCTTTTTCCGATATCAAGTACTTCGGTATTGCTTCCGCGATTATTTCCTTGTATTTTCCATTATATTTCCCTTCTTCTATTTTTGTTAACTGACGGTTGAAGGAAAAGCTATTTATATGCACCATACTAGTTCAAACATATCTGAAACATCTCTCTCTCTCTCTCTCAGGGCAAACATTGGGTAGGAATTGCTCTAAGAATAGTAAATAATAAGTTTCCTTTGAACCAATTATAAGTTTGCAGCAAAATATATTTAATTAAATTATCTTGAGTTTAAATGTTGATTTCAATACACATCATGTTTCCGGTTTTGTAGTTTTGTTTTGAAAATTAATATAAACTCCTGGCCCTATTACGTCATTCGCTGCTTTATTGCCCAATAAGATTTCTTTGCCCAAAGTAATTTCCCGATTGTGAATTATTAGATAACACACTTCACCTACTTTGTATTATTTATTAAACTGCTAATAAATTGCAAATTTTTACGCTACGATCTTACGATTGCTACGATTTGTACACAGAATTGCAGGCTAACTATCTAACTAAAACCATGGGCGTACCCTATTAAATTTAATTAGGAAATTTGATAATTCTAATTCAATGAAAACAAAATGGAAGGACTGTTACATGTGGTACAAATTTGCCAATATCTTTATCATAGAAAGCAGGGGCCTGTGTTTTCAACCAACTCTGAACGCTGGTCTACCATTTTCTGTTGCGAAATTCTGTCTTCCTAGAAAGCGTAGGCAAAGAGATGAGAATCTAATAATCTGTATGGTGGGTGCTCCAAATCTTCCTTTTCTTCATCATCACTAAGCACAATTCTCATTTTGCAGGAGACTGAATTTTTCGAATCATGTTTATGTGCTTCAGAAATGACAACTGCGAACTGACGCGTTCCACGGGCCAACTAGAGACACTGGCAAGAAGTATGGACACAGACCTAGCAAATTTTCTCCAAGTTTTAATTAACCGACCAATCAGATTTTGAAAAAAAATAACCCTCGTATTAGCAAGTTACCCAATATTTTATTCCATGGAACAAGAAAACGACCCAACTCAAGTCTTGGCTTTACCGCCTAAATAAAGGTCGCACACGCTAGCCGGTAACAAAAAAAATCACTCTATTCACATCAAGGAGCACTGGCTTAATCTAATATTTCTCGGCTGGCCTTGACGAATTATTTTTGGGAGAAATGCATTGACTGTGGTTGTGTTCATCGGTTGTTCGCAAATCGCTGTAATTGTATTTTTATTGGTGGTACGCTTGAATAGCCATTGCCTGCAAACTGATACGAAATTTAGTAGCGTTTAGTTATTTACGACAATTTACTTAAGACGCCAAGAAAAATAAAGCCAATGGTGTGCATGATGAACTCATACACATTCATGTATTTCCTTTATTAACATACAATATAACTTTCAATTTAAAGTAAATAGCGAAAAAAATAATTTTGATAGTTAAACTACGTTTGGACAGAGCATACCTATTTATAACTAGTGCAAGAACTATAATTAACGTTTTTATCCTTACTGAGGACAGAAAGTCAAATGCACGAAGTAAATTCGAACTCAAAGTCGGATCGTCGTAGATACAAATATTTGTCGTATCTTTATTACCCAAATTATAATAATTAGTAACTAAAATAGAAAGCCAAGGCGCCACTCTCAGAATAATAAGCTACAAGATTGGTAGGGTTACACAATCAGGTAGTCTACTAAAGCAACTTTAAATTTGAAACAATAATTTTAATGTTTGCATGAAGAGCGACGTAATAAATGTAATATTAATTTAAATAAACGTAAGAGAAATAAGACGTGTACGTGGTTGGCATATTTAATTGGTGTTAAACGCAAACTCGCAAGATAACTTGTGCAGTGGATCATTCAGAGTCTGTGTGTGGAGCTGTTGCCAAATGCAATGAATATTAAAACTCCAGCGGCTAGTTACTCATAACTGTTATATCCGCAACAATCCAAATACAAGGCATCTAGTACGACACTCGTACAAGTTAACATTTAAATAATAAAGAAAAGGTCCCTGATGTTGGTGATCAAGTAGTACCAATCACATACCCAGAAGCATAACCTCAAAAGTACTTACCACACAGGGAAAGAAATTATAAAAAGAATTATGCGTTACGTGATCTCGTGAAAAACATAATCTTACCTGTGGCAATTAGACAACCTTCCCTGAAATATCGGAGCGGATCTTTACTGACGCTTGAATTAACGACCCTAAAATGTTATTTTTGCAGGATGATTACTTACTTAATTACAAAAGCTCACCTGAGATATCGACGCACGGTTTTTAGTAATATTGAAAACAAAAATAAAATGGAAATTAAATGCGCGAGGCTACTCTGTCAAGAAATTTGTGAACTGACGAAAGATCAATGGCGACTCATACGGCAAGACTCATAAGAACATGTCCAAGGTCTGATGTAAAATTTGAGTGTGCTGTTTGTATTTCATAAGAGGTCGACTGTGACTACGTCATTTGGAAGTGGTTCCGTACACTAGTTGTGCCACTGTAGTACCGGTGACTTTTTGACATCCGTTCTTATACCCAGTAAAATTAAATCGTTTAAAGCTATCGCTTAGATAGCGCTTTGCACTATAACACACACATGCCGTTACAGTTAACTGTTGGCATTTTTCTTAGTTTATACTATTTATATGTGTCAATGTTTACACGAGATGTCGCAAGACACACATTTTAGTTAAATCGTAATGTTCTTGTCAATCATCACATTTTGTTGGTCTTAAAGCGCTGATGGAAACTTTCTGTTAAACTCTAGGATATAGGGTGGAATACTGTTGTTCCAAATTTGTTTTGCAGCGATATGATTAGAGTTGACTCAAACTGTGTACTTTGATCAGTTGTCACTTTTGTTAGTGTTTTTGAAACTCGAATATCTATCTTTGTCATTAGGTGTCATTTGGTAAATTAAGATGCAGTGCACTTGACCATGGTGATGGAAGTGGCTGTATTATGCTGGAATTCAAACTAGGTTTGGTGGTATACTATGGACAAGTATCAATCACTTTATAAATACCCGTCCCAGTATTGCGCTTCGTACATGCCTACCTTCGCATGAGTATCGAGCTACCTCTTATTCAAAACTCTTACTCGGTGCTTATTATTGTTATTAAGATTGTCAATAGAAATGCTCTACCCAGTCTAACACAATAGCTTTTTTTGCCGCATGACCTAATTATTGCATCACTTGCAGATTGTAACTGAAACCTTAAAATTAATCCGATTATTACTAAATATGGCCGAATTCCGGTTATATCGGAAATCGACGTTATTTTAAATTATAAATATGAGCAAAAGAATTGGCTTCTTACGTATTTATAAATGAAAAGTATATGTGAACTACTCTTACTATCAACAGAAGAGGCCGTTATTGCTACTGCGGGGTTTCTATATTTTTTTTGTACTGAGTGCCGCGATTCCCTGCATTTGATTAATTTGCTTCTAAATACTAGGTGATACCAGTAGTAGCCGCTTGTTGCACAGTTCAAGTTCTCGCTACTTTGGCTTCACCTCCTTTGATGTTGGTATCTGTGACGACTGGTGTCTCCAAATTTGTTTTTCCAAGTGGACTATTCTTTGCATTAATTATCGGATAAGATCGTTCGACGTATTTTCTAAATACTAAAATGGCTAAGCAAGGTTTAACAAAACCTTTACCGAAACATATCCCCAGAGAAATAACCACCGAAAGAAGGGACCTTATACTATCAAACTCTCTGGTACAATGCTAATAAATAGGAGAAAATTTTGGGAACATATTCTCATTTAAAAGGAAATTCCCGTTTTAGTTTAGATGATTAAAATTAACGTCTGTGTTAAAGCTCAAGTTTTGTAATACATCGGTGTTTTGTAATACTATTAATACTTTTTAGTTATATCATTGATTATAGAATAATCAATGGTTACCGAGATATGGTCGGCATCCATTCTTAGTTGGTTATCCTGTACAATCAGTTTGTTTCAGTCGACCAAAATGGAACATATTCCTTCCAAAAACCACGTCGAATTGATTTCTTTGCTGCACATTTAGCTTCGCCTACAAATCTAAAAATGACTATCAGAAACCGATGGTATCCATCTAAGAATAGAATCAACAGATGTTTTATAGTTTGTCCAATGAGCTTTTTAAATATTCTATCTAATCTTCTACTGAACTTTAAATCCCAATTTGTAATATGGAAGGTCTATGTTGATTTTTTGGAAAATCTTTGATATCATACGTTTTGATTCTAATGGAGCCATGTCACGTTTCACTGACACCAAACACATGTTCGGGCTGTAATCGTTTTGCCATCGACTGGAGTAAAATGTTTTGATGTCTTTTGGATCATATACTAAACGTATGTTTTGAAATTCCACCAATGCTTTAAAAATTTAAAAAACATGCATTACATTTGACACATATTTAGAAAGTAGAGTATCTTGTTCTTCTTTAGTTAGGAGGTGAATGAAACAACAACTCAATACGTTGTCAACGCCGACGTTTCAGTCTTAGTGTAGGGGTTTATCATGCTTTATAATAAATAAGTAGTTGGTAGTTATCAATATCACGTAAATGTCACATATATTGTAATAACAATAAAAAACAGTCATATATATAGTTATGGTTAAAAATTTGATTTACATTAAAGACACAATGAAACTCCAACTTGAAACATGAATAACGAATAAATAAAAATTTTTATTTATATATTTATTTTTTATTTATTCGTTATTCGTTGTTTGTATCAAGTTGGGTTTGTTTGTGTGTCTTTTTATTTAAATATAATTTTTAACCATAACTTATATATATATATATATATATATATATATATATATATATATATATGACTGTTTTTATTGTTATTTTTAATTTATATGTGACGTTTCCATCAATTGATGGTAATTTAAGACCACCAACTCTTATTTGTTATGAGCCTTGATAAAGCCCTACGCATATTGAGTTGTTGTTTCATTCACCTCCACCTAGAAGGGCTCGAGAAGAGCAAACTGTATACAAAACTTATAATTTTGGAGGAATACTCACCTGATAATTTAGAAACTTTTTTATATCTTTTAGTTTTTTATGTTTTTTATTGTTATTATTTGTGTATACTCACATTTTACATCTTTTTTTTAAGTTTCTTTATTTTTTAATTCAATTTTGTATTTAATTTTTTTAAAACGTACTTAGGAAATATATTTAATTTTAAAATAAATTAATAAAAATAAATAATTGACAAATGTAGATAAATGCATTCTTAAGAAAAGGAAGAAAAAGAAACATAATCAAGGATTTTAAACAACTTTACACCAATTTTTTAAAATTTACAATGAAAAGTAGGAAATTAATATTTTCCTTCAATAACCTTCTAAAAATGAAATCAAATAATTTGATTAATGTTCCTTCAATATTCTGTTTAAAAAAACGCAAAGTAAATATTCAATCAATTACTGTGTTTACTTACAATTAATTTGTGATTTTTCATTTTGAAAATGTCTACCGAAAATAAAAACGTTCGTATTAGTACTGAATCCTAATTATGTTTTATTGCTTTGATATTATAATATATGCGTCAGTAATAATTTTCCACCCTAAAAGGGTGTAAAAAATATTACAATGTTACCATAAGTTATAACTCCCACCGCAACCATAAATTAAACAAACTGTTATTTCGTGAGAGAAAGCTTATCGTTATCGGAGCTTTTGGCGTTCACAAACCAGCATGAGGTGCTAGTGTTAGCGTCGTGACGTCCCACGTCAAACTTTAGAGGAACGTAGTGTGTTTTTAAGTAAACATAAGTTACACCTTAAAATTACTAAATATTTAATATTTTCTATCGACGGTACCTTAACGCGATTATAGTATAGCGATAAATATTCAACAAAGAATAAATGTTTGTCATTTTATGACGCCGTTATGTTCGGCATTAGAATTTTAGCCATAAAAGATTATCGATTTTTACATAAATACGAAACTATAAACGCTTTTAGATTATGTATTCTGTCATAAACCGGCAAATGGTTATTCCGCTAAAATTGATAAATAAAATGGCAACACATAATGTAAATTTACATAAGCTAGTATATCATTGTTGCGTGTTTAGTGCTTATGCAACGTAATTGCTAGAGAATTGTAACTTATGTTTACTAGAAACGTACTTTATAAATGAGCCGTCAGTGTTAACGTAACCTCGACCGCTGATTGATGGGAGCGCCGCGGCGCGTTCTCTTGTCACGTGACCTGCCGTCAGTTTTGGAATAAGTCGTTTTCCGTTGTGATCTAACTATTCGTGCGTTCAAATAATAAATAAGTTAATTTGTTAATTTGAAGTTGAGTTGACGTGTACGTTCGTGCTAACATTTGACCTTTTTATAAAGCTTTCAATAAATAATTCAAACTGTATCATAAAATAATATTTTTTTGAATTTAACAATATTATTGCAAAGTTTATTTTTAACAAAATAATTCGTCTTCTACTATTGTTTAACCGAGGAAAGTAAATAGGGCTGCCTAAGCCGGCAAAAATGTTACATTTTTAATTGTTATTGAATTACACCAAGAATTTGTAATTGTAATTCCAAGTGAAGGATAAATATTATCAAACAAATTTAATAATATTGGGTGTAGTCTCTAATCAATACACGAACAGGTGAAATGCTAAATAATGTTTAGATAAGTAATAATTGAAGAACCTTCGTACTTTTATTCCACTCCTTGTACGCTCGTTGACAAAAATAAAACCCAACGTTTGACGCGTTTCCAACCCTAGTAGCACAAAATATACCACATATATTTGTTGACTATGTTACCTAAATATACAAATGTCACACTTTTCAATTTTGGTCATTTATATATAAATATCTCAATAAAATATTTGTAGACTATCTTATATAGATGTCATTCGTGTATATATCCTGAACATATATGACAAATATACATCATGTACTTGTAAAAGATGTATGTATTAACTATAAAACCTATC
The DNA here is from genome assembly GCA_030710515.1 of Abscondita cerata. NCBI lineage: Eukaryota > Metazoa > Arthropoda > Insecta > Coleoptera > Lampyridae > Abscondita > Abscondita cerata. The sequence goes on along the minus strand of JALBCR010000445.1, from coordinate 80,753 downwards.
AATTTTAACTGATTTTTTTATCTCCTTATCTGTTGCTGTGGTGTGTCGTTGTTTGGCGACCCTGAAAACATGCATAAAATAATATTATTTAATTTAGATATATACAAAGTCAATCACCATCAACGAGACGAAGATTTATAGCGAATAAGTAAAAAGTTATACAAGTTTTGTCATTTTAGTAGCTTGTAGGTTGATACATTTTACATTTTAAAATTGTTTTTAAATACATATACAGTATCTCCCAAAAAATGTGGCGCATCAAAGTTATATTTTTTCTAATCTAACAAATCATAACAAATTTATTATTACGTCTAAATAGTTGGATATTAGATGAATGTATTCCATGATTAAATAATAAACATCTCTTTACAGGGTGTTCTGAATTTACTTTTCTTTTAGTATAATTATTGGATCATTTAATATATAATATGAGCCTTATTAACTAAGTAATGCCAACAGATAACTGTAACAACAATTGAATCTGAATTGATCTGTTGGCATTACTTAGTTTATACTATTTGTATCTGTTCTTTATACGCGAGATGTCGCCAGACATGCATTTTACTTATGAGCCATTTTTTAAATAGAACACCCTGTATTTTACTAATTTATAATTTCACAAGAAAGTCCTCTTTCAAATGGTATAAGGTTGTCATATGGCTAAATGTTGCAGTTTTTGCGCAATTTACAATTTTCTTTAAATTAATGGTAGCGGGAGATTTTAAAACAAAAAATACATAGGTAATCTAATCAGTGAATGTCATTTTATGACATTACAGTCTGCTAGAAATTGTCTAAAGTCCATAAACGAAAATTTGAACTTTCCTAATAATCGTTTTTTGTGAAATGCTGCTGTAGTCGATATAGATCATTTAAACATTCTTCCCACACTTGTTTGATTGATCCCTAAGTTATCCAAAAAATGTTTTGTATTTGTATTAGTGTTTTCCGTGACAGATATGACATTTTTTATAATAAAAGTAAATGTGAAAATGTTTCCTTTTCTTAACTAGTTACGGAAAATTAATTTTTGTCACTTGTGAGTTTGTTTCGACATGTATTTTGAAAATTGTAACCATGGTAATATCGATCACACCCGATTAGAATTCAAAATAGGTTTTTTAAACCTATTTTGTCTCAAAAAATAATGTATGTGACATGTAACGAAACACAATACTCTGTGTTTAGTTTATACGAAACATTTATGAAGGTATACTTTATTTTACACGGAAATCAAAAAACACAATAAAATACAAAGTAAGTAAGTAATGCCAACAGATAACTGTAACGACGATTGAATGTTTAAATGCAAATCGTTATCAAAGCGATAACTTAGAATGCATAAAACTCGTGTCGATAAAGCCAATAAATAGTATAAACTAAGTAACTTAGTTTGTATTTTAAGCAATTTGACGCTGTTTATGTTTTGTAAATATAAAGGCGTCACTAACTAATAATAAACTAATTTATACATACTTACGTAGTTTGTGTTAATGTGTAAATGTTTGTATTTTTAAAATATTTTGTTTGTATCTTTGACGTTTAGTATATTTACTAAGATTGATGTACTATCAAAGCATGTTTGTTTTAACTGATGGATTATAGCGAAACGTTATAATAAAAAAAATATATTTCATGTAAATAGATGTTTTTTTCTTGTGACGCCTTTATATTTAGATTGTACTATTTATACGTGTCCCTATTTACACGAGATGTCGTAAGACACACATTTCACTTATGGTCGTTGCTCCATGGGAGTTTAAAAGACCAACCGCCTTCTTGTACAGTTGTATACCGCACTTAAGTATACACCTCAGATGAGCTCATAATAAAAGCGAAATGCGCATCAGGTGTTCTTTCGTGTGTGTATGCTACTGTACAGAAATACTTGGCTTTATCGGCACGAGTTTTATGCATTCTAAGTTATCGTTTTGATAACGTTTTGCATTTAAACATTCAATCGTCGTTACAGTTATCTGTTGGCATTAGTTAGTTTATACTATTTATACGTGTCCCTATTTATACCAGATGTCGTAAGCCACACATTTCACTTAAAATACAGAGTGTTCTATAAGAAAAAATATAACTTTGATTCGCTACACTTTTTTGGGACATACTGTATATTTCAAAGTTATTTTAAAATGTAAAATTTAATAACATTCAAACTATTAAAATGACAAAACTTGTAAACTTTTACTGTTTCGCTATAAATCTCCATCTCGTCAGTGGTGATTCACGCTGTATAATAAAACAGTTTGAAGCTACAAGAAGTTAATTTCGTTTTTCTAACGCCTAAGAAGTAGACTGCTACTCTGCTGTCAATAGTTTTCACATTTAAATTAAATAAATTATTTTTGCAGCGGTTCTCCATCAATATGGTACAACAGCTGAATCTGCAACATAATTAATAAAGAAATTATTTTCAAATTAGAAAAAGAAACTGATTATTAATTAGTTTCTCTACTTTGTGATTTAAAAACCAATTAAATTTATATTTAAATAACAACATTAATTGAATAATAGATAATTAATTAATCAAGACAATCCATATTAGAATACAATATTTTTTTGTAACTTAACTCAAATTTTATATAATTAGGTTTTCTGTTACATAAGAAAATTGACATACCATTTAATTCGTTGTTTAATTTATTTCAATATTGTTTATATCTTCTATGGGACCCAATGGCAAACACGTTAAAAGTACATCTGATGAAGCTGCGTTTTTTCTTGGAAATCTTGGCTTCGTTTCGACATTGCTCTTTGAAGAGTTGTTTCGACTTAATATTTCACTATTGTGTCTGAAAAAAAAAACTTTTGTATACTGGACATTATTAAGGAAAAATTCAGATAAAAATCGGTTTGTAATAATTTTAGTCCAACATATTCCTACGTATCTACTAAACTTTTTTATTATTAATTTTACGAAAAAAAATTATTCTTCATAAAAATTCTGCATGTTTTCAAATCGAAAATACAATCATAAGATATTAAATTTTTGCAGTAGTATACCAGTTTTGACAAAAATTATGAGTTTGGTACAGGAGTAAACTACCTTTATTTATAACAATATCGAAAATTGTAAAGAATAACTTTTTTTCGTAAAATTAATAATAAAAAAGTTTCCCATATGTTGCCAACTTAAGTGGACATACTGCATATGTATGTTAGTATACTACGTCAAAACTAGTGTCGGTATTTTGACAAAAAATACATTTCCTAGTTAAGTACAATTGATAACCGCACTTGAAAAATTCTAGGGCAAATTTGCACTGTGGAAAGGAAAAACCCGTATAACTGGTTATTTTAGGTTTATAGTAGGGTTGTTATTGTCGTCACATTTCTAATAAAAACCAAAGACGGCCTTGAATAGCGTTAAATTTATCGGAAAAAATGGTTATATGACATTAATCACGCGACCGCTAAACATAGGACAGTTAAACACAGACATATAAACACAACAACATTTAATCACACCGACATTTTGTAACGTGGAAAATAGTTTGGGATGCAGATAAGAACGTTCCACAATACACTTAACTAGTGTCCTGTAGGAAGGGCAGGTGCTTCGACCAGCTCTGGCTGACACTGGGGTCGTTTGTAGAATTGAACTGAATTTGGAGATGTTAGGGTGGGCGCCGGGTCTATCACTCTAGTTTTATTAATTAACGGTCTAGTTAGACCTTCTAGGATGTCTTTAAAGTTTGTTAGGATACAAAGGAAATTATAAGTGCAAAAAAATTGTAGTTAAATTGTGACTGTTTATGGTCCTGATGCTGTAACAGTCAATTACGCGCAATTTTGATCGGATGGCCAATTGTCAAAAATGTCGATAAAATCATAAACAATGTCAAATCCGACTGCCATGCAAACACGGTTTCGATTGCCCAAGAGCTAATGATTGCATAAAATCGTTGGCAACCATTTGAATAAGGATTCATACAAAAAGAAGCGGTCAACTTTGACTATTTGGAGAGGAATTGTGTTTAATCGGGACAACGCCAGGCTACACACACCGATAGTAACTCGCCAAAAGCTTGGTTGGGAGGTTGCATCCTCTTATACTCCGAACCTAGCACCAAGTGATTACCATCTGCTCTTGTCCATAACAAACAAATTTGTTGGTGAAAATTTCACTTCAAGATAGGCTTGTGAAAATAGACTCTCACAATTGTTCGCCAATGCTCTATGAGAGAGGCATAATGAAATAACCTTCAAAATGGTAACAAATTATCGAACGAAACGGCGCATATTTGACATAAATTGGATCATTCTAATTATGGTAATTAAACTCTTCAATTTCATACAAAAATTATGTTTTTTACTACACCTATTATTAATATATTAATTTCGTACGCTATACTTAATACATTAGACAAATAAATTTAACAATCAGTACGTAGCTTTCTATGAACAGTATTGTAATGAAGAAACCATCATTGGAAATCAAATCAAGGAAGACAAATCGAGGTTATAAATCCTGATTGGTTAGAAAATGGAATTGTCACCCTTAACTTCAGCCGATTTCTCTATTCCACCATAATCTTAATTGCACTTAAAAAAATGTTTTACATGTTAGTAATGAAACAAGTGAAACGTGTGTTAAAAATTAAAACCACTTTCTTATCATCTGCAATACAATTGTTACACATGTAAAATCGATAAGTGATTATTAGTGCAAGCGTTTAAATTTAACAAATAACACACTTAGTATGTAGTACGTGTTCACTACGAGAACTTTCCTGAGTAAGAGGATCCAGCGTAGAATCAAATCCCAATGTTAACTTCTCCACCACCTCCATCAAAAAGGGAACCTACTCTAGTGTTTTGGGTGCCAGAACGCCTCTTTATGTATGCAGGAAATAGTGTCTTATTATTACAATTTAAAAAAGAAGAAAATCAACACGACTGCCCTCACCAAACCCCCAAGAAAACCAAATATTCATCGAAATCAAAAGTCTGTGTTGGTCCTTACATTACATTAAACTAAACTAAACTTAACAATATTAGTACATTAAAACAAGTATATCGACAGATGTGTAAGCTGTTACGTAACTCAGTGTAAATTCACTACTGTATAAATGCGCGCATTTGTACAATAGTGCACTTACACTTAAGTTTCGTCACTTCTGAAGAATCCCAAAAGGACGAAACAGCTGTCGAGTGATTCTCGGTATTTGTTTGCTATTGTACAATTTCTCCCGAATTTACAGCAGGCGATTTGTAGTTGTTTAGTTGGTTATAAGAATCGATTTATGTAACTGCTTACACAACAGTCGATAAAGTTACTTAAAATGCAAATTCATTTTCGAACGTGTTACGATAGCACGAGGTACACTAGATGTCTCAACACTTATTTGTCAATTATTAATGCAGTTGTTATGAATAATTGAGCCTGTGGTAATGAATCTATGTAGTTTTAAATAGTGATGATTATTATATTCAAATTAACTTCGATTAATTGTATACCGTTTTTAGTTTTTATTAAAACAACTTTTATTTTAAATAATGTTGTAAATGAAAGAAACTAGTTCGCCCTACATATTTCTGTATTTCTTTTATGTTATCTAAAGGTTATATTTTAATATTAATCTGCATTCTTAAAAAAACAACTATTTAAGCTAGGCATTCGAAGTGAATTAGATTAAGATTGCGTGTTACCACCTACATTGTTTTTATTAAGTGGTACGTTTCATTAAATAATCAATACATAATTTCATAATAATAAAGTTTTTACATTACTACGAATCCAAGCGCGTGATATTTTATTAAGCATGCAAATGCTGGTAATTTATAACGTTGATAATAAATTCATTTTGTTCATGCATCGCGCGTTTCGTTTATACCAACAATCGCGTTAATAATTTAAAATACAGAAAAATTCAGAATATATAATTGAATAAGGTATTAAAATTTTATTCTGTTAGTAAGAAGTTTTAATTAACCATTTACAATTTGATTTTTTTCGGTAAATATACATATATATTATACCGAATATTTTCTTAGAAATGCTTGGTGCTTATCAGGAGAATTAATTAGAGGGTGTTAACAAATAAATTTCAGATTTTGTTCAGAAATTTTTGGTAATTACATTTAATTTTAGCTTTTCCAGAATATTTTGTTTTTTTTTTTAAATACTTATTCTTTTGTTTCACCCATATGCGTTACTTTGTTAAGTATAGATTGACATCCTTTGTACATGTTTTTTTCAAATTCACCCGCATTCCCAATTTTACACAATATTTTTTAGTTTTCTGGGGATAAAATCCAAATCCTCCTCAATTTTGTGCGAATACGATCTGATTATCCGCATATTAGAGAGTGTATGGAGTATGGAGTATCCTGACGGGAAACGCAATCCCGATCATTTCCGATTCTTGGTGTAAACTTTAAAAAGTATTGGTAATAAACTGTATTTCTGTTTTAAGCTTTTTGAAACATTTATAGTGGGAGTTAATTTGTTTGTTCCCTTTTCTTTTCTGTTCTTTCTTCTCATCGTATTCCACAGGCGATTTCTAGGCAATGTGTCTATTGAAGTTCTTTATTCTATTTCTCTCTATTAATTCTCTTACCACGTGTATATTACCCAAATATTACCTTTTTTCCTAAATCCACTCAATTCTTCATTTATAACATCTTCTATCTTATTTTTAAGGTAGCTACTTAAAGTCTTGCCACCATAAATATTATACTTTCTTTCTCAATATTTTTTTTTTAAATTAGCACGTTTAGTAATAATTTGGGTAACTGCATAAGTACAAAATGTCTCTATAAATAGTTTCATTTCTTAACATAGTGACAATAATAGTGTTACATAAATAAAGAATAGAATTTACATAAAAACTATGTAAGCTGGCTGACAAAATAAAACCCATGTGACTCGTTTAAAATCTTTATGCTTAGACATCCTTTCTGTACTACTCCAGGTACAAGTTTTATGCTAATTGTCAACACTTGCAATGCAAATACTGTTCTACGGGTGTGAATTGAGTAATGAGTAACAATAAAAAATTTTTCTTTCTTGAAAAAAATCAATAATAAATACCTAGTAAACTGTAAGTTTGATTTTATTATGTACGGATATAAAACATGATATCGTAGAACAATAATTAAATGTTTCATATATTTATTTATGTTTTTCATTTGCGTTAAAGCATTTGCAATACTTATTCTGACTTGAGCCTTCAGCTCTTTTGGTTTGGAACTACAAACTAAGCTTTATTTTTGTCTCCAGGTATACCACTTAGCTTAGTATGTGTACGAGTTTAAGCGTTTTAATATCTTGTAAAATCTCAACCTGTGAAAGTGTTAATTGCTTAAAGACTTCCCCAAGTATACGACTTACAAAATTTATAATGCTCCGGGTAACCACAATCCAAGATGTAAAGAGAAAAACTTTTAAAACGTATATTGTGTTGATATGCTGTATGAAATTACAAAATAAAATTATAGTAAAAATTATATCTCCTGGACAAGTATACAATGTAAGTAGCGCGAAAATTAATCTTCCTTCTGAGCGGCTCGGTATATAATTTCCATTAGGCAGAGTTTACTGCTACGGTCATTGCGCCACAGCCGGTTGAAGATGTACAAGTGTTGAATTTGTGGGGTCCTGGTTGGTTAGAGCTACAAGATAAAAGGTGAATTATTAGTTGTACCTGTCCTGAGTGGTTGTACACCCTAAAACGTTTAATTTGTAGGTCTTTCCGAGCGACTGGAAGTGTTCGGTGCGGTTATAAGTTAAGCGGGCTCAGCAGGATTATTATTTTTACCTTCTGGGCGGCTTCAGTGCAGGCTTGCGGTTCGGTTAATAACTCCCGAGTATGACTTGCCTCTCAGGTGGACCTGGTGACGGTGTTTTACCTTTACACGAAGGTTTGTACTACGTTGCCTCGACGTCCTACGAGAGTGGACGATTCTATATCGTAGATTGATTTTAGCGTATCTTTGGACGCCTTGCAATAGCGAGCGGTTCGTGGACTACTTTCGTAGACGCTTTAAAGGTGGCTGGCTTCGTTAGAACGGCCCTCGAGCCAGAGGTATATTTCTCGGGATTGTCACAGGAGATTTAGAGTGTTAGGTGATAGTAGCGTTTCATGCAACGTCCAAACGCCAATCTGTAAACTGAATTACTAGACTCAGAAAGCCTACTAACGTAGCAAAAGAAGAAACTCGCACGTTCGTCCGCGATAAATTGAATTGCGGGTGAATACTACTCCGTTTAGAAGTAAATTAATCAGGTATCGGTTTCCAGGTCAAACTCGGGCAGCGGTCAATCGTATTTTGGCAGGATATCAAGAGAATTGTCAGGTACAGGCTGTTGGGTGGGTTTAGTCAAACAGGTCTGAATATTTCAGGATTTGAAGTAAAAGGCAGAGAAAACTCTAACTGTCTTAAACGATCGAAAACGGCTGGATTTATACTCATTCTTTCCAGGAGTAGAGCGGAGATCAAGAAAGAGGGATCTAGTGGGAGAATAAGCAGGGATAACTGTATGTAACGACATGTGTGCGTTTAAAGTGCATAGCGCTATCTAAGAGACAGCTTTAATGCTTGAAACACACGTGTGTCGATAAAGCCAAGTAAAACTTGTACAGAAGCATAACACGCAACGCTTAGATATGCACTTTAAACGCACACATGTCGTTACAATTAACTGTTGGCATTTTTCTTAGTTTATACTATTCATACGTGTCAATTTTTTACACGAGATGTCGTAAGATACACATTTTACTTATGTAGTTGTTAATGTTTCTTGAGTATCTGAGTTGATTGAAAGCATAATATAACTAACATAATATTCAGCCTACCAACAATCAAGATAAATATATACCTGGGATCAAAGCGCTCTGATTTACCTAATAAAACATACAAATTTTTTACTTTTGTGATCGTGCTGTATAAAAAATGTATGTACGTAGGTATGTATTCTCACCTAGAGGTCAAACTTATGGTTTTCTAGGGATTTCTCAAAAATACTTTTTTTATTCCTAAATTGAGGTTGTGCACAGGATTCTTAAAAAATACAAATTTATTGCTTATAAGTATTGACCAGCTCCAAAGTTTTTGGATCGGGATTTGTGGCTAAGTGGTATTATCCCTCATTATCTATATATATTAGAAGTTGATTATAAGTAGGAAGTGAATGTTGGGTCAGTAGCTTGTGACGGGATTATTTCGCAAATAATTGATTTATAGGCTAATTTCTCCCTACAGTATAGGCAGCCCTAATGCGTTTGAATATGCATTCTTGTATTGAACAGTCTTTTGGGGATTTTGGTTGTTTGGAGTTGCCGGTTCCAACGGTTTGTCCTCGTTTTCTCGCAAAAGTTACACTTCATTTCCGATTTACTGTCCGTTGCGAAAAGGTGTACATGGAAAATGCTGTCTAAAAGTTGAACAATTAGATATGTGCTTTGTAATATCGATTGAAGTAACATCATCCCACTCTAATTAGGGAACAAGTCTTTGATTACGGTTCCGGTGTAAGTACCTTTTTTATTTTCCTTTGTTTTAAAAAATATTTGTTCTTACGGGTTCTATTAATTACAGGTACCTTTTTTTTTGGTCTTTCTTTTGACGTACTCTGTTTTAATTAGTCAATGGATATTTAATTATGGTTATGCTGGCAAGGATAATAATCCGAAAATTATAAAATATCAAAGTGGATCTGATATCACACTACCGTTGGAATTTCAACCTACCTTGAAGCCATCGTCGGTTCAAGGACACCACTCAAGATAAGCCGTTTATCTAGTCCTTGGTGAGCAGCCCAGCAACCGTTATCAACGGAGTCCATTTTGGCTTTTCCTTTTTCTTCGTTGGATACTCAAATATTAGATTTGGATACGAGAGCTGTTATCTCTGCCGATTAACTGTCGAACACTGAAGACTTCATAGTTACAGAAGCTAATTTTTTATGCATGTCATTCATAACTTTTGTCGGGTCTTATGTATACGTACCGTGGTCGTGAGTTTAACAAGGTACTTGTGCTCTTTTAATCTATTTAAATAATAGGCCAAGGTCCGGTACTCTCCGTAATTGTTGTTAGATACATTTCGGACAATATTTATCGCGTGAATCACTTATTTGGGGCATTGTGCCTCGAATTTATATTCGTGTTTTAACTCGCTCTCGTGAATTATAATTATTTGATAACTATTTGTGCTATTCATTGTAATTGATTTTATCTATTGTCGTGTCTATGTGTTTCTCTGTGTGTTAATTGAATTCTAGTCGCTATAACAATATACATTTTTGTATTCACGTACGGTTTGTTTCTGTTTCTACAAGTTCCTAGTGGCTCTAGATATTTCTTATACGTAATCCTAGGTGGCGCTTTATAAATTTTCCGAGCACTGTAGAGGCCTTCATTTAGAACGATTCTTCATCAACCCACGACCACTTCCGACTAAGAAGAGCTGCCGGTTAGGCCTTCTAGTACTGCTATATATTTATTTTAGTTTGTTTACAAATATACCGTAACAAGCTTCATCTGTTCCTTATCCGCCCCTTATTTGTATCTATTTCTCCCCTCGTCGAAGGAGAATGAAACACGCATGTTTGTTTTTTTGTGCTTTTAGTAGAGAATTGTATATTTCAATTACTACACTCATTAATGAAATGTAAATAACTTTAAACCTCTGTATTTCTAGTTTCATTATAATTTTACATTGCTTTAAAAAAATTGTACATGTTTAGTAAATAATGTTAAAGCTTTTAAAGTTTAAATACACATTAAAAATGTCATCTTTTCTAAACATCTATAGAATCTGGATATAACACTTTATAAAATACATTTCTAAGAATTGCAACTCTATAAGAGCTGACGTTCTTCAGATTTTGTTACCTTATTACACAGAAGTAAATAAAATTGAAACGAAATGCTGTTATTTTGTACGGTAGGAATGGAAGGCTCTTACCGTAGCAACCGTGCGTAATCCCATTTTTATTTGTTAAGTTAATGTTAAAGAAAAATGTTGGAAAGTGTACGAATGTGACATGTTTACATGCACGAATTAAAGGAAGGATGTGTTAGGCGTCAAAACATATAATAAGCGTATAAGAGAAATACATATATTTAGATGGCGTGTTAAAGCAAACTGACAAAAGTCATGATTTATGAATGACGGTCTCGGCAAAAGTGTCAGTTTCTGTACATCTCAATGAGTAATGTAATTTCATAATTGCCACTTTAGTGTCGTTACCGTGAACCGTGATCAAATTACCCGCCGGAGTGGTAGAATCGTCAAATGTGCGTTTGTAAATTGTGATTGATGGCAGCTATATTCGGCGACAGGGTGGTATATATTCTATCACCTCGGAGGCCATAAACACATTTTTATATGCAACGTGACGCGCTCGTACATTGTAACAAGTAGGCGGCGAGAATGGCTCTCCAGACGCGTAAATCACCGTACTGTGGACATTGCACACTCGGGGTTAATATCCTAACTGATTTATACATGGCATGTACAATAGGTACGGAGATAAAAAGAGACGCGCTTTACCAGATAACGCTTGCTTTCTTTTCGTAAAGCTCGGCTTGACACACATATATTGCATTTGCAGATATTTTCTAAAACTTTGTTGCATAATTCCGCGCAAAACTTGAAAGCTAAATAATCGTAAAAATATTTCACAAGTTAGCTTATCTGGCGGTTTCAAGCTAACCGTTTTCAGTAAACAACTTCCGCGAATCTCGAGAACATATTCATTACATCCGAAAGATGTTAAAAGCGTCATCAAGGCATAATTATAAATCTTCTTTTTATAGCTTTTATTCACTGCAACAAACAAAGACTCAAATTAATTACATACTTGCCAACTTTTATGGCATCCTTAGGTGTTAAAGGCATTAGTGTATCTTTAAACGCAAAAAAAAGCAAATGCACATAGGTATGTGTAATCCTATGTACTATATGTGAATTTGGTTGTATATAGTTTAGAGAGATTTCTACCATCAAAATAATACAAAAGAATATTAAACTATTTCAGTAGTCTGTACGATCCTTTCATACCATTAATAAGAAAATTAAGGTAAAATAATTATTCGATCAAATCAAAAGGTAAGGTACGCCGTAGTATTTGTATGAACAAAACATTGCATGTAAGTTACTCTTATGGAACGTCAAATGTGCAGTAATTAATGTTATAACTTCTTATATAGTCTTAAAACGGAAGCGACGGAACGTAAAGACAATCTGGTAATTGGGATCTATTCATTTGACAAAGAATTGCCATTGTGGTATCATTCGTAGCCGATGACTATGAGTTTACTAAACTGGGCAACCGTACCTACTTACATACCTAGACCCGAAGTTTTATAATTAATAGATACCTAGACGATTATCTGCGTATTAACTCTTTGTTGTCTTAGAAGACTCTTTTATTCATCTTATTTAACTCTGGTTTAACTTGAACAGTTTTCGAACCCAAATGACAATACCTTGGAAAAGTTCTCAACATTGAAGAAAAGGTAGACCGACGAGGGCAATAACGCACTTTATAAAATCGAGGAATGGGTTATCTCAACACAAACGCTTTTCTGTCCAAATTTTTTGCTTCATGTTGTTATGCAGGCGGACGTATATACAGGGTGGGGCACTACCAACGAATTATTCTATAGCATTAAAACAACAATTAACCCTTCGGTACTCGCGTGGGATACATCGGTATCCCATGCCTATTTAGAGTGCGCATGTTTGGTAGTGGGAGGTGTGGTACGCATTTGGTTCTAGCTAATCCTACAGAACAGTTCATTTTAACAGATGACAGGGTGCGTTTACAGTTATTTCATTCTATTTTTGTTTTTGTTGTAATTTGTGTACGGGGATACAAGTGTATCCCGTGCGAGCGCTCAAGTTTATATTTTGTTCGAATAATTTTTGTTTGATATTTGGCTGTTTTTTGTAAAACTCTTATTAAAAAGTGCATTTTAATTACAAAACATGGGTAGTAAAGATCCTAAACAATGGAAACTTTGGCTTAAAGAAATTCTGGAAGAGCCAGTATTAGGTGAAATTGAGCCTGATGAAGATGAAGACGACTGCTGCGAAGAAAGTAACCACAATTCAGAGTCTGAAGAAAGCGTTAGCGAAGATATTGCATTAGACGATAATTTTCAAGATGATAGAGTCCCGTATTACTTAGGAAAAGATAAGGTGACTGAGTGGAGTAAAGTATGTCCACCAATATCTAGAACAAGGAAGCACAATATATTCCAAAATAAACCAGGTCCCGTGAAAAAGCTGCGATTGCTAAGACTGTTTTAGAATGCTTTGAAGTATTTTTTAACGAAAACATTATTCATACTACCACCCAGTCAAATAATGTATATATTGATTCAATAACGGAGAATATCAACGTGACAGAGATTCAAGACCAACAGATACATGTGAAATACGAGCATTGCTAGGACTGTTGTACATATTAGGAGTTTGTAAGTCTGGTAGGCAGAATATAGTAGATTTTTGGAGAACGGATGGTACTGGCATGGATGTAATTTATTGCACAATGTCTTACAATCGATTTCGCTTCTTACTACGTTGCTTAAGGTTTGACAATAAGAATATACGCGAAGAAAAAAGCAAACAGATAAACTGGCGGCAATAAGAGATGTTTTTGAAACATTTGTGAAAAACTGTAGGGAATCAGTCGTTCCAGGACCAGAATTAACAATCGACGAACAATTACTTGCTTTTAGAGGTCGATGCCCATTCAGGCAATATATTCCTTCAAAGCCTGCAAAATATGGTGTTAAGGTTTTTGCTTTGGTTGATTCAAATAATATGTACACGGTAAACCTGGAGATATACGCCGGAACACAACCTGAAGGCCCATTTCGCAAGTCAAACAGTCCAGGTGATGTTGTAAAACGTCTGGTAGAATGTGTAAGGGGCACCTACAGGAATATAACGATGGATAATTGGTTTTCCAGTTTTCAACTGGCCATTGATCTGAAAAATGACATGAAACTTACCATGTTGGGAACCCTGAGAAAAACAAAAAGAGATACCAATTGAATTTGTTAACGTGGCAGGTAGGCCAGAAAAAGTTGTCAATTCGTCTTCCATAAAGATTGCACTTTAGTTTCATACATTCCAAAGAAAAAGAAATGTATTGGTGCTATCTACTACTCACACAGACGACAAAATTGATTTTGAATCGGGAAAGCCTATGATGATTGTAGATTACAATAATTCCAAATATGGTGTTGATGTCGTGGATCAGATGTGTGGAAATTATAACGTTTCAGGAAATAGCAGAAGATGGCCGCTTACCATTTTCTTTCATATGATGAATACATGCGGTATAAATGCTCCAGTACTATATCAGGCGAATAATCCTGACATTTCGGTTGTTCGTCGCGAATTTTGCGTGCCCTGTCTCTAGATTTGCTTAAACCACAAATTAATAGGAGGTATTACTTACAATCAGTTCCTAGACAGCTAAAACAAAATGCCAATTTATTCTTGGCATTGAAGAAGCTTCAACTTCCTCAGTAAATGACAGTGAACCAAAGCCAAAAAGAAATAAAGTTGGAAATGGGAGATGCTATGTGTGCCCACGGAAGAAAGATAAGCGTACAAGGAACGTTTGTTCTATATGCAACAAGTGGGTATGTCAAGAACATGGTCAAATTTTGCCTCTTCGTTGTATAAATTGTACTGAAACATAGTTTTTTTTATTTGTCAGATTAACTATTAGTTTATCTTATTTGATTATTATTTTTGTTTACTTCATTTGAATACAGGCTAATTGTACAAAAAATGTTATTTTATTACTTTTGTCCTCTGAATATCCCACTTAATTTCATAGGGATACAAATGTATCCCGCGCGACCGACAATGTAACATAACGCTCCGCGAGTACTGCAGGGTTAATGTTAGAAATTATATTATATGTCAAGATTATTTGAAACCACATTTTAAAAATATTTTGGATTGTACAGGGTGCTCTAGAAACACGTACCATATCAAAGTTGGATTATTTTAAATGGATCACCCTGTATTTTTTTCTATTTTTGAATTGTACGATAAAAAATAATGTATGTTCTTTTACATGTCCCTATACCTACTTACTTCCGTTTCTGAGATAAATCGATTTTACCTGATTTGCAAACCCTCCAAAAATTGCAATAATTTCCAGATAAATAAGAACAAGCAACTTTGGTTTACACCACCTTACTAAGAGCCTTTAACATCTGTTTTGCAAAATTTATTATAATGTTCTAATGTACAGGGTGTTTTTAATAGTACCGCATAACACTAACGTATTAAAACTTAAATAACTTGCTTAATTTAAATAGAGCACCCTACATTTCTGTAGTCTGTTAGAATCAGGAACTAGTTACCTTTTAATCGGTATTAGGGTTACCAACCCCTAACTCTGATAGTTTTCGAGATATTATAAAATTTGATAGTTTAACAATTATGATGTAGGTACTGGAGTCTAAGTTACCTGTGAAATATCCGCAAAATGGACATTATCTTGCCACTTTCAGTTTTAAATATTTACCTTAAAAATATTTATTTTTTTCAGAAAAAATAAACAGAAATGTGCTTATGACTAGTATCCCGGGCTCTAAAAGTCAGTCGAATTACGCACACCGGTCACAATTTACTGATGTTTAACAACAACAACCGTTATTTGGTACATCAAAAATCAATCATACTGTAAACATCGACATACTTTAACCTGTTAACTGAGAATGTAATACAAATTGCTATAATAGTAGTACGATAATTCCGAAAACCATTATTTTTAGAATTTTTTTAACAAAGTTTCCAATGCTTACACTGTCATCGATTTTTGCTGAAACTAATAACGGTTGCTGTTTGTGACTGGTGGGCGTGATTCGACTGACTCTTAGAACCCGGCATAAGTCATGAGCACATTTCTGTAATTTTGTTCTGAAAAAAAAATTTTTAAGGTTAATATTTAAAGGTGGATTGGCCCAAAACATTAAAAATGTTTGCTAGATAATGTTTATTTTACTGATATCTCACAGGTAACTTAAATTCCAGTAAATTAGCAAATTTTAAAATATCTCGAAAACTATCAGAGTTAGGGTTTGGTAACCCTAATACCGATTAATAACTAGTTCCTGATTCCAACAGGCTTCAGAAATGTAGGGTGTTCCATTTAAGTTAAGCAAGTTATTTAAGTTTTAAGTCGTTAATGTTATGCAGTAGTATTAAAAACACCCTGTACATCATAACATAATAGTAAATATTGCAAAAGAGATGTTGAAGGCTCTTAGTAAGGAGGTGTAAGCTAAAGTTGTTTGTTCTTATTTATCTTGAAATTATTGCTTTTTTTGGAGGGTCTGCAAATCAGGTAAAATTGATTTATCTGAGAAACGCAAGTAAATAGGTATTGAGACATGTTAAAGAACATACATTATTTTTTATCGTACAATAGAAAAAAATACAGAGTGATCTATTTAAAATAACCCAACTTTGATATGGTACGTGTTTCTAGAGCACCCTGTACAATTCAAAATATTTTTAAAATGTGGTTTCGAATAATCTTGACATATGTGTGCTTAAAAATTTCTAACATTATCTGTCGTTTTAATGCTATAGAATAATTCGTTGGTAGTGCCCCACCCTGTATATAATAAGTCCAAATACTTTAATCTCTGATTTTCATATAAATTAAAATTAGTTTAGGATGCTCAAAATATTTTTACAGGTTTTCTAAATTTATTTTAGGGATACATTGATTTGTAACAAGCTGGTAGGTAATTTTATACCACTATACTTGATAGAGTTTTTAGTACATTCTAGATGGGGAGTATTTAAGCAAAGGTAGTAAGTAAGATAAGGAGTTTCTGGTATTATGCGAATGAACGTGCCTTTGCGGAAAATTATGCTGATGGTTATGACTGAAACTAACAGTTTCTAAAATGAATAATGCCGGAAGAGTTAAATTTTAAATTTTATAAACTATTCTTGACAATAGTCTCTTTTTTCAGTATGAAAATATGTCTGATAGTTCTTTTTTTAAACTTAAATCTCTCCTTACAGTATTCACCCCAAAACGGTTATGCAAAGGAGATTCGAAAAAGCAAAATATATTGTCCTAGCGGTGGTTATATTTAGTTTACTGGAGATTGTTTTTAATGCATAGCTTGTAGAATACAACTTATTTACTATGCATCAAGTGAGATGATCATTTCAGAGAATTGTCTAAAATAAGACCTAAAAACTTGGGCGATTTAGCAATTAAATTATATTATTGTCGTCTAACACTGTTGGATCCAATTTTTCTTTGAAACACACGGCCTTGGTTTTTACTACATTTAAACATAAGATGTTTGGGTCACACCACGTTTTCAGTGCTAGAAGGTCTTTTTTAATTGAATTTTGCAGCGATTTCGATTATGAGACCTTCCACGTAATGCTGGTGTCATCTGCGAATAATGTAATTTTGCCGTTGATATTCAAAGTTGTTAAATCGTTTATAACTAATAAAATTAGGATTGGTCCAAGAACCGATCCTTGTGGAACGTGCATAACATTATTTGCATTTGAGTTTTTGTTTTTGATTTTGACGTAATGTTTTTTATCGCCTAGGTAAGATGCAAACTTGAGTGGAGTCACTTTTGTCCCATAGTACTCCAGTTTTATGATTAAAATACCATGTCTTACACAATCAAATGTCTCAGCAAAGTCATAGAATACATCCCTCGTTTACGAACTTCTACCAATACAGAAATCATTGAATCCCTAAGTATTACAATTTGTCAAAAAGTCAAACTTTTTGTTTTGAATGCTTTCATTAATGGCCTCACTAACTACTTCCCAATTGATCTGAGTACAAATTTTTGAGAAGTTTTAATGAAGGTTTCTGTTTGTTTCGTTTATGAATTAAGGGGATCTGTGTATATATTGATTCATGATCTGAGAGACCTGAAGGGAGAACTATGCAATTCACGGTACAAGTGTCATAGTCAGATAGAACATAATCAATTGTTGTAGAAGAAGCGTTTGTTATTCTAGTAGGAGAAGTTACATGCATATTTAATCCAAAAAAAATTAGTATATTAATCAGAGATTCGCGGACATTGGACAGATTAGAGTAGTCAATATTGAAGGCATCACAAACTATTTTTACTGGATAACTTCGGTAGAGATTCAAACATATTGAACATGTTCCTTAAAAGAAGTTAACATTGGAATTTGTTGTTTTGTAAATACAAATAATAGATAAATTTCCTATGGTGTGTTTAAGAATTGAAAATTCAAATACGTTTTCTATCAATAAATGATCAAAAATATCCACAGGTTGAAATGTGTCACTACTAGACAAAATCAAAGTTCCTCCATGATCATTATTACCTCTGTTACATCTAGAAAGAGAGCAATATTTTTCAATCAAAAACTATTCTCCACCTTTCAACCAATGTTCAGAAATGGCTACAATTTGGGGAAAATTGAGTTCCTCTAGTAGTAAAAATAAATCGTTTATTTCAATTAGGAGCACATTTAATTTACTGTTCTCATAGTTATACTTATTTTTATTATAATTTTTTAAGGAGACTTGTTCCTTATGACGTGTCAATATCGATACTACTATGGCCAAGAAATTCTGTATGACTTTCACTGGGACGCTGAAAAAACATCTCATCTTTCCGTTAAGACGTAGGACTTGTAAGCTGCCAGATCCTCTTCTGCTACAGATGAGTTCAATCCGTAGTACACATTTCTAAGTTTTTTTAGTTCAAAGAGTAAACCCTCCGAGGCCAAGAAATGTTTGATGCTAGTTTTAGTAAAACATTTGAAGCATACATTTTGTGGTTGATCACAAAGTAAAGCAAGGTCTAATTCCGATTTGATTTCAGAATTTTAAGAATTGTGTATTTGAATCTTGATATTATTATCATTATTAGAATTGTCAAAAAATATGGATCCCAGACGAAACAAATTTTGTTGGATCTGATTTAATGTTTTCTCCAACGAAATTGAACTTTGTTTACAATGTGATTGGTACGCCTCGTGTATTTTATCAATTTGTTTCTGCATTCGTTGTAATTTAGATAATTTTTGTCCAGCAAATCATATGTTTCTGTTATTGTTGGTAGAGACTCAAATAGTTTTTTTATCATTAAACTATAGATTCAAAATTTTCAAGAAGGATTTGATCTTGAACGGGCCGTTGATAAATCTCCTGATGAAAGGAGTACATTTTGTTTGGGATAAATAGTGCAAGGTCGCATTCCAGACGATCCGCAATGTCTTTATTAGTGGTCATGTACTGGTACATTACAACCCGGATCTACCTTACTTCTTGCGACCGACGCTCCACCCTTTGGGCTAGGGACTGTGCTGTCCCATAGATTTCCAGATGGACGGGAAAAGTCAATTGCATTTGCCTCGCGTGCCCTTATAGCCGCAGAACGAAACTATAGGCAGATAGATAAGGAAGCAACCGGTATTTCCTGGGGTCTTAAATAGTTCTATTTTTACATTTACGGACGGCCTTTTACCTTTATTACGGATGATAAACCATTAGTTTCTATTTTTCATCTGAGTAAGACATCGCCTAAAATCTCCACTACCAGGATTTTCAACTACGCGCACTTTTTTATCGAGTTTCGATTATAAAATCGAGTTCAAACAAACAGAGCAGAACGTCAACTACGCTTACCTTTCTAGAAACCCTGTAGACCAATCTTCAACAAATAGACATGACAACATTTTTATCTTTCAAGTAAATCAGATAAACACACTACCAATAACATGTGATGATATTGCTAGGAAAACTGAGAACGAGGTGAAATCAAACGTTATTCATTACGTTCGGGTTTTCGACCGTTGTTGTATCGGATAATGGGACCCAGTTTGTTTCCAAAGAGTTTAAAGACTTCCTAAAATCTTGTGGCACAACACACAAACGGGCAGCTCCTTTTCACCCATCTACTAACGGTCAGGCGGAACGTTTCTTTCAAACAGCTAAAAATGGCATTTCTGCTTGCGAAAATGAACCAGGATGTACAAAATTTTAAATTTATTGCATGCGTTGAAAAAGGCACCTTACCTACACAATGGGAGTGATTTAAGGTAGACGATCGCGTGGTTGCTAAGGATTACTGTAGTAAGAAAACTTTCTGGGCCCCCGGCTTGGTTGTTGGGAAAAATGGGTCCTTACATTACAATTTTAAGCGAAACATCTGGAGGTGACATATTGACCAAATCAGCAAAACGCAAATAAGGGGCGACGATTGATACATATGAAATTATACGGACAGAGAAACCTAGGAAAATAAAATAAACAGTGAGCAGTTGACAACCATATGTCAATAAAATTGTGTTCTAATTAAATAATTAAATAAAAGAGTTTAGAATTGTTTTTCCAAAACATAATAGTGCGAGCTTAAAGCTTTCTTTATATTAATAAATGCGAATAATTTATAGAAGTCTATATACATCCTGCACGTTTGGTAGGCGGTTCTTTGATGTTGCCTTTAAAAAGTAGATTTTTCAATATCAGTTCATTTTACGTTCCTCAGTAGTTATTTTCAATTATACCCGGGGTCTCACTTGGATGGACTACCTGTCAACTTTGACATTTTAAATAAAATATATATTTTTATTCTGAATCTACGTGAAAACTATGGAGACTTTATGTAAGTTTTCATTAAAAATTGTACTTTTTTAAGTATTGATTTTCAAACACTTATTTGAGTTAATATCGGCCTTCAAATATTTCACGTTTTATAGATTATTATTTAAAATAACAAATTCAAATTTTATTCGCATTTAGGGCGATAACGGCTTTGACTGCCTATGGTTTAAAGTTGACATTGGTTATACAGGGTGTAAAACTATGTAATCGAAAATGATTGTGGAGAGTTTTGATCAGTGCCGCGCCAAGCAGGGGTTCAAGGGGTGCACGGCACCCGGGCGCTAAATTCTTAAGGGCGGCGGCGACATTTATTTTAATTTTTTTATTTTCCTCGAAATTTTTTTAAAAGACTTAAGCTGTCTCGTCTGCTATTGTCCAAAGTATTTACTAATTTTACCACGCTTATGAATTTCCTAGTAAAGTATTCAAATACAAATTTGTAAATAACAATAAGAGGATTAAGATAATAAAACCCTACCCAAGTTCGCACGAATGGCAGGTAAAAATTGTAGGATATTTTTCAATTTTTTTATTGTTTACAATGTTTGGTTGTGGTGGACTATGAAAAATTCATTCATTGTCTTGTCAGAACTCAGAATAGAACAATCAAACAGAAAACAGTAAATACTTAAGTAGGTAAATAAGTGAAAGTGAATTACTTACGTCAGAAATTAGAGACGGTTGTGGCGTTGTGCGATCATTATACTACATAGTCTTTTGATGTTTGGATAATTCAAAAACGTAAGTAGATTTAATACAGTCATATAGAGTGCTTTTGAAAATGAGGCTGAACAGTCTGACTGAGTTATTTATATGTGATACAGACAATGGTGATAACTAAGGATACAATTGCACGGTTTTATTTTTACTTATTAAAACGTGCAATGAAATATGGGTAATAATAAAATAATTACAGCAAATATTAAATTGAAAACAAATTTCTTTTTCTATCTTTCTTAAAATAAAGTTACCTCGTGGCAACAACAATCCCACGAAGTATTGTACGTTAAATAACAAATTATTAATTTGGAATTGAGTCAATTGCGTGTAGTAGCAGTTTTCGGCAGTTAAGAACAATTTTTATTCCATAGAGAACGCAAAAACAAACCCCAAAAATATTGTATTTACTAATTTCATTTTATATGCAACTTTTTGAGCCACATTTTCAATAACACTTATACATAATATTGTATCTGCATTTAATCAGAATAATAACTATAGCCGTTCAAAATTAAATAATTTTTCAATTAATTTGTTAAATTTGTTAGATGTTTGAGACACGAAAAAGCTGTCGGGTGCAGCGTATAGAAAAAGAAAGCTTGAAAAGAAGAAAATGCTAAGAAAGGGAGTACTTCAATATCACATTTTTTCAATCAGTTCCTTCCTCAAGCAATACAAGGACGGAAAATGAAGGCAAGAGGTCAAATATTTCATATAAAGAATACCAAGAAGAAAAATGGATGTAAATGAAGATAGTGAAGCATCAATGGAAATTGATAAATTACATTTACAAGTGGAAGAGAGGTTGTCACGTCAAATAAGTACAAGTAATGTTACACAACCGAATGATTTAAACGATCCTGGGTTATGGCCTGAAATAATTACTGATGAAATTAGAATGTCACTAATAGAAATAGGACCAAACAAATAAAAATTTTACGTTTCCGGCCAATAATAAAAGATCTTTTTCTGAGACTTACTATATTAAAACGCTAAGTAATGGAGAAAAGGTAAATAGAGATTGGCTGATTTATTCTAGATCCAAAAACTCTGTATATTGCTTTTATTGTAAAATATTTGTCAACAATGATAACGCTTTTAATAGTCAAAATGGGTATTGTGATTGGAAACACTTATCACAAACTATAGAAAGGCATGAAAAAGTAAAACTCATTTGAAAAGTTTCAAGTCCGTTATTGATTTAAATAAATTAATACACAAAAATAAAACTGTTGATGCGTTAAATGAAAAGTAATTACATTGGAAAAAAAAGATGGAAATTAGTCTTAGAACGAATCATTTACGGTGTTCAGTATTTAGCAGGACAAAATTTAGCATTTAGGGGAACAAATAACAAATTATTTGAATCGTACAACGGAAATTTTTAAAATTAATGGAAACATTTGCTCAATTTGATAGTGTCATGGCCGAACATTTAAACCGTGTTCACAGTAATGAAAAGAAAATGCCACATTATTTAGGTGAAAAATTCAAAACGAATTAATATTTTTAATAGGAGAGAAAATAAAATCTGAAATAATTGCTTCACTAAAGTTGTGCAAATATTATTCAATAATATTAGACTGTACTCCCGATATTAGCCACCAAGAACAAATAACTGTTATTGTGCGATTTGTGCACTTAAATAACGCAAATAAAAAATTGAAATTAGGGAACATTTTTAGGTTTTTGTCCTATATTAGATTCTACTGGAGAAGGACTAACTAAATTTATAACAGACTTTTTACATGAAATAAATATCAGCATTCACGATATGCGAGGCCAAGGCTACGATAACGGCGCTAATATGAAAGGGAAACATAATGGTCTCCAAAAAAATTTTGGATATAAATCCCAGAGCTTTTATGTACCATGTGCTTCACACAGTTTAAATTTAGTGATTAATGACGCCGCAAAAGCGTCTCTAGAAATTACAAATTTTTTTCTTTGATTCAAGAAATTTATGTTTTCTTTTCATCATCAACTCATCGTTGGCATATTTTAATGAAAGAATGCCCTTCATTAACTGTTAAACCAGTCTCTGAAACAAGGTGGGAAAGTAGAATCGACGCTGTTAAAGTTTTAAGATATAATTTGGAATCAGTTTATGATGCATTGTACCTTTTATTTAATGATTCATCTAGGGATGCTAATACAAGAAATATGGCTAAGGCTCTGATAAAAAAAGTAAAATCATACAAATTTATATGTTCTGTAATTATTTGGTATAACATACTATCTAGAGTAAATGTAGTAAGTAAATTTTTGCAAAAATGCGACTTAGCTATTCCAACTGCAATTGAAATGCTAAAAGACCTCAGTAGAACCTTGCAAGAATCTAGATTGGATGAGAATTTCAAAACTATGTTGGATGAAGCTCAAAAGATTGCACAGGAGATTGATTGTGAAATTGAATTCCCAGCGGTTGATATGGTAAGACCGCGTAAAAAAAAAAGAATGTTTTTGTATGAAAATATAGATGAAAGTCCTGAATGCCCAAAAGAAAATTATAAAGTTAATTTTTATTTCAGTATTTTAGATACGGCTATATCCAAAATACAGGATAGATTTGAACTAATGACGGTTCATAATGAAACTTTTCAGTTTCTTAATAACATATATTCCTTACATGATACAAATAGAGATAGTAAAATGAAATATTGCTTAGATTTACAAATGAAATTGTCCGATAATGAACGCAATGAGTCTGATATAAATGCGATAGATTTATGTGACGAAATAGAAATACTTTTAACTTACATTAAGTCCGGAATGAATGCATCAGCAGTTTTGGATTATATATTTTCAAATGATCTTACTCCATTGTTCCCAAATATAACAATCGCAATAAGAATATTTTTAACAATACCTGTGACTGTAGCGTCTGGTGAAAGGAGTTTTTCTAAACTTAAATTAATAAAGAATTATTTAAGATCTAGTATGTCACAAGAACGATTAACAAGCTTGAGTTTAATCAGTATCGAACATAAAATAGCTAATGATTTAGACTTATCAGAGTTAATTAACGAATTTGCCATAAAGAAAACCAGAAAAGTTAATTTTTAAATTAATTAGTATACTTAGGTATGTTTGCTTGTTCAATATATTTTTGTTTGTAATAGTATGTTTGTTCTTTTATTTTGTAAATATATCCATATTAGTTTTATTATTAAAATAATTAAATTGAACCAAAATAAATTAACTTACTAGGGGCGGCGAATTTTTTTAGCACTCCGGCGCAAATATACCTTGGCGCGGCGCTGGTTTTGATGACTCCGGTCCGGAAACCAAAGTGGTTTATTTATTTGTATGGTACATTTTAAATATTGTATTGTGATGTAAGTGTTATGTATCGTGCCCCAGAAGATCAGTATAACTTTTATAGTGTAGTGACGAAACCGTGTGCAACTGTGGATTATTTTGTCTTGGCAAAGCATTTGCTTCAAGGTTTAGGAAAACCACTAAAACCAAAACATGCCAACCCTTACCCATCTTAGTATTTATATGTAATAATAATAATTAAGTGAGTAAACATTATAGAAGATAAATAAGAACATAAAATATAACAGCACAGCCATTGCATGACGACATATGTATAATGCACTGGTCCAAGCGCCAGTCAGGAGAATGACGAAAAAAATCGTAGGTTAAAGAAATAGCAAAAAAAAAATAATAATGGACAAACAGACAATCAGACAGAGAAAACAGAATATTGCTGAACTTCAGATGTCCTTCAGATTCGTAAGCCATAATATACCGTCCATCGGTTAAATTATGAATGTTTATATTATAAACCCTCCTTTAAACTTTGTTAGTTGACAATCCTTCACAATATGTGCAACGGTCTTTGGTTTGTTTCACAGTTACAATTTGGATTAAAAATCGTACCCCATTTAAACAACATAGAGTTGCATTTTGATAGCATGTTTTTATGCGATTTACTTTTGACTATTTTTTTCTTTTTTGATCAAAGCCCGAGATTTCCATTGTTGGAATATCAATAAGATGTTTATTGAAAAGATCGACTCCAGACCATAATGTTTTCCACTCTTCAACTTCAGAAAAAGCCGTGGTGATTCTCGGGAACAGCATGTTTTGCTGGTTGATCATAGAGTACTGTACAGTACCGATCACCTTCTATAAAAAACTCTAACGAATATTGACGTAGGTGATGTTTTGCCAAAACACACCAGACCTCAATTGCAAACGGTATCGTCACCACACTATTCAGATTTATACTGATATTCTGGGGCACTATACATAACGATTACATCACAATACAATAATGAAAAGGTACCTTACGAATAAATAAATAAATCAAAAATGACGGATATCTTGATAAAATCAAATGAAACATTTTAAAAATACACACCGACCTTAATAGAAAACTTAAGTATGGGATGAAATGCGAACGTCACGGTTGTAATTATTCTGTCACGTTGTTAGTAACACTGAGTAAGTTTTGACAGCTGAATTAGCTAGTATGGTTTATTCCACCAGGAAATCGAATGAACGTTGTTTATTGGCAGGTCATAATTATAAAACAGATAATCCGGAACGACACTAATATATCCGCATCGACTATTTTAAAAGGCTAAAAAAGAAATTCAAGAGAACTACAAATGCCAAATATGAGAAAATACTAGGAAACATGCTTTTACTGCAGCGGACATTGTTAACGTTATCAGCAGTTGAGAACTATACCATTTAATTACGGAAAATAGCAGATAACGTTGGAGTTTTAAATGCCGCTGTAAATAAGACGTTACGAAAAATCAAATTCCATCCTTATCACGTGAAACACTAATATCAACATTTTCTCGATAATGGTTAAAATTTGGGTATAAGGGTGAACTACGTTATACCTTCAACCGATCTTGGCTTATTTTGGTAGAACTCACAAGTTTTTACAATCAAAGAAAATTCTGAAACTTAGATAACAGAACTGACTCAAATATTAAGAAATTCTAAATTAAAAAGCTTAACTTCTTTTTAACGATACGTTTAAAGTTTTCACATTAATCTCGAAAAAATGTATGGCGTATTTAAATCTGGAAATCATAAATTTGCTTTATTGTGTTTATGTTTGAAGTAGTTAATAGTTTTTGAGCGATGATAAAGGCATTTCCCGAGTACAGACTACAAAATGGTTTAATTTGAGATTTATGTCAGTTTAAAATGTGTTAATGAATGCAATAACTTAATTTTGTTGAATAAATTTGTCTACTTTAAAAAAGAAATAAAAATTTAGTTTGAAGAAAATTCATATGTGAAACATGTGTAATATACACATCTTTTCACACATTTCCTCTATAAAATATTTTTTTAAGTAACACTAAATTTTAGTATACACATAAAAATTGACGAGTTTTTATATTTATAACTTAATAAGCTTACAGGAACATACATACGTCATGTAAATTTTTGTCGTATCGTATACTGTCATATTTATTAAATGTTTTCTTTTTTAATCTCAAATTTGAGTACTAAGCTAACATTGATTTTTAAATTGCTTTGCTTATTTTAGAACCTTACTAATTTGACCCTGTTAGGATAAAATACTGAATCTTTAAAAAACTAAATGTCAGTCTCCGTGTCGCGCTTGTACAAACAATCTGGTAAATGTTTCTCCCGTCTTTTAAAAATAGTTTAAGTTTTTGCGAAATGTTTTCTTTGAAAATGTTACTAAATTAATAAGTGATTTAAAGATAATAAATATTTTAGAAATCGCACCGAGTAATTAAATTCTAAATGTTTGAGTAATGTTTATAATTAATGCATACGTAAGCCAGTTTATTTATAACAAGGTAAACTAACTATACATGCAATCACGCAACTGCATCAATACTTAAAACATAAAAAACGGTAAAGTACGAGCATTACAAGTTTTACTGGATTATATAATGCGGAAAATCTATGGTCCGAAAATCGTAAATAATCTCAGCAATTTCTACTAATCCATTTGATACCTGAATAGCTCGACATTATTGGATTACGTTGCTTGGGGGTTTTCAATACAAATCGACTAGTGTCAATGTTAATTTAATCGCCAACAATTTTTTTACTTCCTGTTTAGTAGTAAATTTGTTGTTAATGCTGCAATAATATAAACCTAAAGTTTTATAATTTGCATTAACTGAGACATGTTTTGTCATAAATTGCTTGCAAACATGATTAATTGTTATTTGAACAAAGTAAATGTGAACGATTATTTATGTTTGAATACTAATAACTTATGTAGTAATAATAAATCACTTACGGAAATACGTTTATGACAAGTAAATTGCTCAATATGAAGTAGGTACTTTCAAAATGTGTATGTAAATTAAACTGTAAAATAAAATTTTCTTTGGTCATCGTTTAGGAAACTGACTTCTTTGCGTATAATCTATTTAATTTTCTAATTTTCCACTTTTCCTTTGACTATAAATTACTTGTATACATACACCTATATATTAATTTGTAAGTACAAGGGCAACATAAAATACCTTGAACTTAAAGAAAATTATACCAATTTATTTGTCGTTTGTCATTTGTTCATAATGTTTTTTTTTTAACAAAATGAAGCTTTTTCTACTAGTTCCATGCTTATCAATCAATATGAAAACCGTTGTATTAAATTTTGAAGCGAAATCAATTGAAATCAACATAATGATTTAGTAAACTTGAGACCAAGCTACGACTTTCTAATGACAAAGATAAAAATTTTAATGCAAATCGCCGATGTTTAATAGGATTAAAAACATATTGGTTGTACACGTGTCAATAAAGCTTGACATTTTTGCATCGCTGTTGATGTGCAATGCTTCACTTTTTTTCACCGTAAAAATAGAGTGTGGAAGTAGGATTTTACGGCGCAACAGCTTTATTTAACTGGAGCGCCGTAAAATTACCTTACACACCAAATTTGTGTAATATTTTTTGGCCGACGATCATCATCAAAAAGTAAAAAAAGAACAAAATGATTATTATCAATAATGCGCCTTTATTCTATACATTATCGTGTCAAGTATAGTGTTAAGTAAATTTTTTAAAATCCATTTATCGAATTTTATACTTAGTAGCCTTACTTAACCGCATAGTAACCGTACTATTCCGCATTGTTTGTAAAAATTAAGTTTCAAGACAAGTATGAATAACTGAAAATGTGCTTTACAGTTCAGGAGGCCAAAAATTATTTTCTTCACGGTGAAAAGTAGTATATTGTACACCTAGTAGGAAAAGCGTTTTCTCGACGATGTGAATATACAGAGTCGGGAAATGTTGTTTTTCCTACAAGCTACACATACTATTTTTCCGCCGACTGTTCATAAACCGACTGAAAACTTGAAATTCTAAAAATTATTATTTTTATGAAAAAATAAGCGGGGTCTTGAAAATAAGGAACGTCGGTATCTATGGAGAATATTTGGCATTTCGGATGCCTATAGAATGGACGAATGAATTAAGATGACTTAAACACATATAGACGACCTAAAATCCAAGGCTTTAGTACATATACCTGACTCTAAAACCAAGAAACCACTATCATTTGTTATTAATGAAATGTACTTAAATCTTTACCGCAAGTATGTTGCCTTACGATCGGAGAACATGAACACTGATCGATTTTTCTTTAAAAGTCAGAAAGGAAAGGGTTGTCGACAGATAGTGTGAATTCATCAATTCATTGATTCTGGTAAAGACATTACCACTTTCAAAAGACATGGGAGATGGAGTTCTACCAATGTCGCAGAAGGATACATTGAGGGATCTCTTAATAACAAGGTGGAAATGTTGAATAAAATCTTTACTGTGCAACAACAGAGTAACTCTACTAGTTCAAATGTTGATGTTAATAATTCTAATACCAATTTTAATACCAACATTCCCTCAATATTCAATATACATTTTCTTACAGTACGGAAATAATATTTCCTTACAGTAATCGTTCGTGGTAAAGTTCTATCAGAAATATCCCAATTTCTGAGCGATCGGCGGAAAATATATACCATAACGTTGAGTGATTTGCCCACAAAACTGACGACTTCATTTTTGAACATAGGTCTAAGAAATATGCCATTACAACATTTTCCGAAAAGGAGCTCGTATCTATGAAACCCCTGTACGCTTTCTCGTATTTCTCCTTTGATTTCTTTGGGAGCAGATTTAAAGTAGCTGTACTTACTGCTTCCGCAACTTCTGGTGGAGTTCCGGATAGATTCATCTTCACTTAACATGTTTATTAAACACGGCAAAAGGCGTTGTCTAGTTGCTACTTCTTCATAGATACCGAAGTTCCTCATTTTCAAGACACCGCTTATTTTTTTTCATAAAAATAACAATTTTTAGAATTTTAAGTTTTCAGTCAGTTTTCGAACAATCGGCGGAAAAATAGTAGTGTAGCTTGTAGGAAAAACAACATTTACGCTTTTTCCTAGGTACACAATTTACTATTTGTTCACAATTAAGAAATTTAATGATATGAAACAGTCTAACTACTTTTTTTTATTAAGTTTTTTATCTAGTGCCACAACCTTGTGCTAACGTAACACATTCTAATAATTTTTGCTATAATAAATTTTTTTTTTAAATTCTGATGTATCAATCAAATTTTGGTTAGGTAAGAGTGTATTGTTCACATTTTTCTATTGGTGCAAACCATTTACTTTGAGGTTAAGTTTTTTCGAATTTAAATTTAGCTGATGGTGAGCTTTTAACACATATAAATATGTCACCCGGTTGGCTCTTTGTCGTAAAGGGCCGTCGATAGAAAACTTACCGTAAATGTAGAAAGACATCCAACCTATAAGAGAGAAAGAGAGATCGCCACATGTTCGTGTCTTTTGGTTATCTTTTCTCATGAACAGGAATGAAGTAAAGATGCCAATTTTAATTCGAACAAATAAATTTAATATGAACGTCAACACAAGTTTAAAAAGAAAGAAACCCCGACTTCAATGAGATAAGGGTCGAGTAAACAAACATTAAACAGCAAAATATATCAAAGAATTATATATGCAATTTAACATACACGTCTTATCTGATAGAGATCGATTAGACTATTTCATTATTTGACGTACTTTGTTAATCGAAACGTGGTTTCACAAATAAATAAATGACGTATTAAATTTAAACCAAACTGGCTTGTATTTTAGACGGGTATAACTTAATTACTAAGGTGCTGATAACGAAGTGGACCTCGACCGCATATGCATCTAAGAAATCAAAAATTGCGCAATGATAAAGGATCCTTTACGTAGGGCGTTAGAAATACAAAATTAACTAGCGTCTGTCTGATATACTAAACTAAAGGTTAGTGTAGGAAGATGACTTCTTGGTCAACAGAATGGTTTCTTATTTGAAGATTAAAGGAAAAAAAATGTAACTTACTGTGTTGAAATGGTGTACAAATTTATGTGTTTTTCACGAGTTACTTTTTGTGAGTAATATGGTTTTTTCCATCGGAGAACATGAACACTGATCGATTTTTCTTTAAAAGTCAGAAAGGAAAGGGTTGTCGACAGATAGTGTGAATTCATCAATTCATTGATTCTGGTAAAGACATTACCACTTTCAAAAGACATGGGAGATGGAGTTCTACCAATGTCGCAGAAGGATACATTGAGGGATCTCTTAATAACAAGGTGGAAATGTTGAATAAAATCTTTACTGTGCAACAACAGAGTAACTCTACTAGTTCAAATGTTGATGTTAATAATTCTAATACCAATTTTAATACCAACATTCCCTCAATATTCAATATACATTTTCTTACAGTACGGAAATAATATTTTTACAGTAATCGTTCGTGGTAAAGTTCTATCAGAAATATCCCAATTTGCTGAGCGATCGGCGGAAAATATATACCATAACGTTGAGTGATTTGCCCACAAAACTGACGACTTCATTTTTGAACATAGGTCTAAGAAATATGCCATTACAACATTTTCCGAAAAGGAGCTCGTATCTATGAAACCCCTGTACGCTTTCTCGTATTTCTCCTTTGATTTCTTTGGGAGCAGATTTAAAGTAGCTGTACTTACTGCTTCCGCAACTTCTGGTGGAGTTCCCGGGATAGATTCATCTTCACTTAACATGTTTATTAAAACACGGCAAAAGGCGTTGTCTAGTTGCTACTTCTTCATAGATACCGAAGTTCCTCATTTTCAAGACACCGCTTATTTTTTTCATAAAAATAACAATTTTTAGAATTTTAAGTTTTCAGTCAGTTTTCGAACAATCGGCGGAAAATAGTAAGTGTAGCTTGTAGGAAAAACAACATTTACGCTTTTTCCTAGGTACACAATTTACTATTTGTTCACAATTAAGAAATTTAATGATATGAAACAGTCTAACTACTTTTTTTATTAAGTTTTTTATCTAGTGCCACAACCTTGTGCTAACGTAACACATTCTAATAATTTTTGCTATAATAAATTTTTTTTTTAAATTCTGATGTATCAATCAAATTTTGGTTAGGTAAGAGTGTATTGTTCACATTTTTCTATTGGTGCAAACCATTTACTTTGAGGTTAAGTTTTTTTCGAATTTAAATTTAGCTGATGGTGAGCTTTTAACACATATAAATATGTCACCCGGTTGGCTCTTTGTCGTAAAGGGCCGTCGATAGAAAACTTACCGTAAATGTAGAAAGACATCCAACCTATAAGAGAGAAAGAGAGATCGCCACATGTTCGTGTCTTTTTTGGTTATCTTTTCTCATGAACAGGAATGAAGTAAAAGATGCCAATTTTAATTCGAACAAATAAATTTAATATGAACGTCAACACAAGTTTAAAAAGAAAGAAACCCCGACTTCAATGAGATAAGGGTCGAGTAAACAAACATTAAACAGCAAAATATATCAAAGAATTATATATGCAATTTAACATACACGTCTTATCTGATAGAGATCGATTAGACTATTTCATTATTTGACGTACTTTGTTAATCGAAACGTGGTTTCACAAATAAATAAATGACGTATTAAATTTAAACCAAACTGGCTTGTATTTTAGACGGGTATAACTTAATTACTAAGGTGCTGATAACGAAGTGGACCTCGACCACATATGCATCTAAGAAATCAAAATTGCGCAATGATAAAGGATCCTTTACGTAGGGCGTTAGAAATACAAAATTAACTAGCGTCTGTCTGATATACTAAACTAAAGGTTAGTGTAGGAAGATGACTTCTGGTCAACAGAATGGTTTCTTATTTGAAGATTAAAGGAAAAAAATGTAACTTACTGTGTTGAAATGGTGTACAAATTTATGTGTTTTCACGAGTTACTTTTTGTGAGTAATATGGTTTTTTCCACCCTAAAACTGGGGCACTAAAGCCAAAATTTTCTGATGCGACCAGTTTCAACATTCTTAGAAGATCGCATTCAACCAAAGTGTATTCCTACGCCGTCAAAAAAAACGTTCAATCCGTGACACGAACCTTATCGGCTTAATTATACACAAAAGATTTGATGTGCGGGTAGGTAACTTAAGTTGCATGATTACAATGTAAGTTCTCTGTATGTCGGAATAATATCATTACAAATAACTAAATTTTATGTAAAACTATACCATACTTTAGAAAGAAAAGGGTGATTTATTTTTTAATTCTAAGATACGTCCTTTGCATTAAAAATCCCAAACTTTCCGACCAAAATAAAATCAGGTTATCTATCACTACTTGGACGCTTTTATCTTTTAGCAAACATGCGTTGTCTTTTTTGCCAAAAGTTTGGATACGTAGTACAACGGTAAAGCAAATACGCAATTGGGCATCTGCGGCAAAGTGCTGAACGAAGGAAAACTGATAACAAAACGTCACATGAAGAAACAACGTGGTATATACATAGAAACGACCATAAGGAAATAAAAGTGAAGGAAAAGTGAGTGTATCCTGAACCTCAAAGGTAATTCTACTATACCCGCAACAAAGCGTTTCGTATGCGAGGGTAGTCGAAAAGAAGCAATCCGTGGAAAAGAACTAGTACCCACTTTGGTAAGCGTGTTGAAAGACGTACTTATATCAAAAGAAAGTAGTAATGTCACCTTCGAATATATGAAGCAACAGTTGTATTTTCTGACGAAGAAACTGTTTCTTCGTCACAGGCTACACCTGTTACATTATGACACCCTAATGAACGCTATGAAATGCCATTAGCAACAAATGGTCGAATATCTGTAAGAGTTTGGGATTGGATGCATAGAGCCAGACCTGTGGAATTAGTGCAAGTGTCTCCTCCAGCATTCAATTCACATGGATAAATCGAAAATTTAAAAAATGTGCTACTACCTACATTTTTTAACCGGAAGAGGAGAGAGATGGGTCAATTATTTTTGTTCGGCATCAGCAGGTGAATGCCGGATTGGTTTGACCACAATCATGCAAACATTGAATTGTTAAATTGGCCCAGTAAGTGTTCTGATCTATTGCCTATTGGGAATTTATATAGCAATATTGTTAGAGAATGGAACGACAACGAATATAATAATAATAATAATATATAATTCGAGAAAAGACTGTTGAGGTGTTGATGCAACGTGCAAGTAAAATTTGGGAACACTTTCGCACAAGGAATATTTGTGAGATCCTTACCAATAGCATGTCTAGAAGAATTAAGCATTGCATCGACAGCAATGGATATTATATTAATTATTGATATATTTTTATGTAATAGTTTTAATACAAAACGTATAAACACTTCATAGTTAATTTATTTTTTACAAATTTATTTATTACCCGTCTGATGCTTCAGTTAACTCTCACTGGTTTTTAATTCTTTGTTTTTATTTATTTAGTAATAAACATTCCATAAAACATAAGAAATTATAAGATACATTTCGATTTACAGAATATCAACGTACAAACAAAATCTTTGTTAATATGTTAAATCGAAAATTGCGGATCCATATCCTAAGTATTAAACAGATAAATAAAAATAAGTGATGTTTCCTTAAAGTCTATATTGGCCATTACGAAAATGTTGTTTTAAAAAATATAAAGCGGTTTCCCAACTAGTCGACAAATCTGTCGACCACTTCCGGCATGGACGTTTTCACCATACATTGTTGGCCTACGTGGTCATCAATATAATTATCGTTATAATTGTCTTACATTTTGTAACCGTTTTAATTGTAAATATGTTACATTTAAATTTTAAACTTACTGCTTAACCTCACTTTAATTAATTCAATTAATTGATAATGACTACATATTAATTGAAATAGTCGAAACTAGTTGAAAACCTTTTTTAACATTTTCGTATTGGCCAATATAGACTTAAGTAAACATCACTTACTGTTATCTTTCTTAATAATAACAACACATTGCTCGGAGAAAAAATGTGTTTGAAGGCATTATGTTCTTTCAGCTTGTAAAATTAAAGTCTTTGGTCTGAACGAAGAATTTATAGTCTTATAACTTCATCCTATATTTATTCTGTCGTTACAGTAGCGATGACTAGTTGTATGTAAAAATAAGCAACAAACACAAAAATGTACAAAATCACATCACATCAAGTCAAAATCAAAGCTGCAAGAACTATAACCATAAAACTTCATTTCATTGTTTTTTCAAAGAAGAATTTCTTTGTCGCCTTTTCTAATCGCAATAAAATAATCCAAGGAACTTAATAAAACATTATTTAGTCTACCATTCCATGAATCGTCTTCATCATCAAAAGTTATAATACAATTAATCCATTTAATAATAATTTGTAAAATTCTCAAAAAAATATTTGAAATAATTTAAAAAGTTTTATATGAATGATTTTATCGTGAATTGATTTTATGTCGAAATAATTTTTTTAAAAATAAGGTGTTTTATTTCAAGATTAGACAGATAAAAAAAGTGGTTGAATTAATGTATAATGTAACATAAATTAAAACAATAATTTTGAATAATGTAGAGAAATTATAAGTTAACTTTCCCAAAAATACCTATTAAGACCAGCAAAATGTTTTAATTGTGTTTTTGAAATACCTGGAATAGAAACTCAAGCAAGGTAAACACACTCGTTAGAGAGGAATAAGTACACGCTTTAAAATTGTAAACACTCTACCTGCCCTAAGCACTTTATGTCACAGGGATGTCCAAATGTTATGGTTGTTTATAAAGATGTGGGTTTTATTTAAGACCACGGGTGTACACTTTATAAAAAATAATAAATGGGACGTAATTTATGAAAACTTCATGTATAATTTGTATCTTTTTTTTGAAATGCAATTATCGTAATAAACACGGTATAAATGATTCATGTCTGCCTGATCCACTCACATAATCGGTTGCATACATGGAACATTTCAAATCGTACAACAAAAAGCATTTCTTTACAGCGTTCTAAATTTTACATTTCAAACGGACGTTCCATAATCACTTTCTGAAACTCAAAATAAAAGGTCCTAAAACGACAAATATAAATCTTCCATAAAACGTCACTTATGTTCCATAGCAGTTTCTGTAACTTATTTGAAACGTTTCCAAGAAAACGTCAAAATGAGTTACTATGGAACGTTTTCAATCTTTTGATTTATGCGCACGTTCTATAAGCATTATTTGAAACATCCAAAGAAAACGTTCCAAGCGAATCAAATGTATTTCTTAACTGAAACGTCTATTATCTTCCAGAAACGTTTTGTTCTAGCTAGGCATGGTTCACCGGTTTCATGAGATTCTCGGAGGGAACGGCGTTAGTTATGGTCTTGAAGTGTAGTGCATGACGGGAGTTGATGCCTGTGTGAACGGTTTGCCGACAAAAGTCCATCACGCCGTTCTGAGAACAAGAAAAGACATGTCTTAGAATAACCACTTCATTGAGGTCAATTATTACGAGAAACCCCCGCTCATATATAAAATCGCCGATTGTCACTTGAACTCTCTGAGTTCCTGGAATCAAATGGCCCTTACACCACACGCTAGTTTTAAAAGAATCTTTTTGTGCAGAGGCTCTATGGGGAAATACAAACTTGACCGTACACAACTGGCCGACGCGCTGGTATTTAACAATATCGTACATTTGTGTCCGTTGGCGGTAATCTAGAACTGCGGCACTTAACCGTACTTGTGAGAGCGGTTGCTCTTTTCGTTGCTGGCGACGCCATCCTTGATTCCTGGAGATGAATGTGTGCCACTGAAAGAATTAGTTTGGGGTCTCCTTTCAGTAGGGACCATGAGGATGAAATAGCTTACTGTTGCTCCAGGGGTTGGTCGACCATGACGGAGTTGGCCGCTTCGGACAAAAGCGGCATTGAGGCAAAGTTGTGGAAATTGGCGAAGTCGTTATTGATCTGTGTGCGTTAGTCTGCAGACTGCAGTGGTTGGCCGTGAAAACACACAGTTTGCTCCAAGTAAGGATAGATAAGCCTTCGGAAAAGGTCTACCATTTCCAATTCAGGCTACCATTTGCTTTCTCCCTGTGAACGCCTCCATTGGTTCCCCTTTGCGTTAACAACAGCCCCAAAAGTTGCTGTTGGTCTTAGTCTTCCTTTGACTTGATTGATGTTTTGCGGAATCCCTTCTCTGTTCTTCAACCATTTTCTGGTTTTGCGTTAAGTTGGTTTACCGTGAGCTGAAACTCTTCTCTGTCACGTGGCGAGAAAAATTTCTGGGTCCTCGTGATCGAGGGTAGAGTACCTTAAAAGTTGGTAATTTCGGAGGTAGATGAGGCATTCGACCCGAGCTGAAAAGATCTTTCAGGGTATCAATTGTAAAGACAATCATTGATGCGTCGAGCAAGAGGAATGGGTTTCGGGACTTCGGCAGGCGGGAAACGTAATGTCGGAAGATCTTGTGGGGGGCACCGTTCACTCAGATGATGTCAGATTGTGGTTTAAACGGTGGTCGACTTCAGTCAACTCTTGCAAGTTTTAGTCTCACGTTGGGTTTCCGATGCCCGACGTTACATCGAAATTAATCCCAAAAATTAAATTATTTTTATTTTATTCGACAGATAACCTTTTTTTTTTATTTTACAACTGTTTGCATCAAATCTCCACTCGGGTTTTAGATTTATTTATTTTTACGGATTCTACCGATGCTCTGGTAATAGTATATTGAAATATCAATTTCAATACTTATTTTCAATATTTGAAATATATAAAATCTACTAACATTATTTGTAATATCTCAAAATAGAAAGTAGTCTTTGTTCTGGGTATTAATTTTTAATATTATTTCTTCCGAAATAAATTTTTGTTAAATTTGAAGTTATACATTTTAATGGGGTTCTTTTACTAAAAATACAATCCCTAAAGGTTTATGAAAATTTATGAGCATAATTGGACTTCAG
This sequence comes from Abscondita cerata, assembly GCA_030710515.1. Classification (NCBI taxonomy): domain Eukaryota; kingdom Metazoa; phylum Arthropoda; class Insecta; order Coleoptera; family Lampyridae; genus Abscondita; species Abscondita cerata. The sequence continues at coordinate 43,127 of JALBCR010000445.1, read as the reverse complement.
GATATTTGCATTTTAGGCGCTTGAGGTATAGCCTACTAATAACTAAATTTATTTAAAATTAGTAAAAGAAATTACCTATCAACTAATTAAACTAAAAATTACTATTATATTTGCCAAGATAGAACAACAAAATATTTTTTTTAATTCTCTTTTTAATATTGCAACAACAAATCTATTAATTGAAATTGATGTAGTACAAATTATCTTGTCTTGTTATTTAGGATTGTTGGCTGAGTACAACCGTTGCACCTTATGTAACCATAATCTAAAATGTATTATAGTTTTAATATAAATTGCTTTTAACACCCAGTTTCCTTTACAAATGAAAACCGGCAATAAATTAGCATTAAAATGTCAATTGCGAAACACTTGTGTTCGACATAGTTACGATCATTACTTCCTTTACTTTATTATTAATAGTGATTAATGTGTAACGAATTAAGTTATTTTCATAAACTAAAAGCGTTTTATGCAACGAACATAATAATTGGAAAATTATTTTCATGTTATTACATTCACCGAGAGTAATTGTCTGGTTCTATTTAATGAAACGTCCTAATAATAAACGAAGTATCTTGAGAAAGAATGCAGTGCTTTTATTTCATGTTCAACATTGGCAACTTTATAACCAGCCACGATCAATTTTCTGCTGCCAAACTGTCGACCTGCCGTGATAAATTCCATTGTTGTATTGTACCGTGAACGAAATATTCGTTAAGACAAACTGACAAGTTCACTTAGTTTCTTAGTTTCCAGAATGTTTTGTAACAGTATATTACGTATCTATCGTTTGCACGTTTATATCGATATGTAACTGTTTGAGAGACCAATTAACATTCTTACAACTAATTTTAACCCTATACGTAATTGTATGAATTTAATTAAAATTTTTGTTAACAATCAAAAGAAAATTAGACTAACATTCTTATTACTATATAAAACTTAATAACAAGAATATCAATGCATTCAATTAGTTTAAAACAATTAATAAACAGATGTTTTTTAAAACTGTCTAACAAAAAAATATTGCTGACAATCGGAAAACTTGAACCGGGTGGCCAATTAAGGAGGCCACTCGGCTCTATCTCAAAATGTAATTGTCGGAAAGACAAAAACTCGACAAGAAAAAGTTTCTTGAATGGCCGCCAGAGGGCGTAATCGCATTCTAACATTTTGATTCCCGTTTTTTGAGAAATATTATTATGTTAAAGATGATTAAAATAGACACCGTTTTAAAGCTGAGATAAATTTTCTTCTTTTTTGTTAAATGCTTTTTCCTTTATCTCTTCATGGCAAGTGGTGGGGAGTGTTTAAACATTTTTGCAAATAATTGTCAATAACTTCAAAATGGTTGAACAGATTTTGTTAAAATAGGAGTCATCAAAAAGAGCTTTCCTTAGGCTATCAATTTAGATGTCGATTGTTTATGTCGCCGCAGTAGAGCGTTTTGCGACAACACTACAAATAAAATAGATTTTCCTAACCTAAAATATGAATATTTTCAGCATATATGCCATTTTTTTTTATTTTTTTTTTTTTTTTTTTAAAAAATTATTAAAAATTTTTTTTTTTTTTAAATATTTTAATTTTTTTTTTTTATTAAAATTTTTTTTTTTTTTTTTTTTTTTCTTTTTTTTTTAGAAAATAAACAAAAATTTTAAAAAACAAGTATGTTTTTGATTAAAAAAATTTTTTATTTAATGGTTTTTAATTTATAAATAAAATTAATATTATTTTTTTTTTTTTTTTATGGTGTTTTTTGGTGTTTTTTTTTATAAAAATTTTTTTTTAATAAAGAAGGTGGACCCCTTTTTTTTCACACTAAATGTTTATAACATTTTTGTATCAATCCGTTTAATACAGCGTAGAAAAGTTGCGACGTGTAGACAACCTCCAAGATGGTGCACAGCGGGCAACGCCCTGCTAGAGCAGAGCGGCAGAAAGTCTACACATATGGCGGCCGAACTAGACCGCGCGTCTCTCACGGCCATTTAAATCTACAAAACCAAAATCTAACGGCACTTGTAAGAGCCAATTGACAAGAGATATTGGATCTCGTATCCATATTTTGCAACTTAACATTGAAGGTATATCTCGAGACAAATGCGAGCATTTGAGCAGAATAGCTATGGATAACAACATTGACATCATATCACTGCAGGAAACACACCTGGCAAACGACACCCAGCTCCAAGTCAGAGCGAAGGTGCCAGGATATAAGGTAGTTGCAAGTATTAACTCAGATATCCATGGATCTATAATGTACCTCCGACAAAATATTGACAAATATAAGATCATTACAACCATCCAGCAGAATAATACTGAAATTATAACTGTCGAGACCTCAGGAACGACAATATCAGCTGTATACAAACCTCCCAATGTTAGATGGCCAAATCCTCCACTTCCAACCCTAAAACATCCAGGAGTATACTTAGGAGACTTCAACTGCCACCATGTCAGCTGGGGATACCCAACTAATGACGAGAACGGAGAGAGCCTATCAAATTGGATGGATGAATTGGATCTCCATCTGGTCTATGATGCTAAGGATCTGAAAACCTTTCACTCAGCACGATGGCAGAGCGACACAAACCCCGATCTGTGCTTTGTTACAACTGACCCATCGCAAGTCCCTCTACCTCATACAAGAAAGGTCTTGCGAAGCTTCCCACGCAGTCAACACCGGCCAGTTATTATCAATATCGGAATCCAGGTACCTTTGATAAAATCTACACCAAAACCAAGATGGAACTTTCGCAAGGCGGATTGGACATCATATTCTAGAGAAGTCGATTCACATCTACGGTGGATCCCACCAAAATCAGAAAACTACGGAAGATTTGCTGGCGTACTGATCGGAAGCGCTAAGCGTAACATACCCCGGGGATATAGAAAAGAATACATACCCTGTTGGAATAAGAACACGGAAACGTTATACAAAGAGTATGAGAGAACTGGGAACCCAGATCTGGGAAGCCAGATATTGCATTCGCTCAACGATGAAAGAAGGGAGCGATGGGAAAGTACGACAGAAAATATGGATTTTACAGCCTCCAGTCGAAGGGGATGGTCTCTTCTACGTCGACTTGGAGCTGCCACGCCTATACTTACCAAAGAACCTAAAGTGACCCCTTCCCAAGTAGCGCTGCATATTAAACAACGTTCAGAAAACGTACCGATCCATAAAGAGTTTGAAGAAGCGATAAAGGAAGAACTTAAAATAACTGACAGAGGCCTTGAAGACAACCCTCTTTTCTCTTCCTCTTTCACTAACGCTGAACTGAACAAGGCCATAAGAACACTCAAATTACGGAAGGCAGCTGGCCCGGATGGCATATTCCCAGAGTTTGTAAGGCACCTAGGACAACCTGCGAGGGAATGGCTTAGAAATTGCCTCACAGATATACTAAATACGGGACAAATCCCGGCACAGTTCAGAATAGCCCAGACCCTTGCTATTCTGAAACCAGGGAAACCAAGCGACGACCCAACTAGCTATCGCCCAATCGCACTGCTCAGTGTCTGTTATAAATTACTGGAGAGACTAATATACAATAGAATATATCAAACCATAGACGATATTATTCCGCCAGACCAGGCTGGTTTCAGATCCAACCGAAGTTGCTGTGAGCAAGTACTAGCCCTAACGTCATACATCGAATCAGGATACCAAAGGGGTCTAAAAACGTCGGTAGCATTTGTTGATCTGACGGCTGCTTACGACACCGTATGGCTGGATGGACTAATACTAAAATTGAAGAAAACAATACCCTGCTCCAAGTTAACTAAGCTAATGGGAAACATGTTAAGAAACCGATACTTCAAAGTCACTCTTGGACAATCAACTAGCAAGTCATACACCATCAGAAATGGACTGCCCCAGGGATCAGTACTAGCCCCTATACTCTTTAATCTTTACACCAGTGACATGCCGGCAACCAACTCTCGGAAGTTCTGCTATGCTGATGACACCGCTATAGCCACTCAACACAGGCTCCTTGAGGATGGTGAGGAAACTCTAACGACGGACTTAGAAAACCTCGGGAGATACTACAAACAGTGGCGACTATGCCCAAACCCAAGCAAAACCGAGGTGTGTGCATTTCATCTTAATAACCGCCTTGCAAATAAAGAGCTGAATGTCACATTCTGTGGTAAAAGAGTAAAACACAACAGCCACCCCAAATATCTTGGCGTTACACTAGACCGGTCCCTAACATATAAAAGACATCTGGAGTTAACTGGGCAGAAACTAAAACCAGGAACAACATAGTTAGAAAACTGGCTGGGACTACTTGGGGAGCAAAAGCAGAAACACTACGAACGGCAGCTCAATCACTTGTTTTCTCAACGGCAGAATACTGTGCACCGGTGTGGTACAAAAGTTCTCATACAAACAAAGTCGACGTGCACCTCAACGATACCATGAGAATTATATCAGGAACCCTAAAGTCCACTCCGGTACCCTGGCTTCACGCACTGACGAATTTAGCCCCACCGGACTTGAGGAGACAACAAGCTGCTGCTCGCGAATGGGACAAACTACACGATCCTAAACATCCTAGAATTCTGCCAATCCACACGATATTGGATAATGCTCCGGGCCGTCGTCTTAAATCCCGGAAACCCATTTGGCAAGATAAGGTACTAACCGACCATGAGCCATTTCACATCAGAGAAGCTTGGAAAACCAAATGGACATCTAATCACGATTTTAGCCATAATGACCATGAGGATCCTACCGTCCCTCTCCCAGGAATGCAAATGGCTAGGAAAGCTTGGTGTAGCCTGAACCGCATCAGGACTGGCCATGCCAGATGCAAGTCCATGCTGTACAAGTGGGGACTCTCGGACTCCCAGGAATGCGACTGCGGAGCGCCAGATCAAACTGTAGCTCACATAGCCAACGAGTGCCCAATAAGAAAATTTGGTGGAGAATGGAGCGAGATTCTGAATGCCACTCCTGCTGCTGTGAATTGGCTGACCTCCCTGGATATCGACTTATGATCCATGGCCTATATCTCAAATGTATTCGTGTAGTATATTTGTTTTTAATTCTTTTAATTTTTGAATTGTTAGTCAATCTGTAAAAGTGTTGGTTTTATGCATGTGTATGTACATACTCTGCCTTTATTAAGAGTGAATTTGTAGATCGCCATACGATAAATAAAAAAAAAAAAAAATAAATTTTCTATAAAATATAAAAAAATAAAAAAAAAAAATTTAAAAAAAATTAAAAATCTTTTATTTTAATATTTAAATATATTCAAAAATTTTTAATATTTTAAATAAAAAAAAAAAAAAAAAAAAAAAAAAAAAAAAAAAAAAAAAAAAATTAAAAAAATTATTTTTTTTAAAAATAAAAAAAAATAATTAAATTTTTTTTTTTTCTTTTATTATAAAAATTTTTTATTTTAAATCTTAATTTTTAATTTTAAAAAAAAAAAAAAAAAAAAAAAATAAAAAAAAAAATATATTTTAATTATTTTTTTTTTAAAAAATTTTTTTTTTTGTTTTTTTAGTGTGTGGTAATTTTTTTTTTTTTTTTTTTTTTAAAAAAAAACAATTTTTTTTTTTCTCCCCCCCACACTTAAAAAATAACAATTTTTTTTTTTTTTTTTTTTATTTTTTTTTTTTTTTTTTTTTTTTTTTTTGTTTTGGGGTTTTTTTTTTTTTAAAAAAAAAAACAAAAATTTTTTCTTTTTATAATTTTTTTTTTTTTTTTTTTTTTTCTTTTTTCTTTTTTTTTTTTTTTTTTTTTGTGTTTAAAAAAAATTATTCTTTTTTTTTTTAAAATAAAAAAACTTTCTTTTTATATTTGTATTTTTTTTTGTTTTTTTTGGGGTTTGTTTTTTTTTTTTTTTTTTTTTATTTTTTTTTTTTTTTTGAAAAAAAAAAAAAATTTTTTTTAAAAATAAAATTTTCGAGTTTTATTGTATTTTCTTTATTTCTCCAAACGCTTCCTTTAAACCATCAGAAAATTGAAATTTTAATCTCCGCTGTAGCGCCCGACGGACAAACTTCGTCATCAAATCTGGCGCCCGAGATCCGTCCGCTTTTGTTATTTACAGAAACTAACTGAATTGGGAAGCAAGCGTCACAGCATGTTATTATGTTTTTTAAAGTTAGGCCACCACCTTTGCCCTTGACCATTTACAAGATTTTTGAATTACTCCGACAAAGTTATCTCTTGAGATTAGCGCTTGAATTATTAGCAGATATGAAAGTTCCAATACGTACACAAATGGGACAAGCTCTCTGCAAAGATTGTATCTTGAAAATAACTCGGTTAAACATTTGATTGTAATAGCAGTGGTAGAACGTCTTGATTGATAATCTTTAACCATTTTGAAAATGCATCAACACAAACGTACACTAACCGAAATATTCAACGGTTACCATATTTGATATACATGAGTGTGTTTGTAGATACTATTCCTCCAAAAGTGTCTGCAATGACTGAAAGATTCGTTTCCAAAATAGAGTTGTGATTTAGAATCATGGTAATAATTGAAGAAGAAGTTTATCAGGAAAAAAAATTTAAGTGAAAAACTAATTAACAAACTGTAAGCTTTGCAAGGTAATTACACTTTCACCATCTTAAAATGCGGTGACAAATGAGTTTATAATATTTATCATATTGTTGATGCGTGTGGGATACAGTTATTAGAAATCATCACCTAAATTAATCACTTGGAATTACCATGAGTGCATCGAAATTATTGATTTATAATACGAAAGTATTAGTAATATTTCAACTACGAGTGTCATTTTTTGACATGTTACGCATTGTCAAAAAATGACAGGAAGCACGAATGTAATCTGAAATCATGAAAGCATCAAAGAAATAGCTATTTATGGTATAAGTGAATAAAGACGAATATTGTTTTTGAGTGAATAAAATTTCTTTATTCATCATACAATATTTTTTTCTAATATCGGTATCAAAATTTTCAAAAACTTTATTGCTTAGGTTATTTATTTACATAACTGTTAATTGTACTATTACTAATATACTAAAAATTTAACGGAGGAAAGTTGATTATACTTTCGTGTTTCAGACGGAAAATTGACTCTACTTTCGTCAGGCTCAATTGCAATGAAAGTTCAAGGATTTTTGTTTGTCAAATCTTTTTTGACGTGGAAATTTTTTGAGCAACTAATTCGTAGATATGTTCTGCGACTGTGGAAGACCTCCATGCCTTCTAAAACGGTGCCCGGTATAAAGGTCACAATTTAGTAATTTCAAATATTTTGCTACCATACGTGGCATTTTTGTAATCAATATCCAAAATAGTTGCATCTGATTTAAAATATTTAGGTTTACTTACTAGGAAATATAAATATTTTCATTTATTGATAGCGTTGCTTTGAGCATTGAATAACACACCATAAGTTGGACACTTATACTTTCTTTGATTTTTCTAAGAAATAGGCTACCAGTAGTTCCTCGTTAACAATTGTCACATTTTTTTATTTCTTCCATTCAAAAAATGTTTTGTACTCTTTTCGTAAACTAATTTTGGTTTTTCAGGTAATAAATTGGATACTGAAATCGATGCTTATTTCACAACATCCTTTGGTGTGCTTTCTTGTTGGTTATTTGCCATTTAAAACACTTTCAGACTCAAAATTAGCAAATTGAAGGATTTGTAGACGTTTTTTAAATCAAAATTATTTCTAATTTTATTTTGTAAACATTTCCTAAACAAAATTTTGATTCGGTAATTAATCGAGCTATGGTGTTTAATTAGCGATACCTTCAAATATATTCTTTAAAGAAAAAAATTAAGTAAGCAACGTAAATTACCTATTTTCTAAAACGTGCTTAGTGTAATGATTCATTCTACAGTCCTTCTATAAGATAACCCCTGCTGAGACTACCTGCTGTTAGAATTGTAAATGATACCCTTAAGCCCGCTTCACAATGTGCAAACTTTTGTTTACAGAAATTGTGGTGTCCAAGTTTTAAATTTCATGACTGTACATAGCAGTTTGAACAAAGCGTTGTTATAATCATTTTATTCAACGTTTTTGTTAAACTGTTGTTTTAATAATGAGATTTAATATATAAAATGAATATTTTATTAATCGAAATTGGAAAATAATGTTTATCTACTTATTAACATAATTATTAGTACAATGAAATACAAAATCATTGAAAGTGGTTGAGTGTATTACGGTTTATTTGTAAACAAACTCAATAATATAGCAGTTGTAGAAGACCTTGCCAGCAGCTCCTCTTAGTCGGAAGTGGTCGTGGGCTTATTGAGAATCGTTAGAATGAAGGCTTCCACAATGCACGAAGAATTTATAAGACGCCACCTATCATTGCAAATAAGAAACATTCTAGAGCCACTAGGAACTCGTAGACACAGAAACAATCCGTACGTTGGTAGAAATATATATATTATTATAGCGACTAGACTTCACCCAACACACATAGAAATACATAGACACACTAATAGATAATATCGTTTAGAGTTAATAGCAATATGCAGGTACAAAGTAATAATAACTCATAAGAGCAAGTTAAGACACGAGTAATAATTTGAGGCATAAACGCTCAAATAGGTTAGCTGTCGTCGTATATTAGAGAATTTTGACAGTCGTAGCACCGATTACTACATGGGAGCGATTCACCGAGTTTGCGTGGCAAATATTGTTATAAATGTACTTGACAACAAATTACGGAGAGTACAGGACCTTGGCCTATTATTTAAATAGTTTAAAATCGCACAAGATTAATCAGATACTTGGAAAGATCTTTCTTGTTTACAAGTTTTTTATACCGCGCAAAAGGTACGTTGTTAAATTTACAGCCGTGGTACGTATACATAGAACGCGACAAGAATCATAAACGACATGGATAAAGGAATTAACTTAGCTTGTATATATCGGAAGTTTTCGGTGTTCGGACGTTCATAGGCAGATATGACAGCTTTCGTATCCAAATCCAATATTTATTATCCAATTAAGAAAAGGAAAGAACCAAAATGGACTCCGTTGATAACAGTTGCTGGACTGCTCACGAAGTACCGAATAACAGGCTTATCTTGGGTGGTGTCCTTGACCAGAAAGAGGCTCCAAGGTAGGTTTAAATTCCAACGCTAATGATAATACCAGACCCAACCTCGTTATTTTATAATTTTCTATTTATTATCCATGCCAGCATAACCATAATTAATGATCCATTTATTAATTAATCTCTAGTAGAAAACGGAGTACACATAAAGAGACCAGCAGGAGAAACCAAAAGAAAAAGGTGTCTGCAATTGGTAGAAACCGTGATAGCAAATATTTCATTAAAACAAAAGGAAGTAAAAAAGGTACTTACCCATGAACAGTAGGTGAAAAACGCATCCCTAGTTGAATGTGATGATTTTACTTTAATGTATATTATAAAGCACGTCTAACTGTTTAAGTTTTTAGACAATTTTTTTCATGTACACCTTTCACAACGGTCAGCAAATAGGAAGATATGTTTTCCGCGACCGGTTGATAAGAAAATTTTCCAGAAAAATTAAGACAAATTGTCGGAATCGGCGATCTCAAATAACTAGAAACTCCAGAAAATTTTACAACACAAAAATTCGTCTTCAACGCGTGAGTGTAAACACGGCTGTCTATACTGTAGGAGAACCCTGCTCTATAAATCAATTTTTAATTCCGAATTTTCGTTTATTTGCGAAATAATACCGTCACAACTGCGGGTCACCAGAAACTTCCATTCATGAAGACGTAGTAGTTGTAGTTGCTTATACATTTCTGAATCTCAACACAATGCGTTCATGATGTTGTTCATCAAGTTAGAGGTATGGTTTATTTAATTAGTGTTACTATGACCTATAACCTGGATTAATTGTTACTCGGTAATACCAACTTCTGTTAAACTGGATACAGCTCTTGATTTAGTTGAGTGATTTGTAATTTTTTGTTTTTTACGGCCAAACTAGCTATTTTTGTAGAATTACTATATTTCTTATAAACAACTTGCTGTTGGCAAATTTTTTAGAACCTCCTTGAGTTGTCTTTGCGAAGACTGGATTATACTCAATTCTGGTCGTTTGTCTTCGATCATTACCACACTCTTTTTTAAAATTATGAAGTAGGCAACTAAAAGTTTTACCTTCCCTCCATGCCAGGGGCTATTAAAAAAATGTCTTCTGTAAACCTTCTGGCGTCTCCTCGTTCCAGATGACTATTACCTTCTTTCTTAAGAGAGGGCGAGTTCTATTTCCTCTTTTCTAGAATGGCTTGCAACTCTTTTCTTTTAGAATTTTTTGCATTTCGAGCTTCCTTAAACTTTGCTCTTGAAAATGGATCAACTTCGGTATAGCTTTAATCACAATCTATTAGTTTTCCTTCGGCATGTTGTACGCTCATGCCTTCAGAATGGTTGCAAGTTGCTCGTCGGAAGTTCTTCAGCTCATAAGATCGATTGCCACAAAATTCTAAAAACTGATTCCATATTGTTTTCTTGCACTTGATAGTATTTGCAGGGGAGTTCTGTTGTATAGCTTCATTAAATGTTTTTACGGAATGTTCCCGAAAATGATTCATGTTGATGCTCATTTATATAATGTGACACTAGTATTCAACATTCAACTTTGCCTTGGAAATTAATAATAACAACGTTTAAAAAAGAACCTCAAGGATTGTGAAAATTACCATTATAATCTAAAAAAGTAAAGCGTTAGTATTGGTCGACAAAGATGATGAATGAAATAATCGAGATAAACCATCGGCAGTATTATGATTCTGAAATGCTTGATCGTGAATTTAGACTAACCATCGACTAAACTAGCGATTAAACTTTTTTAATTTATTTAATGGAGCAAAGGGTCTGTAGGAGCGACTTGAATTGAACACATGTGTTTTGTAAAAATATTCTAAAAGGGCTATACTAAGTAATCCAATACACGCAAAAGAAAGAAGAGGAACGTCATAAGAAGATTCAAAGGCGGAAAGATTAAAGTACAAAAGAAAACCCCGATCCAGTGAGAAATACTTAAATAAGACCGGTAGAGATTAGAGATTTAGAATTGTACAAGCATTGGTATAAGTACGTTGTATAAGTGAAGAATAATATCAAATTGGAACAGATAGCTAAGGATCCAAACGCAATAGAACAAGAAAATAAACAACTTGAAGATAAAATTAAGAAGCACGAAATAAGAAAAGAAATCAGAAAAAAATCTGGTAATATCACGGGTAAAGGACGCGAAAAGAGAAGTGGAGAGAGAAACACTAAAAAAATACAAGATAGGAGTACAGCTGGAAATACATGGTAGTGGGAAGGAAACCAATACTAACTAAATTGACTAAAATTTAGTAATAAAATAAAAATATTAAACATGGGAAAGGAATTAAAGGTTATAAAAATATGGATAAACGAAGACTACATTAAAGAAATTCTAGAAGAACGAAAAAAAATGCCATCATAAAAGAGGCAAGACATGGAGGAGGAAAAACGGGAATACAATACAACAACTGATAATAAAAGAAAGAGAAACACAAATACAACAACAGTGGCAGAAAGACGAAGAAACAAGTATTAGTAACAAAAACAGTAAGCAGTAGGTCACTGAATGGAGATACATAGAAGAACATTGCGTAAATTAACAAGGATTACATGTTAACTAAAAGAAATTCTAAACAAGATAAACACAAGAAAAGAAAACATAAACAACAAACTAGTGAAGAAAATAGAAGAGGCATTGAAAATAGTTACATGAAACATTAGGAGTATGACAAGCAAGAAAGCCGAACTAGATATATTGGAGATAACGGAAACAAAAAAAGGAATAGGTAGAAGGAATGGAATTAGGGAATATTCTGATATTTAGCAGGATAGTCAGAAAATATCGGGCAAAAAGGCATAGGAAGTGTAATTAAAAAGAAATTTCTAAATATTAAGTAATTGGATAGGGATCTCGACGAGAATATTAAGGATTGAAATGGAAATGGACGGACAAACTAAAACAAATACAATGGTGGTGTAAGGACTCGATGAGGACGGGTAGCAAGAAGTAAAGATGAATTCTGAAATTGGCAAGACAGTAGTAGAAAGTAAGGAAAGATTATTAAGAATAGGGTGTCTGAGTAGACATTACACGAAAGGATGATGAATCAGATGACGTAACAGGAATGAACTAGAAACAATAACGGCAAAAAGACTGATAGATTTTTGTACAATAAATAAACTAATAATAACAAACTCATTTTCAACATACAAAGACATATACCAGAGAAGTCGCGAGCAGTGGAGAGAAATCATAAGTAGAAGTCACAGAAAGGAATAAAAGATTCAAGAGTAAAAAGAGGGCTACAATTATAAATCGACACTACTTAGTGCTGTCAAAAATAAAGATCTGACAGACAAATCTCAAAGTAATAAGTATGAGGATGTATTGATATCTAGTTAGCCTAGACCAGTTCCTTGCATAAACAAAATATTGCGTTACCATAGCAACGAACAATAACTTATTAGAAGTGTCAGTGTAAAGTTTGACGTCAAAAAAGTAAACCAGAGTCACGCAATAAATTAAATGAAAAAAGATGTCCACCGAAATTGTGAAAATCGAAAAATTGGAGTATCGAGCCATCATCAAGTACCTGTATTTAAAAGGGTTAAGAGGTAAGCAGATTTACGAAGATATGCTTAATACCCTTGGTGATCAATGTCCTTCGTATGCGACCGTCAAAATTGGAATGCAAGCTTCAAAAGAGGTAAATTTTCCATTGAAGATGATGACCGATCGGGAAGGCCAGTTTCTGTGTCAGTCCCCGAAAATATCGATGCAGTTCATGACATGATTTTATCAGACCGTCGAATTGGGCTAAAACGGATATCTGAAGCACTGAATATTTCATACGAACGCGTTCATCATATGGTTCACGTCAATTTGGACATGAGAAAAATTGCTGCAAAATGGATCCCCAAATGTTTGAATGTTGACCAAAAGCGTGCAAGGGTAGAAGCATCGCGTTCGATCTGTGCTCGATTTGAAAACGATGTAGACTTCTTAAACCGAATTGTTACTATGGATGAGACTTGGGTACATTTCTACGATCCAGAAACAAAGCAACAATCGATGGAATGGCGACACTCTGGTTCTCCAAGACGTTTCGTGTCCAAAAATCTGCTGGAAAAGTTCTTGCTTCAGTTTTTGGGATTGCCATGGAGTAATCATGATTGATTTTTGGATAAGGGTAGAACAATAACTGGAGATTACTATTCGACATTACTGACATTTTTTAAAATATTAGAGAAGATGCCGGTTCGCTGTAATAAATGTATCCAATTTTTAAGAGGAGAATATGTTGAGTAATAAAATATTTTGACCTTGAAATTTTGTTTGGGGTTCTGATAGTAGGCTAAGAATTTTCCAATATATCCTCGTATCAACGTTGAAAATAAAAATAAAATAAGGAAAAAACATGAAAATATCGTCGTTGTCAAAATTAAAATTAATTCCTTAATTTTAGAGAAACGGGAAAAAACAACATCAAAGTGGGTTTTAAGTTATAAAAAGAACTTCTTGGCAAACTTTATTCAAAAGTTATGACGTTTGTTGAAAAATATTCAATAATTATGACTGCGTGGGGCTATACCCAAGCTCAAAATCTGTTATGTGGTATAAATATTTGATTTTCCTAAAAAACCCAAATAACAGATTTTGACTTGAGAACGACGATATATAAAGTAAGAAGAGAGACAGATCAAGATTATATAAAGCAAGAGTTAAAGAGAGGATGTGCAAACTAAATAATAACATTATCGGGAGCAAGCATGAAAGGTATAAAAGACATAATAATATCATCAGCAAAAAAAACTATAGAAAGTAAGAAACAAACCAGCTGATGGAGTAAAAACATAAAAAAGGAAATAAGAAATAAGAAGCAGAAATGGAAAGAGTATTACTGGGCCAATAGAACAGAGAAAAAGTATAACAGATATACACTAGAAAGTAAAGTAATAACAACGGTAAGTAAAGTGATAACAACGGCGAAACAAAATGCATGGAAAGACTTTGGAGGAAGATGGAACAGGACTGCCGGTGAGAACCAAAAATTATTCTATAGGACACTCGGATCGCTTCCAAAGAGAAACTACGCAAAATTGATCATATGAAAAATATAGAATAGAACTATTATGAAAAGAAAATTATAAAGAGATGAAAGGAATACTTTGAGGTTATGAGTGAAAGGACTGGAAGAGATTACTAAGCTCTTTAATAAAATGTGGCAGAGGAAAAGATTCTTAAGGACTGGGAGATAGGCTCCTTCCTATGTTCAAAAGGAAAAGGGCCTGTGCTCACTTTAGGGAAATTAATTTGTTACCGATAGTAGCTAAACTGTACGAGAGTGTACTAGGTAGAAACAGAAAAGCGATTAGAAAATTCACAGTGTGCGGTAGAAAAGCGCAAGACTGTATATTCGTATTAAAACAAATAATATAAAACTTTACAACAAAGTATTTGTCTTATAGAGCTGGATATGGCATAAGTCAATGTTCCCAGAGCAATAATATGAAATAGCCTAAAAAGGAGAATGATAAACGTAAAATTATTAAACTGTATTAGAAGTGTGTGCAAAAGCAAAAGACTTATAGTGCGAACAGGGAACCTATAATCGCAAGAATTTGTATCTAAAGAAAGACTAAGATAAGGTGGAATACAAGATCAGTGTTATTTAATTTGGTAATGGAAGACATAGTAAAAAAGTGAAAGATAAACATTAAGAGAAAAAACAATTATTTACTCTTGACCTACACTCCGGTCCAGATACGACATTAAACTAGATTAGACCAAAAAGGTAAAAAATTCTCAAATAGCAAAACAATCTTTAAACTCCAATAGTATAAATTCCAACACGTGAATTTAAGCAACTAAGTAAGAAAACGTCTATCGTGGTTTTTTGAACTGCGCGGGCGTATTAAAATCTTGCGCAAATTAAAATCTAAAGGTGAATTAGAAACCAAATTCTTAAATTAGAACCCAAAAGTAAATTTTAATTCAAATGTGAATTAGGAATGAAACGGTGAATGTACGACAATAGAGCATAACACGTTTCTGAAAAATTTACTTACAGTCGTCAAATGGACGTTTTCTATTAAGAACATTTGTTCTTTTCCTAATCCAAACCCACTATCGCGTAATTATCTGTGGCGTGCAGAAAAGAATTTTATTAATTAAATAAAATTTGTAAATAAAGTGCTATTTACAAATGAATAAAATGCTGCTGTTTTATTTTCAACCATTCCCCAAAAAAAGAATGAAAAGTATTGGCACCCGACATCTATGGAGAAATTGTTTAAACTATAGAGAATTATTTAGTTTCACCAAACAAGCTGTTTTCTTAAAATCAAAAACATCTTCCGGGACTGGACCGTGTCGAAGAGGTAACCGTAGTTGCCAACGGTTCGCCACCTATCGTAAGGGACTTAATAAGTGCAAGAATCTTCAAATAAAGGAAATTTCCGGAGTTAACCTAATATATTCAAACTATAAGTTTTGCGACACCTAGCGGCGACTCGGGTTAGCGATCACGTACGCAAATGGATTGCATTAAGCAACTTTGTTGACAGATATAAAATACTTAATACAGAGGCACTCGTGTTTGAGCTACTAATACAACATTAGGTGGTTCTTGAATCATGTAAGTAACTCGATTTTAAATATGGAATTAAAATTTTCAATTCGTTTAAGAATAATCAAGGATATCAAATTAAGAATGGATCAATTTGTAACCGTGTCCATACATAAGACCAACACGAATCTTTAAAAGCACAATATATTTAAGTTGTGAATAAAAAAGTCTTAAAACACGAAGTTCGGATCGCTCACGTTAGCAATGTTCGACTGTTCGATGTAAAAGTGGCAATTCGCATATAAGATTCTTCACAAAAATGGCGTCACTATCAAGAAATGAATAACAAAAAACGGAAAACATTTAGAGTCAAACATCCAGAAGCATACACTAAACTCTACCTCAATTGGACAGGTGTCCCCCAGGGAAGTATTCTTGGATCCACATTATACTCTCTATACACAGCTGATCTACCTGAATCCACACAAACAAATGTCTACGTATAAATTTACTTGTTGCTTCTAGATCTCCAAATACACATAAACCAGTTACAAGAATGACTACAACGGTGGAAAATTAAAACTAACTAAGCCAAGTCATCACACATCACATTTACCATGATGCTTAGGAATTGTCTTGGTATTACATTAAACGGTACTCGTGCACCACATAAGGATAGAAAACTAACTAAAAGGAAACAACTAGGCAAGAAATTTAGTTTGATAAATTGGATTTACTACAAAAAACTCTGTATTATCTACTGACAATAAGCTCTTGATTCAGAAAACTATGTTTAAACCTATCTGAAGATACTGTTTACCGATTTGGGGAATTGCAAGTTATCTAACATCGAAATAATATGAAGTTTCAGAACAAAGTGCTCAGAGGTACAGCTTTGATAGATTCCAGACTCAGTCTTTCATTCTTATCTACAGGTATCTACAATTTGGCAAGAAATCAGGAGAACTAGCATTAACGACAAAGCCAGGGTCTCAACTCATCCCAACCCACTTGCTAGTACACCCTTGGACTTAAGTAAAGCCCAGGCCTTAAAGCGATTTTAAATTTTTGTTTTGTACATCTCTTACCTAATTCAGGTAGATTTTTGTTGTTCAGATAATTATTTATGTAAATACAATATATCAAATATAACAAAAGAGATGTGCATTTTCATTTATTCTAAATCCCTTCTTGAAGCACTTGACATTGAGAACAGTAATTACTAATTACTACTTAACGCGATTACTAAAAGATCCGTAAGCGTTACGTACCTACAACCTTATCATTAGAATGCTTAAGAAATTCCACGTTCAACGGCACATAAACAATTAGGTGGTGCCATTTGAAAAAATCAAGTTATCCATGAATTTAGGACGTTCAATTTAAATAATTGATTACTTAAAACTTAGCACGATCAGAAAGGTGAATAACTAGCATTAGTTAACACATGTAATGCATATTAAAGCTACAAAATCGCAGTTGGATAAATTCTAAGATAACTGAGTTATTTAATTTTTTTGAAACGTCAATTTTTCCGGAAAAAGTGCAATAATGCAAATACCCTCCATTTTAGACACTATGTATAATTCAAATTTGTAGTAAAAACTGGGTAGTTCCGTTTAAAAAAACATAACTTTGGTATGTCGCACTTATATGGAACACCCGGTATAAACATATGCAGCTTATTGATTTACACAACTTTTATTGCAAAAGTTTTTTTCTAACCCTAATATTTTCCGATATGTCACCTTCCTCGCACTAATGGGCCACCCTGTATATGTAAACATAATTATAGACAGAATTTAAAATATATAAATTCTCTAATTAAGATTTTAGGATGATATCGACGTTGATCTCTTTAGTGGAGGTGAGGATAAATAAAGACTCCTCAAGTATTTAATTCGCATACGTTTCGCTCACAATGCGTGAACTTCTTCAGAGCGGCTTAAATTTAGAGAAAGGACTCACTAATGATTAAAACACATAACAATATATAATTAAAATTAACATGTGGACGTTAATAAATGTTCCATTTTTATGGAATGGCAAAAAACATAAAATCATGTTTTTTTATAATGGAACACTCTGTATTTGTTAAGATATTCTAGCGTAGTTTCTCACCCCTTACATTGTGTTTTAATTATTTTTTTGATTTCCTGTCAGTCTTGCTGTTTTTTTGAAAATAAATCCGTATACAGGCTTTACTTTAAAAAACAATAGCGACTTTTTTTTATAAATTTAATAAACAAATTTTAACAGCGTCGTTAGACTAGATAAAGAGCAACATTTGAATAGTTAGAAATTTAAATTTCGTGTTACAGGGTGTTCGCAAAAACATGCCAATTTTTCAAAATTCAATGTGCAAAAAGTTATTTTATTCAAATGAAACAAAGCCTGTTTTATTTCGCTATAAGATAGCATTTTCTTCCTCTTTAATTTTTATTAAAGGTATCCTATAGGTAAACCTTATAGTTTTGAAGATATTTAACAGTTCAAAAAAAAACAATTTTAATTACATTTTTATACACCTAAGAGAGCAATGGCGATCATTTAGTGTCACTTTGGCGTTTGGGAAACTTAAGGATTTTTTTATTAATTACTTATTTACCCAACAAAATAATTGAATACATTAAAAAAACTGTAAAAAGAAACAAAATTGTAGAAATGACTACTACGCGTGTTCCAAATGTCTTTCATTTTTATTGAAGCACCAAATAATTCGCTGCTGAAAAGACCTTTCCACTCTCATCATTTGAGGTGAAATGCTTGCAAACGAGTCCACTATTCTTTGCTGCATATTTATTGGTGTTGCTGGTGGATCGTTATACACTATTTCTTTTACATATCCCTACAAAAAGTCTAGGTGTTGCAAAACTTATTGTAATTAAAATTGTTTTTTTTTAACTATTAAACATCTCCAAAACTACGGAGTTTAAGCATAGGACACATTCAGTAACAATCAAAGAGAAGAAAAGATGCTATCTTATAGCAAAATAAAACAAATGTAATTTCATTTGAAAAAAAAATGAGTTATGATCTTTTGAGTTTTAAGAAATATTCCCCGTAGCACACAATCTAAATTTCTAACTATTAAAATATTGACCTTCATCGCGTCGAACGTCGGTGCGAAAATTTAGTTTATTAAATTTTCAAAACAAAGTCGCTATGATTTTCGATGAACAAAAGTTCATCTTATGAATTCACAAAGTCTGCCTGTCTGTCTGTCTGTCTGTCTGTCTGTCTGTCTGGATGTCCGTAGCTTTTTCCTGTTGACATTTTTTGAAAATTTTCTTTCAGTTCTATAGAACATCAAAATCTAAGATATTTTTGCTTCGATCATTTTTTGTCATCTCATCGGCAAAGTGGTCAAATCGGCTCCCTTATTTGTACCTGTTGTAATTTTTAGTTATTTTTTCAAATTAATAATTAAAATAAATTTTTAAGCTAAATAAGCAGTTCTTTTGTTCATCCCGGCAATGCAAGCTTGCGCATTCCCAACTGGTTTAAAGTGAAGTTTGCTTCCGGAAAATTTTTCAGAAAAACAATTATAGGTTGGCAATAGTGGCAGCAAATCAAAAATAATTAAATGGCTATTTAGAGGTTGAGAAACTACCCCAGAACACCTTGAAAGTGTGTCTCATTAAAAAAACACACATTTTTTGCCATCCCGTAAAAATGGGAGACCCTGTATTGTTAAAAATAATTTTACGAAGTGATCTTTTTAAACGAATTGTGTTTTGTATTAACTTCTTTTACCAATAGGCTAGCCACTAGGAAAGAACAACGTACTAATAACAATATTATAATTTTTATAATTATAATGTACACTCATGAAATTTAAAACTTGGACACCACAATTTCTGTAAACAAAAGTTTGCACATTGTGAAGCGGGCTTAAGGGTATCATTTACAATTCTAACAGCAGGTAGTCTCAGCAGGGGTTATCTTATAGAAGGACTGTAGAATGAATCATTACACTAAGCACGTTTTAGAAAATAGGTAATTTACGTTGCTTACTTAATTTTTTCTTTAAAGAATATATTTGAAGGTATCGCTAATTAAACACCATAGCTCGATTAATTATCGAATCAAAATTTTGTTTAGGAAATGTTTACAAAATAAAATTAGAAATAATTTTGATTTAAAAACGTCTACAAGCAATAACTTTTAAATTAAATCAAAAACTAAACATGGTTATTTGGGTTGACTGATTATTACTTATTTTTAAATAAATCTAACCTACTAATTATTGTAAGTTATTAAAAAAAATCATTAAACTCTCTATTCATAATATTTAGTCCTTACAAAATGTATATTTTATGACGTTTCATTTTTTCTGTAGTTAATATAAAAGTGAAAATAAAAACTAAGGCAATTCTTATTGTCAACGTATATATTTAGTTTTTTGACAAGAATTTATTACATAATTATAATTAAGATACCAAGTTATAGTTTAAAATTAAATGAAAACTTTTTTTTAAATAAAGGTATTACTATATAAATAAATATAAGAAATCAATAATGGGTGTGACCTCCATTATTATTGATACATTCTTGGAGGCGTCTGCTCATTGACGCTATCAAGGTATCAATATAATTAATATTAATCGTTTCCCATGCGGTATCAATGGCTGCAATTAGTGCATTACGGTTTACTGGTATAAAATTTGGCCCTTGTTGTCTTCGGATAACAGCAAGTATTCGAGCCCAAACATTTTCGATAATGTTAAAATCTGGGCTTTTGCTGGCCAGGGTAACAGCTCAAGTTATTTTCTCGTATCCATTTGCGCAAACAAAATTTTGATTCGATAATTAATCGAGCTATGGTGTTTTAATTAGCGATACCTTGAAATATATTCTTTAAAGAAAAAAATTAAGTAAGCAACGTAAATTACCTATTTTCTAAAACGTGCTTAGTGTAATGATTCACTCTACAGTCCTTCTATAAGGTAACCCCTGCTGTGACTACCTGCTGTTAAAATTGTAAATGATACCCTTAAGCCCGCTTCACAATGTGCAAACTTTTGTTTACAGAAATTGTGGTGTCCAAGTTTTAAATTTCATGAGTGTACCTATACAAAAATCGATGTTTTACTAAATTATAAAGCCAATTTCATTTAAACTGACAAGCTGAATAGGTGACAACGACTACTTTATCTTCCAGACAAATACGATATACTATAATTTAGGTAGATTTATTCCAATTAATTAAGTAACACCTGTCCCGTTCGAAATAAACTCAAAAATAAATTTCTACCCTTAATGTTAAACTTGATTGATAAATTACTCGACGTATGTTGTACTTGTTTTCTGCTACCTTCGAGACTCTGTTTAAACCTCGATGCAATCAATATTAGCTGTGATTCTCTACAAGAACAGGAAGAAAGCTCTTACTTGAGGGTGTTTTCGAAAAGACAAGAGTATGAGGGTGATGGATGGCGGAGTGATACTAATCCCTCACACGTGACTGCGCGCTCGCTTTGGGGATCGGCGTTATGGGAACTGTCACTTAGATGATTTGCTAATGGCTCTCAAGCTGGTTAATGTTTATCTATGTCGCTAGACGGCATTCAAAAATCTCTTATATTCGTTTAATGTAGTAACCGATTATAAATTTGTAACTAAGACTAAAGCACGTAGCGTATTTAATCTAAGCTTTACTACCCCGCGCTAAGTATGATGGCAAATAATAAATATACTTTGTCATTCGTAATAAAGTTATCTTTCAAATGAGATTTTAAAACTAAATTTATTTTTATTTACCAATTTATTTCCATTATTTTTCTCTATTTCTCTAAGACGGGTATATGGATTCCATTCAAATTTGACTTATTATTATTATTGTATTGTCATGTAAGTGTAACAAACCCTGTTTTAAATTATCAACATATCAGTATTGGGAACACCGTGTACGAAAACCCCAAAAACATACACCTGTCAACCTTGTCCTACCTTTGTAAAGTAATTATTGATTAAGTGTACGTATTGCATAAAGTATAGGTAAAAAACATTCAAAAAAAAAAAATTTAACCAAGTATCAGTCACATACAGGCAGAAAGTTGTGAAATGAATAAACACTCAACATAATAAAAGAAATTTAGGTATGAAAATAAAATATATTGTTGTGCTTTTTACTGTTTAGTATTTTCCTCACTTTCGTAAATCACCTTTCAAAATGTTAATGACAATTGTTAATGGCAATTAAATGTATTTGTTAAGTATAAATAATGCCCAAATCAATATTCACATTCGGGTCCAATAAATTAAGGAATCAATGAAATTTTTGAAATTAGATAGTTAAAAACGTATTCTCAGATTAAAAAAATTTTTGCTGTGATTTAAAAATTGCAAATTTTACATTTTAATTGTTTAAATTAAAACTTCTTTAAATAAAAAAATATTAAAATAGTTTCAAACAAAAGTAGTAGTTTATGAACTTTTTCTCTATTTCGGTTTTAGAATAACTATATTTTAGCACGCATTTTTGTGTTAGAATGAAGTCTTAAACGATTTTAGTAACTTTTGTTTTCGAAGTTTTTAACCTGACCTTCACTGACAGACAGCTGCAGCTGACAGCATTTATACTTGTTTGTCAATGGTACTAGGTCAATTAATAATTAAATAAATTATGAGACTCGATAATGTTTTTGTACAAAATATTGTCCAACATTCATTTCAACTTAATTCAATACGTAATGTTGTCGCAGGATACAAGAAAATAACTTGGAGCTGTTACCCTGGCCAGCAAAAGCCCAGATTTTAACATTATCGAAAATGTTTGGGCTCGAATACTTGCTGTTATCCGAAGACAACAAGGGCCAAATTTATTGCAGCCATTGATACCGCATGGGAAACGATTAATATTAATTATATTGATACCTTGATAGCGTCAATGAGCAGACGCCTCCAAGAATGTATCAATAATAATGGAGGTCACACCCATTATTGATTTCTTATATTTATTTATATAGTAATACCTTTATTTAAAAAAAGTTTTCATTTAATTTTAAACTATAACTTGGTATCTTAATTATAATTATGTAATAAATTCTTGTCAAAAACTAAATATATACGTTGACAATAAGAATTGCCTTAGTTTTTATTTTCACTTTTTATATTAACTACAGAAAAAATGAAACGTCATAAAATATACATTTTGTAAGGACTAAATATTATGAATAGAGAGTTTAATGATTTTTTAATAACTTACAATAATTAGTAGGTTAGATTTATTTAAAAATAAGTAATAATCAGTCAACCCAAATAACCATGTTTAGTTTTTGATTTAATTTAAAAGTTATTGCTTGTAGACGTTTTTAAATCAAAATTATTTCTAATTTTATTTTGTAAACATTTCCTAAACAAAATTTTGATTCGATAATTAATCGAGCTATGGTGTTTAATTAGCGATACCTTCAAATATATTCTTTAAAGAAAAAATTAAGTAAGCAACGTAAATTACCTATTTTCTAAAACGTGCTTAGTGTAATGATTCATTCTACAGTCCTTCTATAAGATAACCCCTGCTGAGACTACCTGCTGTTAGAATTGTAAATGTTACCCTTAAGCCCGCTTCATAATGTGCAAACTTTTGTTTACAGAAAATGTGGTGTCCAAGTTTTAAATTTCATGAGTGTACTTTCTTATAAAGGGAGTTTAAAACACATAACCAATGATCTCGATCAAGAAAATCTATTATTGAAAATAAAACAGGCACAAAACACACAAGTAATAATTAAAATCCAAAAGCGAATAAGGTAAAAACAATTAACTTTTTCCGAGTGACGTCATAAGCTCCGCCCCATCAGCTGCTCGAGGACAAGTATTGTTTAGAAATCTTTATTGTGTATTAAAGAGATTGTGTTCCACCTTAATTTCAACTAGTTTATTAAAGAAATAGTTAGTTTATTATAGTTCAGTAGTTTTGTTTATAGCATTTAGGTAATTATTGTGTTAATTAAAACTGAATTAAAATATTCACACAACAACTTGATATTATACTAAACTACGAGTATATTTGTCTCCAAAAGTTATCAATTTCCACTTGTAAACCCGCCAAAACGTACAAAATTACTAAAACCTCGTTTAATCACACCTGTAGCTTGGTAAAGGTCAATTGTAAATTTATTGCATTTCATGTCTTTATTTATTAGGGATACGGATATTATTTGGATGCAATAGAATCTGCAGTTAAATGCAATGAAGAAACTTATTTAGGTAAACTGTAAGGTATTAGTTGGAGTGTTAGTTCGACATAAGGATTCTATGAAAAAAACATAAAAGGTCAGAAAACTTAACTTGTCACGAATTTTATTGTATTAAATAGAGGTACAAATAAAATGAATAACGGCAAAGTTAATTTTCTTTGTTAATAGTGCAACTGTTACAAACAATAATTGAAATGGTGGAATTTTCTCCTGCTTGTATTGAAATACCAGAAGTCTTTTGTTTGCAACTATTTTCTTGCTAGTAATTAATTTGTTTATTAGCAGGAGAAAATTTCTGCCACTTCAATTAGTTTCTTTTTTAAAGCGTCCACATAGCCCTCGTCAGTGGAGCTTTTTCAGCCACCGTGGTGTTTGAGGGTTATTAAATGACCACCATTATTGGCCAAGTGCGCTGCAGATGCTCTGCGAAAGCAGTGCCCAGAGAAATTATTAGCATCTGGTAAATTAAGAAATTTTGCAATAATTCTGGGCATTCCACCAATTTTATTAACACCGATTGGTTGGATTGTACAACGGTCTTGTCGATAATATATATAAAAGCGTTTGGGGTAATATGGGGTGGTCTCAAACATGAATATTTTTTAATTAAATTAATCCATGTTGGGTTTGTTATAGCAAATAATCTTGGAGTATTTGTTTTCGTGTTAGGAACGGCAACAAAATTTAATCTGTTTTTATACTATAAATAAATAAAAATAAATACTCTATATTGTCGATTGACAAATTTGTAAGCTCATCCTTTCTGCTTGCTCCTGAGTATCCCATTAACAAAACAACTTTTATAACTAGATAATCAAAATCAAGTACTTTGTTAATACATTTTTGAATGTGGTCGTATTCTATATCTGAGAACACTTTTTAAAAGACCTTGTTTTTTATGTACTTGCTTATGTCAACATACTGACGAATACTTATTTTTGTATTGTTTGCTCTTTATTTCAAAAAAACAATGACCACATTTTCTGTAATAACTGTGCTATAAATTTTTCGTATACTTTTTCATAAACATTTTCTGGGGGTGTTGCTTGAATTTCTTCATCCGAATTCAATCTTATTTTTTTGTTAGTAAACGAGAAAAACTTGACACCTTTTAAAATTCAAAATTTTTTTCAATCCTGAAATAGTATCATTGTTGCCAACTTAAATATTATACTAAAATTTCCCTGGAGGAAAATTATCAACATTTTAAAAGTAAATAATACAATTAACAACGACCGAAATAGAGAAAATAGTATAAAACATTCGTTACAGAAGGTTATTCAAACACTGCGTTACAGCTCGTTGCAGAAACTTGGATGCGTGTTTGAAAATTTTGCCTTCTGTAACTTAACTTTTAATATACTATTCTGATACCTACTTTTTTCATCTCCAAACCGGTCTCATTTACAATGTAGGAAAAATATCAACCTGTTGATTTCAAATTTTTTTAACACTTCGTTGAAACGTAAAATATTTAAGTTTAAAACACGTTTAACCATGTTTAACTTTAATAATATTTAACATATCTCTAGAAAAATTCAACTGAACGGTTAAGATAACTTTTTTATGAATTTAATTTTCCGACACTCCTCAAAGAAAAAAACTCGAGAGGTGTTAGATCCGAAGATCGTGCTAGCCTCCTTATAGGTCATGGACCTATCCAACGGTTTCTAAAGTCAGTATTTAAATACTCTCTTATTAGTAGTGAGTTATGGGTAGTCGCGCCATCTTGTTGAATGTCAATCTCTATTACTTCATTTAAACAGGCTGTACAGTGCGTTTCAAGGAACGTCATTACATTTCAAATCAAGATAACTCTTGAAATTTAGAAGAATAAGACAAAAACTGACATCTAGGGTGCGTGTCCAAGTTTTTTTTTACATATATTGAAAAACAAGAGCGAATCATCTGCCAAACTTATCGATACACTCTGTCCACGGATGGGGCATCCTATAGATGAAAATTTTTTTAATTTTAGTTTTAGCGAAAAATGCCATTCTTGATAAAAAGTTTTGCTTGTTCTGGAACCCCATAAAATAAAATAAAATTACAAGTTTTTCAAAATCTGTCTCATTTCATAGTCAGTTTTATGAAAACCATAATATTGATTTTTAATCGAGTAATAATTGATGCCGTAAATGAAATTACCTCAGAAATGCTACGGAACGCTTATACAGAATTTAGAAGGAGAATTGAGAGATGTTTTGAAGTTGGAGGAGGATATATTGAATAGATGTTCTTTGTTTACTGTTACTGTTAGTTTTTCTTACATGATTACTCTGTGTTGTTATTTTTATAGTTACTATAATTTTTCAAATTTTATTTCATTTTGTGAGGTTTCAGAACAAGCAAAACTTTTCATCAAGAACGACATTTTCTGCTAAAACTACAATTAAAAGAATTTTCACTTATAGGATACCCCATCCGTGGACACACTGTATAACTTGTATAATTTTAAATAGAACATCCTGTATATTTTTAGATTTTCGAATGCACCATTCCATTCTGAGTTCAACGATATAGCACACTTGATACTTTAACTAAGGCTTTGATTAGTTTTTGCACAATTATCGTCACCGTTGCGTATGTTGTCACTAATAAATTTTTTACTCATTACCTTATACAGATGTATGGATAATCCAAACAGATAGTTGTCCGACCCGATTCGGATTATTAAAATTTTCGGATTATAGAATTCATTATATTTTAATTTTTAATTACACTACTTACATACGGGGTTAAATAAAAAAATACATACTGTTTTTAAGATGTCAGACGATTTTTTAAAGGGTTAATTAATTTTTGTGGAGGGTAAAGAGTAAAATTCGGTTAGTAACAATCGCATTCAAAATAAAGGGTTTTTCAATAAAAGGTGTAATTTTGAATAGCCCGCTATTTCGGTAGATGTCACTTTTGAAGCTGTCATTTTTTGACATTTGACAAGTAGAAACTACGCCATTAATAAAAATGGAACGATACACGCTTCAACAACGCATTGAAATTATTAAAATTTACTATAAAAATAGTGAAAATTTGGCAGAGACGGTTCGTAAAACTTAAACATTTGTATCTCTCGAAGAGGTGAGCACAATTGGCCAACGAAATCCTGTGATTTAACACCTTGCGACTTTTTCCTTTGGGGTCACGTCAAAGATAAGGTCTACGCCAATTTCATGAAAACGATATGGTCCTGTAAGCATGGTCGTGGTGGCCATTTGGCTGATGTTGTTTTCCATTATTAACGGCATACCTTTCTCTTTATAATAAAATAAACATCCGATCATTTATCTAATGAAAATAACACCTTTTATTGGAAAACCCTATAAAACACTAAATGATGATAAAATAGAGATAAACGATCCAAGATATTTCAACTCATCCAATGTATTTGACACAAACAAGGCTGATACTCAATTAATTCAAACGAAAGTAATGACATAAGACCGTAAAACACTGAATTACAGACTTTATAACAATGTACATCAGAAGTAAAGTGAACTTATTGTTTCTCATTCTTTCCTCTTCCATTCTTGTTATTATTTTCTTCTTCCCCGGTTGGATTCTTCTTGTTATCTTCTTCCTTTGGTTTTTTGTTTCTCTTCTGCCAACACTGCCGAAAAATGTTAATATGCAAGGTACAGATCAGTCAAATTAAATGATTCTTTTTGGGGTACACTGCGAAACAAGCTTAATCTAGTAGAATGACCATGTTTAGAGCATACTACTCCCAAGATCCATTAAGGTTGTTTAAAGTTAACCCTAAAACCTTGGAAACTTATTGTCCGGTGCCTTAATTGTATCTTATAATGAAAGAATCCAGTCTACTTCGACTAGACGTTCTTAAATTTAAGTTAACGGCTTGTTTTCGAATTATTTTTAATTGAATTACTTCAAGTAGCAGAAGTCCGTTTTCTTCAGCCCAACGAAAAGATAAGTTGAGAGCATTCAGCTTTTTTTTGTTAGATACTTTCGGTAGAGATTGGACTTTTTCATTTCACTCATCATCTGAGGTTCCTTCCGGTTACACTTGCAATGATTTCTTCTTCTTCTAACAACTCCATTTCTAAGTTAATTTCTTCATCACCTTCGTCTACTTTCATTTGATTAACTTAGTTAACTTGGTTGAATTGTACCAGATTATTCAAAGGCATTATATCTTCTTCATTTCAATCGTTGTCACTGTTTATGTAATTAAAATTGGTAGGAAGAAACGGACACCACGACTTTTTAATTAATTTTTCGGTCACTTGGTTTCACAATTCAATTAAAGAAAAATCTGCATTTTTTAACGAGAAAGCTTTCGAAGATTTGACAATGTCGTTGTTTTCATTCACTATCACTTCGTGTAATATTTTCCGGTTTCTAATTTTGACGTTCTGAATTACATTTTGGTTTAGGGGTTGGACGAGAGCTGTACAATTAGTGGGAAGGAACATAACAGTTGTCTGACCATTACTTAACTGTTGAGTTGGTTTATGAGCTGAAGCACTTTTCTGGTTTCGGTAAGTGACAGAAAGACAGACATTTTTGAAAGGTCGTAGATTTTTTGATTTGCTGATTACAAGCAACGGTAATGTGTATTGGCTACTTGCGTTTACGCAAGGCATAAATGTGACTCGATCTTTACTGATCTTTCTTCCTGGTGAACCTCTTTCGCCAGAGTGCACCAATGTTTTGTTTAGGAGGTAGCGCCAGTATAAACCGGATTCATCGGCGTTATAGATCTGATGTGCGCAAAGAGCAAAATAATATTCTTGACCGTAATTTATTTGCTCAATAAAATAACGAGCTTTTTGAAGCACAATAGCTTCAGAAACAGATGCATTAAGTTGACGTTGTTGTAGAAACCAAGTGTATACGTCATCTTCTACATCAGAATATTCAG
The DNA here is from genome assembly GCA_030710515.1 of Abscondita cerata. Classification (NCBI taxonomy): domain Eukaryota; kingdom Metazoa; phylum Arthropoda; class Insecta; order Coleoptera; family Lampyridae; genus Abscondita; species Abscondita cerata. The sequence goes on along the minus strand of JALBCR010000445.1, from coordinate 14,438 downwards.
CCTCACGCATAGTCTTTTTTGATGATGGACCTTTTTCTGTTCACGACACATAGTGAAGAATTTCATTTCGTTTCTATTTAATGTCGCACACAGTGAACTTTCCAATCTTATACCGTGATGCACCCTGAATCTAATTTACGCAAAATTTCAGCCTTTTGCTGGAGGGTTAACGTTACATGTTTTCTTTTCGTATTCAGCTTGGAAACTAAACCTTACTATGGTTTGAGTTCTCAGCATATTATACTTCAGATTTGTTTAGTCTTTTAATACAATTTAAAGCTTATTGTGCATAAAATCTTAGAATTCGGAATACAGAATACGTAAGTTCGTATTATAGATACCAGTATACGCTACTGATTTGTTCGGATTATATGTAAATAAATAAATAAATAAATAAAGGTCTTTATTGCAAAAAAAACAATTCTCATAGAGTTTTTATAAACTAAATTATTAGCAAAAGGCGGAGTTCAATGGCAGATGCTAATCTGCTTATTGTTCTTCCACTCAACCCTCATATAAATGTTTGTTAAATTCTTGGTAAAAGAAAATTATATTTTATTGATGTTCTGTAATGAATAAGAAACTACACTAAACATTTGATAACAGTTTATTAACGATGAATGATTTTAACTTTGATGCATTGTATTCTTTGACATGATTAGACAATGTATTATAAAATTGACAAATTCTGTAAGAAAATGAACGTTCGAAAGCTTCCGTAAGATGAAGTGGTGGAGTAAGAGAACCCTTGAATTTAATATTTAATGTATGTATCTACGTCTGTTCGGAATTTAATTTTTTTATGCAAATTCGAAGGTGTTTTATTTATTATAATTTTGTGAAAAATACAACAGCTATGTAGAGTACGTCTTGATTTCATATTCAGCCAATTTACTACTTTTAATTTATACGATATCCTTTCATATTTTCTAATGCCAAATATAAGACGTAAACAACAGTTTTGTTGGAAATTATATTAGGTTACGCCACTGCCTTAAAGTAGTTATTTTAGTATCTTTATACATATATGTTGGTACTAAAGAGGTAATGTGCAATTTATTACGAAGTTGTATAGTATCTAAGAATAAATTCATTTCTGTGAGAATTAAATGTACGATTAAATAATAAAACCCGAACAGGTCATGGGCCCAGTTATAAGTTAACTGAGAAACAAGTACATTTTTTCGGTTATTGCATTTGTTGTAATAAAACGAAATTGCATTAGTTGCAAAATAAAAAAATGGCGGGTAATAGTGAAACATCCTCGCTTGAAAAACTAAAGGCAGTGAAAACTACCATACTTGAAGTTTGCTATGAAAAGTCTACTCGAATACCACGATTTAGACAAATGCGTCATTACGCCGTGTAAAGAAGAAGATGAGTCGAAATTAAAGAAAGCCAAAGCCAGATTAGTATTATCTATCAATGAATCGTTGTACGTGCATATTCAATCTCTGGGAACTGCCTCGGAAATTTGGCGAGCACTGGAAAACTGTATGATGACCGTGGTTTGTCAAGACAAATAAGTTTATTGCGTAAGTTGTTGGGAATAAAATTGGAAAATTCTGAATCAATGGCGAATTATGTCAATGAAATCACTGATATCGCAAACAAACTCAAAGGCATCGGTTTTTCGATAAGTGACGAAATGATTGGCGCAATTCTTCTTGCGGGCCTTACAGAGGATTTTAAACCATTAATTATGGGTTTAGAAAGTAGCGGTATTGTGATTACCTCGGATGCTGTCAAGTCAAAACTATTAGAAGGTGATTATGGTAAAACTTCATCAAAAGGTGTTTTTATACAACAAATAAGAAGAGCAATAAGCCTAAGAAAAACATTAAGTGTTACAAATGCGGTCTAAAAATCATCTTAGTGTAGACTGTACCAGAAACAAGAAGAAAGATTCATGGGACAAAACTAAATCTACTGGCAATGATAAAACGCATTGTTTCGTGCAGTGTGTTTATCTAGTAATCACGAAAATTTATCAAATTGTTGGTATTTAGATAGCGGAGCATCACACCACATAACTCCTAAGTTAAATTGGTTGCATAATCAACGAAAAGCACCAATTAATTGTATAACAATTGCAAATGGAGATGTTCTACGTGTAACAAATACAGGTGATTGTGATTTACTAATTAATGACTTTAATATAACAGTTAGAGACGTGATGCATGTCCCAGAATCAGACATAAATTTGTTGTCGGTTTCGAAAATTGCAAGCAATGGTAATACGATTGTGTTTAAAAATGATGACTGTAAAGTGTATACATGTGAAAATGAACTGATTGCTGAAACAAAGATGGCAAACGGTGTGTACAAATTTAATAGCGAAAAGTTAAATCCATGTTTGCTAGTAAAAACCTGATATTATGACATGGCATAGACGATTAGGACACATAAACTGCAGCGATTTAAATAAAATGAAAGATGGTGTCGTTGAAGGTGTTGAATATAATGAAAAGGTGAACAGCCTTGATTTTTGCAAGGTGTGCATTGAAGCAAAACAGAGTAGGGCTCCATTTCCAACTTCTAATACAAGATCGGAGAATTTACTAGATTTAATTCATTCGGATGTATGTGGTCCGATGGAGAATATGTCGATGGGAGGTGCGAAGTATTTTATCACCTTTATTGATGATTATTCCGAAAGGTATTTGTTTATTTTTGAAATCTAAGCATGATGTACTTGATACGTTCAAGGAATTCAAATGCATGGTTGAAAAACAATTAGAAAGACACATTAAAATTATCCGAACAGACAATGGCACGGAATACTGTGGAAATGAATTCGAAAATTATTGCAAAAAGAAATGGAATAATTCATCAGACTTCAAACGTATACACACCACAACAAATGGGTCAGCGGAACGTGCAAATCGCACATTGCAAGAAAGGGCAAAATGTATGATTTTTGATGCGAGTTTGGAAAAATCGTATTGGGCAGAAGCTGTCAACACCGCCGCTTTCTTTAATGAACCGCTCAGTAAGCTCAACATTGGGTAATAAAACTCCAGAAGAAATTTGGATTGGTAAAACCAAATTTACAACATTTGCGTATTTTTGGATCATCGGTAATGGTACATATACCGAAACAAAACGGTCAAAATGGGATAAAAATCCAAGCAAATGATTTTCGTAGGATACAGTGAAACAACGAAGGGTTATCGTTGTGTAGATCCGATTACCAAAAATTAGAAATAAGCCGCGACGTAATTTTTGATGAACTCGAATCGAAAATGGTATGTATTAATGATACAGAACTTGAAGACCAAGCTGTTTTAGTAGAAAATTTGCTGACTTCTGAAGAGGTGATTGAAATGGAAGAGGAATTGGTTAATGAAACCCAAGGTGCTCCTCAGCCTCCGGACGTTGAAACGGAAAGTGTTCTAAGGCGTTCCTCAAGAAATCCAAAACCTTTGCGATTAGATGACTACGTTTATAACTCGGGTGAGCTAGATTTAAACACTTCAGAAGAAACTGCAAATTTTGTAAGCAATCCTGAAGCTGTGATTCCTGATAATGATCCTATAACATACAAAGAGGCTATGGAAGGTTCAAATCATTATTTGTGGAACGAAGCAATAAGGAAAGAAATAGAATCCTTAAAAAGGAATGATACGTGGACCTTAGTGGATCTACCTGAAGGCAAAAAGTGCATTAAGAACAAATGGGTTTTAAAACAAAAAGGAACGAAAATGGTCAAATTACATGTCACAAGGCAAGGTTAGTTGCCAAAGGGTGTTCACAAAAATATGGTATCGACTACACAGAAACTTATTCACCAGTCGTGAGATATACCACAATTCGTTTCTTAATGGCACTTGCAGCTCAAAAAGGTTTAAACGTGGATCAAATGGATGCTATTACAGCGTTTCTACAAGGTGAATTAAATGAAGAAATATACATGGATCAACCCCAAGGTGCAAATGACAACAGTGGGAGAATCTGCAAGTTAAATAAAGCGATATATGGCTTAAAACAAAGTGGCCGGGTTTGGAATGAATGTTTAGACAAAATGTTAAAAAATTTGGACTAAAAATCTGAAATGGACCCTTGCGTGTATTTTAATAATAATTGTGATTTAATCGTGGCAATTTATGTTGACGACATAATTATTTTATGGAAAAACAAAATCGTTCGCGATAATCTAAAAAGGCTTTATGTGACGAGTTTTTATGAAAGACTTAGGTAAAGCACAAAATATTATTGGTGTAAATATAACGTACGGAGACGGAAGTATAACATTAGACCAAACAAAATACATTAATGAAATTTTGTCAAAATTCAATATGCAAGACGCTAAGATCGTAAAGACGCCAAGTGATCCGAACCAGAAATTAACCCTTGATATGTGCAAGAGTAAAAATATTACAGGTTCAGTCCCTTATCAAGAAGCAGTAGGTTGCTTACTGTTTTTAGTTCAAGCGACAAGGCCTGATATTGCTTTTGCGGTAAACGATGTAAGCCGTTTTAATAATAAACATACTGAAGCACATTGGAATGCAGTCAAACGGATTTTCAAGTATCTCAAAGGAACCAAGGACTTAAAACTTCGTTTCATGGGAAATGAACCACTCCAAGGATACACTGATGCTGATTTTGCTTCAGATATTGACAAGAGACGATCGTGTACTGGCTACGTATTTACGTTAGCGGGTGGCGCTATTTCTTGGCCTCGAAGCGTCAACCGACCGTCGCCTTATCGTCTGCTGAAGCCGAATACATGGCTTTATCTGCAGCAACTCAAGAAGCCCTATGGTTAACACAGTTTATGGATGAAATTCAGCCAATTAAAGAGCGAATCCCAATCAAAATTGTGTGCGATAATCAATCTGCGATTGCACTCGCAAATTGTGACGGATATCGAGCAAGGTCAAAACACATCGACGTACGTCATCATTTCGTCAGGCAACATGTGGAAAATGGTTCCATTAGAGTTGAGTATACACCGACTGAAGAAATGGTTGCGGATGCGTTGACGAAGGCAGTGCCTAGTAACAAACATCGTTTTTGTTACAACAACATGGTATAATGTAACAAAGCTTCTAGAGAATCTTTGTTAAGTGGGAGTGTTGGAAATTATATTAGGTTACGCCACTGCCTTAAAGTAGTTATTTTAGTATCTTTATACATATATGTTGGTACTAAAGAGGTAATGTGCAATTCATTACGAAGTTGTATAGTATCTAAGAATAAATTCATTTCTGTGAGAATTAAATGTACGATTAAATAATAAAACCCGAACAGTTTTGAAGCTTTTGAATTCTGTTAGACTCAAATGCGGTTAAGAATGAGTCATAGACTACGTCACAATGATCAAAAACAGATAATACTAATGAGTTCCATAAAATTATTTGAATTTTAGAAGATAACACGTTCCTATTTTGACAGATATTATTTAGATTACAATAAGCTTTCTGAAGACATTTTGATATATGTACTGTAAAACGTAGATTACTATCTAGATAAACCCCAAGTTTCTTTATAGTATCATTAATAGGAATTACTTCGTTATTTAATTTTATGATTAGGTCCTTGCTTAGTGGAGTGATGTAGCTTTGCTTTCCAAATAACATGGCGGCTGATTTTTTTGGATTTAGAACTAAACAGTGATCATTACAATACTCTTAGATACAATGTAGGTCAAAGTTTATTGCAGCAACAGCTTGATTAATCTCACATGGATTAAAAGAGATGTATAGCTAAGCATCATCAGCATAGAAATAAACTTTGCACAAGGTCCGATTCAGCTGAGAGATGTAAATATTGAATAATAATGGCCCCAGAATTGATCCCTAAGGAACACCTACTTTAACTAATTTAAATGAAGATTTCCTATCTAAATATTTTACACACTAAAGACGATTTTTTAAGTAATTTGATAATAGGCGAATGGCATCTGCAGACAAACCAATAAAGTGAATATTGATAGAAGTATTTTATCATTTAAGGTCTCCAAAGCTTTTAAAAATCTAAGGTAAGTAAACAAGTTACCATCCCTTTGTCATTAGCGTCACTAATATCATCCGTAATATGCAGTATGTACTACTACTATGAGCTGCTCAAAAACCCGATTGCTCTAATAGAATAACATCATACTTATGTAAATGGACATTCAATTGTTTTTCTAAAATCTTCTAATATTTTTGATAACACAGGAAGAATACTGATTGGTTTGACATCTTTGAATGACAACGGATTACTGCATTTTGTAATGAAATAACAATCGCTTTTTTTCCAATTATCTAGAAATATAGAGTTACGAATGCAATATTTTATAGTATGAGTTAGACACGGTAATAAAAATGGTACACATAAGCAGATTGTTGAAATTCCTATCCCGTCAGAACCAATTGATTTACTTTTTAGTGAGCGTATAATTTCCAATACTACACATTCGTCTACAGGGCTAAAGCTGAAAAGAGATTTTATGGGACTAACAATGTTTGAGCTACTATAACGGTCTACAACAGCATCATTTAATGGCAATTGTGACACGGAAGAAAGAAATAAGATTACTTCGGATTATAAAGGGCTCGGATTAGACATATGATACATTACTGTATTTTGAAGAAACTTGAATTAAAAAATTTTAAATAAATTTTATAAACAAGTTGGGACGACTAAATTGAAAAATGCTTTCAATTTGTAGTAAACTTAGATATTGGTATAACCAAGTAAAGTTTAATATGTACGATATTAAAATGTGTAGGTATACTATAAAAATTGATACGTTTCGGCTTTCACATTTATTTATTTGATTTAATAACTGTAAATAATTGATAAGATAAGCAACATTTTTGACTATATATAAAAGCGAGTCGCACACAAACTTGACAAAATTGTACAACATATAATTGAAAGAATTTTACGTAACTTTTTTTGTAAATTTTAAATCGTAATTTATAAAACGTGTTTAATGTGTCAAAAAGTATGGAATTAACAATGACATTTTTGTAGATTTAAGAAAATAACTATAGTATAAAATATATACACGATTTATAAAAATACGAATTAGACGCAATACAACGAATTTATATGACAAAAATGTGTAGTTTGGTCGATATATAACTGGTTTATAAAATATCGATGTGTTTGAGTCAATTTCTATATGGAAATTTCATGTGAAAATCCCACAACGACAAGAGAATTACTTGTATAACCGTACGTTAAGTGCAATAAGATACAAAATTAATTAACGAATAAAGTGATTTTATATTTTATAGAGTCATAAGGTAGCGTGTTTGGTCGTCAGGTAAAACGCTAATACTTGTCACCGTACAGCAATAAAACTAGTAGTATATTTTCTCGGCTCTTCTTTATTCTCTTAACTGGCTCGTATTTTGTATGTTGTCCAATTCCTGAGTTCTTAATGCTCTAGCAGTCGAGGGGAGTCGTTATTGCTGGCCCATTAATGTAATTCATTGTCTTTGGTGGAAGCGAATGTGCAGAGTTATAGTAATAAATGTTCGAATCGGGTTGTAAATATGCTAATGTACCATAAAGGAGTGTTACTGACGACAATCTTATAATTACCGATTTGCTGCTATTGCTTGTTTAATATCTTGTTTGGAACGCTGTAACAATATTAATCGAGTTACATTTTATACATCCTTCGTTATTTACTAGATAGAAGATTTAAATAAATTTCTCGTCATTTCGTCGCTCACCTTAGTTTATTCAGTTAAGTTGATACGCTTCCGGATGACAGATGTGCAGGAAACCTCCCTGAGAAATGAAGGTGTTGTGAGTTATGAATCGCATCTCTCTCCCGCCTAGGCCGGATATTACCGCTCGTTTGTCTTCCGCGTTCGCAATAACGTGAACGTCTCAGCCACTGATTGTGGCGGGACCCAAATCCTAAACTCACCCTATTTGTCATCACTGCCACATTTACACAAGAACATGACAGAAGCCGCGGTTACGTTATCTTTAGCGAAACTATTAACTTGCACCGTAAACGTAACCCTGAATACGTACCAGAAATAATCAACCCCAATATACAGCTGGTTATTACTGCCATTTTCCTTATCGCAACGGTTAAAGTGACTCTTTATGTGCTAAATACTATATTCTCCCATTTTAAAATTAGAAACGATTGTTTAACTGGGAGAAATTATGAGACTTTTTACATTATCTCCCGTTGAGTAAACCTATTACACTTAAATTTTAAAACAGTCACATTTTCTCGACCTTATCTTAGCTATTATATCTAAAATGCGTTGCAAACATTGCTGCATCTCTACTTCCACGAAAACTGATGACACAAAACTTTCTTATCTCCAAATAAATTAAAGGATGGATAAAAATGTGTTCCAAGCAACCGCTGAAGATAAGAACAGAATACTAAGTTCAAAATTTCATAACTTTTTAAATTTTCATTTCTAAATACAATCCACCCTATCCACACATTTTTAGGAAGCAACTTATCGATCCGACATTATTGTTACATTGCTTTTAAATCATTTACAAATAGCTGGAAAATTTATATGAGCATTGACTGGAACAATTATCTTCTTCAAATGGGTTGTTGCGCTTTCTTTCCAATGATGCATATTTTAAAGATACCATAAATTTTAAATGGTATTAATATTATACATTATTCACGTTATTTTCAAATGCGTTTCTTAAACCAACATGTTTATAATTTTGGAAAAATCTCGAAAACAGTTATACAAAACAAATATCTTGTTTTGAAGATACACACATATTTGATTTTTTTTAATGATGCATGAATAGAGTTTCGATTATGATTTAAACATCCAAACAAATCACAATCGATTTATATAGATAAAGGTATCTGATCCGACCCACTTCGTTTCGCCTAAACCCGATTATTTGATCTACTCTAAAGTCAATAAAAATGATAAAACGCCACCTGTTGAGAATTTTTCTAATCCTTCGCGTAGCAATTACAAACAAACCTTTAGAAGAAAATATCCAGTTTGTAGTAGTTTTAACTTTTACGCATCGGAACAAAACATCATCCATTTTAATAATAACAACCTCTCGCCATGGCCAAATACAAAAGTTCTTAAAGATTATCAAAGTCTTCTATAAAGAAAAAGAGGCCTTCAACAGGAGCGGGAACAAAACAACAAACTTTGTTGCCAACGTTTCCTATTTTTAGGTTGGTTTTCATCAGAGCATTTAATGTAACATGTCTTTGAAGCTATATTGGAACTTGAAAACATCATATTCATGAACCATCAGTGATCGTAATAATTAAAATATTTAAAAAAATAATAAAACTGAATTGTTATATCATAAACAACACCAATAACATAAAGGTAAATGTAACCACGAAATAATATTAATAGCCGAAGCGTTGGCAAAATAAAGTTTGTTGTTCCCGCTCCTACTGAGGGCCTCTTCACTTTATAGTAGACTTTGATAATCTATAACATAAAATAAAGGAGAAATTATTTACTAAGTTAAAGTTCTTGAAATTCTTAGCATAAGCAATACTCGTACACCTTTATCCGGTCGAGAATCATCTGTTAATAAATAGGCCCCACCTACTTCCAAAGTCAACCTAGAGCTAAAATATCGTATTGACTAGGTTTTAACCAGTTCCTATTTATTTTCTTTAAGAATAACCAAGATCCACCTATAACGATTATACAGGGTGTCTCAGATAAGGGTGGCAATATTTCAAGGGTACATAGAGAAACCTCAGATTAGAGATTTGAGATAATAAATCTATGTCCGGAAATGCGTTGCTTCCGATATACAGGGCCTTGAAAAAATTCAAAAATTAATATGTTTTGTCTGTATTTTGAAAACGCGTTGATCGATTTTCTCTTAAAATTCTCAGAGTATGTCAAGCAAAGTATTATTATTTTTATGTGCCAATCCGACTCTTCTAAAAATTTCCAGGACCGGACTTTCAGTTTTTCTCACTTAGTTTTAAGAGAAAATGTAGCACGCCACTGGTTTTTCCAAATATTGGAATCATTTTTCACATTCCCAATCAATTTGGAAAAGAAACGCCTCTTTGTTTTTTTCTTCTCCGACGCGTCGTTTCCACGAAAAAAATAAAATCCATTTGGATGTCTTTCAAAGAGCTCATTATCGAAAAACTTCAGGTGACAATAAAAATGTAGTGAACAATGAATAATTGTCATGGCGACAACGAAAACAAAACTGAAAAAGCTCTCCTAAATTAAGTGCTCGAAATGATCTCCCTTGCACCTGGACGCATCTTCACCATCTCAACCCAAGATAAACGAACTCGGGCAAAGACACCAGGTTCGTTTCTCTAATAGTTCACCGGCTATCTACAATTCTTGCAACTAAATCTTCTTCTGATTGTACCGGAGTGGCATACACTATCTTTCCATAGCACCCCAAAGATAAAAAGTCCATGGGAGTCAGATCGGGTGACCTAGCTGGCCACGGTATGGGGCCACCCCGGCCAATCCATTTATTCTGGTAAATTAGATCGAGATAGTCTCTAACAACACGTGCATAGTGCGCGGGGAAGCCATCTTGCTGGAACCATAAATCCCGCCGCAATTGTAAAGTTACGTCTTCCAACTAGTTGAGGCAAAACTTCTTGAAGAAATGCGAGGTAGTTATTTCCGTTAAGTTTGGCAGGTAACAGATATGGTCCAATCTCAGGAAATTGCCTATACAATTTACCTGTCCAAACATTCACCGAAAACTTTTGCTGGTACCCCTTACAAACCGAGAGTGAGGGTTCTGCTCTGACCATTCATGGTTGTTTCTGGGATTGAAGGTTCCCTCTCGTGAGAATCCTTTTTTCATCTGTGACCAGGATCAATCCCGAAAGTCATGATTTAGTCCCGTTTTATTTAGGAACCACTCACAGAACGCGATTCGCCGCGGACCATCGCCAGGAAGAATTTCTTGCACTTTTTGCATTTTAAAAAGGATGTTGGATGATTGTTTTTCAACACCCGATGAACAGCTGCTCTGCTGCAGCCAAGAGCTGACGCAATTTTTCGAGTGCTGGTGTTTGGTTGTGCCTCGACAATCACCCAAGATCTCATTTTCGAACGCATCTATCGCCCAGCGCGGGCCTCCTCTTCTATTATTCTAGAAAAAAATATTACGCCGCGTTAATTTTTTGACTTGAGTGGGAAATTAAATTGATAAAAGAGTTTTCTGAAGAAAAGTCTCACTTGAGCGAATGTTAATTTATCTACTCACCGTCATAACACCAGTATTTCTGAGATTCCGATCAATCTTTATAAATGTTTGACGATTAGGCAAAGGCGGTTGGGAAAGCGTTGCGAGTACAGCCTACGTGCCAGACTGGCATTGCAACGAGCTTCTCCGTAGATTAAATGCATATCTGCGCGTTCAGAATTCGTATACTGATCCATTTTAATTTTGTATAGTCAAGTGTTTTTTGAAGTTCAGGTGAGCACAACGATACTCAAACCTCTTGCCAGTTGCGGTATTAATGTTGCTTTCGTTGTCGCCATGACAATTATTCATTGTTCACTACGTTTTTATTGTCACCTGGAAGTTGTTCGATAATGAGCTCTTTGAAAGACATCCAAATGGATTTTATTTTTTTCGCGGAAACGACGCGTCGGAGAAGAAAAAACAAGAGAGCGCGTTTCTTTTCCAAATTGATTGGGAATGTGAAAAATGATTCCAATATTTGGAAAAACCAGTGGCGTGCTACATTTTCTCTTTAAACTAAGTGAGAAAAACTGAAAGTCCGGTCCTGGAAATTTTAGAAGAGTCGGATTGGCACATACAAATATGACCAATACTTTGCTTGACATACTCTGGAAATTTTAAGAAAATCGATCAACGCGTTTTCAAAATACAGACAAAACATATTAATTTTTGAATTTTTCAAGGCCCTGTATATCGGAAGCAACGCATTTCCGGACATAGATTTATTATCTCAAATCTCTAATCTGGAGTTTCTCTATGTACCCTTGAAATATTGCCACCCTTATCTGAGACACCCTGTATATTTTTATATACTATTTATCTCTAATGTATTTAAACAGTTTTCTATTCTCAATTTATCAAGCACTAAACTAATGAGGTTTACTACCTACAACATTTTACATTTTATTGCACCAAACATCTGTTATATGACGGTTCTTAATCTCCTTCCATACAACTTCTATTATAGGTATGCTTCTTGATAACAAATCGGGAATGAGACGATCTTTTCCTTGCCTATGTTTAACCTTAAAGTTAAATGCCTTCGAACTGTCCACCTTGGCAAACTACCTTGTGAACCTTTTAAATTATTTATCCACTCTAATAATGCATGGTCTGTAATTACAATAAACATTGTATCTTCCAAATATGTTCTTAATTTCTATACCGACCACAAAACTGCTAAAACTCCTTTTCAATCGTACTAATTTTTTCATTCTTAGTGAGTACCGATTTAAATAACTTTTTGTCCGTTTAATTTCATTGACTACAATACCTAATCTGTATGAATATGTTTCCATTTCTTTTGAAATGTTATTTAATAATTTAGACATTGTAAAGTAGGAGCACTTACCAAAGCAAACTTAATGTGACACAATTGGTCCAGTTGATTATCGTGATCTACAATCCTATTTCCGGTTATCGCCAAGTGAAGAATAGCGGTGTATGCTTCAGTCAACTTCTATTCACGTATCCAAAGCCTATATTCATTATTAATCGGATTGCACCATTGGTCGAGAAGAGTATCATGCTCTGAAAAGAATAGCGTTGCCATGCTTCCAGGTCACTCTTATTCACGTGTTCAAGGTCCATATTCATTTTTGATTAGATTGCCGCATTTGTCCAATTGATTATCGTGATCTGGAATCCTACTTTCGGTTGTACCAAAGTGAAAAAGCTTCAGTCAAAGTCTATTCACGTGTCCAACGTCTATATCATTATTATTTAAATTGCTCCATTGGTCCAGTTGATTATTATGATCTGGAAATAAATACCGGGATTAGGTTTCAGGTAACTTCTATTCACGTGTCCAAAGTCCATATTCATTTTGATTAGATTGCCGCATTGGTCCAATTAATTATCGTGATCTGAAATCTCACCTTCCGGTTGTCGCCGTGTGGAGGATAGCAATGTCATGCTTCAGGTAACTTTTATTCACGTGTCCAAGGTCCATATTCATTTTTATTAGATTGCGGCATTGGTTCAGTGAATTATCGTGATCTGGAATCTACTGCTTCTAGTTGTCGCCAAGTGAAAAATAGCAATATCATGCTTCAGTCAATCTCTATTCACGTGTCCATATCTATATATGCATTATTAATCAAATTGCACCATTGGTCTAGTAGATGATGATCATGATCTGGAAAGAACAACGGTGTCATGTTTCAGGTAACTCTAATTCACGTGTGCAAGGTCCATATTCATTTTTAATTAGATTACCGCATTGGTCAATTGATTATCGTAATCTGGAATCCTACTTTCGGTTGTTCCCAAGTGAAGAATAGCGGTGTCATTCTTCAGTCAAAGTCTATTCACGTGTCCAATGTCTACATTTATCATTAATTGGATTGGTCCAGTTGATTATCATGATCTAGAAAAGAATAGCGGTGTCATGTTTCAGGCAACGTCTACTCACGAGTTCAATGGTTAGATTCATTAGATTTTGGTATTGGTCAATTGATTATCGGTTAATGTTTCAGGTCCATATTCATTTTCATTGGATTGCATGATTGGTCCAGTTGATTATCATGATATGGAATCCCACTTCGGTTGTCGCCAAAGACCATTTGTATATCGCAACTAGTCCACACTTATTCCACTCAAAAATAGTAAAGCGCGCTTATCCTAGTCGAACTGGCTTCGTTGATCAATTCCTAAATGGTTCATTCTGTTTTATTTTAGTTTTTTAGGACGACGGATTTCAATATTTTGTTATTCCATTTAAGCCAGTACTAGAGATTCCAACACTGCCCCTCATATTTAAGAAATATGTAGTTCGACCAGCATTTTCAACAATCTACACATAATGATGTTTTTGAAAAAGAAATAAATTTTAACAACGAAACAGCACAAATTAAAGGGATCTATCAAAATAGTTGCCCAAGGAATGGATATAGGATGAATTGCAATACGCACGAATATTGGATCATCGGAAGAAGACTGTTGGTCGACCCTTGAAAAAGAAAAGACAGAAACTACCAAAAATCCTCCTACATTTCTCCCCACAAAAAGGATGAAATCTTAAGCCTGCAGCCATCCTGAACAACGTTGACGTGGTCGTCCCATAATTAAAGCCATGAATGATGAGGAATAATCGAAATTGTATAAATAAAGATCATTTTTTCAATTCAAGTTTAATTTTTAAAGTGATCTATTTATTTTAATATGAATGGTTTCTGTGAGTATGAGTATGATTTTTCGAATTTGAAGCCTCCCTGCATTATTTGACCCCTTGAACTTACAAGAAGATACCTTATTTTCTCAAGAGTCAGAAA